>JAVKLA010000036.1:5040622-5059064 GCA_034782735.1 Sagittarius serpentarius | reverse complement strand
TTTTTTCCTTTTTTTCCTTTTTTTTCTTTTTTTTCTTTTTCTTTTCTTTTTTTTTTTTCTTTTTTTTTTTTTCTTAGCAAGGTGGCAACTTTAGAATAAACAGGATCAGTTTGCAGATCTGGCTCAGCACACGTGCTGTTGCCAGTACAAAAAATAAAAAAGGAAACAGAACCACAGTTTAAAGTACCTGGGAAACTGAAGCTTAAGGGTAGACTGCAATATCAACCTGTCTGAAGGGATGCTTGCTGGAGGAACACTACTGAACTGAGAAGGAGCATTTCTTTTAAGAATTTTTTTCTATGTTAAAATACGAGGTGAGGCACTAGACTTTCATTATCAGCTGTTTTAACATTTATAAGCTCAGGCCACTAACAGTCCTTGGTGTCATTTAATTTGATTTTCTGAACAATGCAGAGCAGACGTGCATTGGTCTTCTGCTGCATGCTAACACTGCCACAGAAGCTGCGCTGCTGTCTGGAATCTGACTGAGGTACTGTGTAACACTGAAGCTATCCACACTGGGACTGTGCACAGAACAAACTATCTCAGGTATAGGAGTTCATTGGAACAGACAGGAAAGGAAAGACAAATGAGAATGGAGTTCTTCCTTTTTTTTTTTTTTTTTTTTTTTTTTTTTTTTTTTTGAGGGAAAGGGGGAATAATAGGATGGAAAAGGTGATGAAAGTATTGAGACAATGCTGACATGACAGAGGTCTTCAGCTAATTCCCTAGGAACTGAAATCCACACCATTGAAACAGAACACTCAAATACACCATTATTTACATACTTCCTATTGCCTCTGCACATACCAAAGTCTTCTATATAAATTTGCTTTTTAGCTTGCAAGATGTTTATTCACTGTTTGAACACAGGTAGAAACAGTAAAAAAACAATGGGAATCACTGCAGTTACAGTAAACTTATGCCTCTTACCCTCTCCATTGCGTCTTGATTGTAAGACAAATAATATAAGCACATGGAGACCCCTGTTGCTGCCATGGAAGGACGAGGAATCTCCAGCAACTTTTGCACTCCTCCATGAGCAACAAACTCCGTTGCAAACTTGTTGTGCAGCAGCAATGACGCCAAATGCTAAGGAAGGATAAAAGCAGATTAGACTGGAATTCTTCAAACTTATCAATGCCATCCTCCACCCCATAGAAAAACAGATCGCAGAAAAAACAAGCGCTTCGTGCTTTGTCCACCTTATTTCCTCCTCCCGTTATATTTAACTGCAGAATGTAGTATTTATCCTAATGACAAAAGCAAAAGAGGCACTACCACTTTGTTTTACACATCTTGCAAAATAAATACAAGAAAAGCAGAGCAACTCAGAAATCATCCAACAGGCCACCTTAAGTCTTCCTATTCTTTTCATATTAACTCGCTTTCTATTATCACTAAGAAATATTTAAATTTGCATTCACACTTTGTATATGCCATATTGCTGGCAAGAAGAATTTTAAAAAATGAATTTCAAAGGCTATTGTTAAAATGCAAGTCTGCATCCGCACTGAAGTTTACTACACACTACTTTTCTGTATTACCAACACCTTAAGAGGAAACAGTAAGAAACAATGTAAACCCCACCCCACTCCCAACTGAGGTAACCTGCATCTTTTGTAGGAACACTGCTCCTTGGAAAGAAATTCTCAAAAAATGACAATGAAACGGAGAGAAAGATGACACTGGAAGATCAGAGGCAAAGAAGTTACTGTGAAAGAGGGAAAGGACGCACAGAAAAATATAACTTGTGCTGCTGCACTGCAGGTTTGGCTTGAATAAGGTTATTTTGTGTGGTTTTGTACCTTGGGGAGGTAACCTTAAAGACTACTCCCGCAGAACTATTGTATTTCAAACATTAAGCTCAGAGATGTCATGCTAGGGCTTCTGGGAGTAAGATGCTTATGCTTCTTACCCCTCAACAAATGTCCCTTGTGATGACAGGCAGTGGAATAACTCAGGAATGCCATCCAAAGGCAGCAGGAACACAAGCATTTGATAGAAAAAGGAATTTTTATCATCTTCAGATAGGCAGATGGCAGGTGAAATTAATGGCACTTCCTGCACAATTAAGATCTTTTTATCCCCTCCTCCCTTTCTCTTTTTTTATTTTTGTTTTAAACACTTCGGAGTTATAAAAACAAAACTGCAATGCATTCAAGTTGAGTGAAAGCCAATTACAATCCCAGGGAATACTGCAAGATACACAGGCCTAAAGAAGGTGAGCATTTGCTTTTGACACATGCAGCAGACATATATTCAATGCTTTTACAATGTTTACGGTATGTTTTATACATTATGAAAATAACTTACCTTAAGGGCTTCAAAAGTGAGCAGCACATCGTTGGTTCGCTTCAAATCAATGTAGTACATCATCAGCTCCCTTGATCCCAGTTGCATAAAGATGGGTAGTAGCTGAGAAAAACAAAAATGGGAGACTAGCTGAATGTTTCATGGGGAATACAAGGTCTGTTTTGGTTTTTACTCTCTCAAACCCCCAATTTTACCCTATTAGCAGGTACCTGTTATGAGAGGTCAGTGGTAACCCGCTCCATCCATAGGAAGCAATAAAGGTTAACAGACCTCTTGTAATACATCTGCTGACTGCAGCAAGGTGCATGACAGCTGCCACACGGAAATCTTAAGACTCTCCTTCAAGTGCGGCTATGGCAAGTCCACACATACCACCCTGGCGATAGGTTCCACTTTCCATCTGTGCAAAGACAACTACCCAACAACTGAACACAAAAAACAGGAGAGCAGGGCAACAAACCAAAACCCTTCGCAAAATTCTTTGTGTAACACCTTTATAGTATTAATTCCTATGTTTATATCCTATTATTGCTGGCATATGAAGTGATTCAGTCAGCATGCAGGGTATTACAGGGATAATGGTTTCTTTGGCTCTCACAGAAGCAGGGCACACGTGCACACACACATAACGTCTATCATAAAGCAAAACTGTGTCGCTCTTTTCTATTTCAAATTAAGTTAAATCATCTAAAAAAGATTAGACAGAGACACAGGTGGCCTGCAGACCTATGCTAACTTGAGTTTTACAGTTAAAAGAAAAAAAAAAAAAGGAAAAAGGTAACACACTTTGGTAAATCTGACACTGCCCAACTACTTTGTCCATGTAAGTAACAACAGCTCCCAAAAGCATCTGCATAACATGGGCACTGCCATTTCTCATCAGAACTACTGAACCATTTCGTTTAGAATTTCAGGTTCATTATTTCCTCAGACTTTTAATTGCAGGAGTCTATAACATCTCCCAGAGGAAACAGGAAAAGTGTCTGTATTTCAAAGTGACTTGCCCTGTGTCATGTAAACAGTCACCAAATTTAACAGAAACCAGGAATAAAATTCCTAGTGCCATGCTCCAACTACTAGACCACACACCTGCTAGGTTCAGATTTGAGTATTACCTCCCAGGTAATACTCAAACTAATGACATCAATTTGAAAGTCATCAACAACTCAGGAAAGGTTACTGATGTTAATCGTATCAGGAAACGTCAAAGCGTGATATAACAGTTCTGCAAATTTTTTCCCACAAGACCACTCAATAGTTTTGTCAGGAGAATTCAAGCACAGAGTGCTTCCTCCCACCTTCATATGCTCACCTCTTGGTACTCCCCTAAGGGAGTCAGGTACTGAAGAATTAGCCTCTGCTCTATTGCAGGAGTCAAAGGGTAAAGTGTATAATTAGTGCCAATCACCCACGGGGACATTTCTGACCAGCTGCTGTTGGACAGTTCAACAAACATCCGCTCTGGTTCTGAAGCAGAGAAGCCCAGCTTTTGCTTGGCCTTCCGGAAGCCATCTCTTTCATGTTGTTTCCCCGATTTACTTTTTCTCAGTCCCCCATCATCTAGCTTTGTAGCAGAGTTTACTCTGCTACTGGTCTTGTGACTTGAATCAAGATGAAAGGAGATCTCCATATCACCAGAAACTTCCTCTTGCTCTCCATCTACTGCCATCTCCCCATAATCCATATCCACAGCCTCTTCATCTAAAGGCAGCAGAGGATCTGATGGTACTTTCCGAGGACTGGGACGCTTGTTTTCCTGTTTTGTAGTCATTTCAGTAACCTGTAATTCTCGTAGCCGTCGAAGCACCAAAGCCACCTGTTTCAGAAAAGAAGCACGCATGAGAACACACTTCTTGCTTTGATCATGCAACTCACATCAGCCGTACTTTTTGCTCTTATACAACCAACTCCATAGACAAAAGCGTCAAGTATGCTGTCGTGTACATTTGCCCAGGGAAATAATGATTTCAAAGTGAATAAGAAAACTCCAATCCTTTTTCCTACAGCTATTTTCATTGTAAAATATCAGCACCTAGTCTCCTGAATGAGAAAGAAGTGGCTTGAAAGTCATTAAGAGCAGATGAGCTATGCTAGTGCTAACAGAACCACATACCAGCTTGCACCATCCTTCCATCATCTCTGCTTAGCCTAGAATAAAGGCAACATTCCCTTTCGAAGGAGCAGTTTTGATAAATTGCAGTTCCACAAAACCTAAGGTCACACTTCAACTTTTAAGGGCCTCATCTGTATAAGAATTAGGGTTCACCTATGCTTCAACACACTGTACACCATCCTGGGAGACAAATTTGCCTATCCTACCTTCTTCCAAAAGTCATCTCAATTACTGATAAACATCATGCAGAATCAACTCTAAACTGGTGAAAATTTTAGAATACACATGAATGCAATTTCCTATTAAGTTATCCCCACATTGATTTACCTTTCATTTTAAAATCCCTCTCTGGTACATAAATCACAATATGCGATAGTTACAGACATAAAACTTCTGAAAATTTTTCTTTAAGGAAGCTATGAATATGAGTCCCATTAAAAAGTTTGCTTCTTAGGTTTCCATTGGCATTTTTTAACACAACTGGTATCACAGAATAATCAGGCCACATGCCCCAGCCTCAGCAAATGCACAGTCAAGAAAGGATGGAAAGCAAGAGCTACTGACTCTTACAAATATTATTACAACCACTGTAAGACCCATGTATTAACTCATGAATGTGAGCTCCCTGCCCCTCCCCCCCCCCCCAAAAAAAGCAAAGGTATCTGCCCTCTAAAAAAGGAAAGTGATTGAGAGATCATTACCAATTGTGAGTTCTCGTCCCTGTAATTTGCAGCAATATCTTGGTTTTCCATAGCTCCTCCTAAGAGCCCCGTTGCGTACGTCCTTAGCGGCTGATCAGCCTCTCGTGCCCACTTAAAGAGATTTTCAACTATGCCTTCCTAGAATGAAGAAAATAAGAAAGCAATTCCAACAGTTATATTTCATTTTTAACTTCTCAGTCCCAGTGAAAGCATCTGTTGGTAACAATTCTCCCTATCTCTAGTAATGACCAGGCTAGACTTCCTACCAGTCGTGTAATGAATCAAAAATATCTGGAACCAAGAAAAGAAATAAATCTAACATTTTAAGCTACATAAAACTATTCCCAGCCACCAGATATTTGGAATCAGGATTTGCACACCTGCAAAAATCTTCTGAAGTGGCCAGTCAACCTAATGCCTAGGAAGTAGCAAAACACTACAGGTATAAATTGATTATTTGAAACAAACAAGCCCAAAGCTCCTGTCAGTTTCACCAATATACATCTCCAGCAATTTAGGAGATTTCAAAGAAGCCATGTTGAACTTACACCAAGTAGAAGGGAATTTGGTTAAATTTCTTACATTTCACTAAAAGCTTGCTAGGGCTAAATTGAGAAGTCACTTAAATAAGCAAGCTACCTGGTGCCAGAGGAGCTCTTTACACTAATGAACACTCACCAACCGAGAGAACGATTCTCAGCATAGTTGGAAATTTTGGAGAAGAGAGAAATGCATGCAAGCATACCAATCCATACATGTGAAAATCTTAATGTTAAATATGCTTAATATTTTTACTAGTAACAAAACCAGCAGTGTTTGAACACAGCCTGCCAGGCAACTTTTCTTCAAAAGGCTGGATAAGTGTTAATTAAAAACTAACACAATCAATTAAAAAGACAATGGTTTAGAACGAAAGACTTAATTTTTCCCTCTAAATCACTACTGGATTTTGAAACATCATACAACAACATGTCATTATCGTGACAGGAATCTTGCACATAATTTGAATCATAGGTACAATACAATAAAAGATCAGTTAAAAGTAGTAATGAATAGACATACATTTCAGCTTACAGATTTTTAAAGAGTTGCCTGTTATACATTTAAAGAAACTTGATTATTTAAATGCTCTTATGTCATTAAAAACCAGTGAAATCGATGAGGTGTGAAATGCCTTGGCCGCTACAGGGCCAGAACAGTACCCTCTTCCAACGGATTTGGGAGCTACCCTAAAGCCTCCTACCTACAGGAACCCGAAGTGCCATAACAGAGCTCTACATATCCTCAAGTCAAAAAGTAAAGAAGTCCTTAAGTGCAAAGCTTAAGTTAAAAATTGAATTTCAATTTACAGAGAGATTGAGTCTCTGAAAAAAGCTATATCCTCCACAAATAGGGAACTACCGTTTTGCTTTTAATTTGGGCGGATCAAAGTCTCACAGCCTCAGCCTTTGGACAGATCACAAAGATCTCAAATCAAATTCAGTCCTTCACAAAGAAAGCACATTACTCTTTCCTCTTATCATGCTTTAGAGTTCATATCCATATTTCCAATAGGAAAGAAATGAATGTAGAACTTTATATAAAGCGCTACCTGATCTCCAAACCTCAGAAAAACATGACATTAATTTTTACAGATGAGGAAACTGGCTCAGGAGTGAAATCGACTTTCTCCTCACTTACAACTCTCTGTGCATTCCTTCAGAAAACCACACTTGTCAACATACAGAAGTCTGATTCAGCTGTCCATCACAGCTCCAGATAATCCCCACAAAGCATGTGCATTTTAGACTGCTTAGGTTAAAGTATGACTTGCTTATCACTTAACTCTAATAATGCTACTGCTCTACTGTAACTGGGGATTACTAGGCAAGACTCCTGCAGCAAATCTTCATGTTCTATATGGCCTGCTCCACTCACAGGCCTATAAAATAATAAGTCAAATTATAACATTTCCCAAAACATTACATTAAGTTCCAGCTCTTCTGTTTGAATCAGTCCCGTTACACCCTAAAAGCTGCTAAATACCCAAGATTTGATTAGCTGAACAAGCCAAGATCAAAAAGCCCCAAACCATTAGTAAGATTGAATAGACTGTCTCCCAGAGACAGGATTTCAATATGGCTTTTTACTGGTTTCTTCTATGGCAAGAACTGTTGGAGTACATCATACACCAAGCTTAAAAACCAAACCTTAGTACAGATGATACCTTTTCCTGAAAGACAACAGCTGTTTCCAGTCCCGGCATGATATCCAGAAGAAGTCGGCAGGCAGCAGTGTTTAATGGAGGTTCTCTGCTTGTCATCACATAAGCATTCACTAGCTAGAGAAGATCAGGAACAGCATTGGTTTGAAATTCAACTCTGATCAAAACGAGTGCAGTGAAAGCTTTAAAACTCCCACAGCAGAAAAATGATAAAGTAAGAAATGTCAGTATGTAAGCGCTGGATCTCAAGATGACTAGCCTTTAACCCGCTCCCTCCAATGCCTCAGAAGTTGAAATTACTTCTCAGAGAAACAGAATTCTCCTCTGATCTGCTGTTCACTGCCTAAATATCTATCTTGAACTGATATGTAAAGAAAAATGCTTTAAAAAAATTGCAGTTCACTATCAGTGTAACGTGAAAGGTAATAGCTAAAAAATTAACATAAAAAATTGCACATTTTTAATGACATCTATGTTTGCTTATTGCTGTTGTTTAAGACAGAAAGCTACATGCAAGCAATCCGTCAGAATCCTTACAGCAATGTGTACCGATACAGGTGCTTTCAGAGACACACGGGTAACAAAAATTCTAGCTATTAACTCATGCTAAAGTATAGCAATGCAAGAAGAAAGCCAGACTCTTGCCTCCTAATTCTCTGCCTGAGGCTTCTAGAGCTGACATACTCCTCTGCTCCTACAGGCAGTTCAGCATTTCCAAGTATTCAGAGACAAGGCATTGGTATTAGTGGTATTAATTTCCATTACAGAAATTAATTATGCTTTTAGATGTGTATTAGAGGAGCAACATTTTCTTTAAAGAGACTGATGAACATTAAGAAGAACTAACTCAATTGTTATTAGACATATACCAGCACTCCTGAATACCTCATCAACTCCCCTTTCCTTGAGTCACTTTAACAGTGGCAAATGAGTTGCACTTAAACACATTTTAAAAACCACTGCTAAGGAAGAGATAGTCCCAACACCAGTAAAACAAACGTTAAACAAGTACTGAGGTAAACCAGCACAGAGTAAACAACCACCACAAGAATGTGTCAGGAACTGACAGATACAGTTCTCGGAGCAAACCTACCGCATTCATAAAATCATCATTCTTGAAAAGTATCCTCAGTAAGTGACCAAGCATGCACTCTGGGTCCGCTCGACCTGTGGGAGAAACAGGAAGACTTACCTACCTACCTCAAGATGTCAAGATTAATACTGAACTGCTATCTTCAAATTGATTGTGGAATACTCTGGTTAGCAGGACCTTTCTCAGAAGGAAAATTACAGAAGAAATCATATGACTTATTCACCGACTTGACATTTTTCCTAGTAGGCATTACCTCCCTAGAATGCTTACTAGTCAAAGTACAACACATTTTAGTGGTCCAATAGTATTGAACTGTAGACAGCGAAGATGCAGATGCCAAGCAACTGTTCCAGTAACTTGGAAATAAGTCATCTCCAAAAGAAAAGAAAAAAATCTAAGGATAACAAGACAAAAAGCATCAGTGGCTCTATGTAACTATTCTAAAGCACTGCACTTACTTAATAGCAAATTCAAGATAATCTGAGACACTGTCTTCTTTGCCCATCTAACACCTACTACTTCACATTAACTACAGCTTGTTAACATGATCATACCCTTACGTCATAAATCAGCCTCTGAAACACTCTCCCAAAACTCTACTCAGGGCCTCAAAATCTTGCAGCAAACATCAAAACTGCCAGATACCAGCACTACAGAGCACAATTACCCAGTGAAAAAGATCAGACCTTGATCAGCAGTGGGCACATTCAGGCTGAAAATTGCTTACTCTTAAATATGAATTAAGAGATATCCATTGTGAGAGAGTTGGTGCTGCCAAAACCATTCAGGACATCTTACCTGGGTGTCGGTCATCAAATGGGTCTGGGTCCCCTTTGCGGTACTCTTCAGTCTCTTTCTCAATCAGCTCGGACATTCTGCAGAAGGAAAGACATCAAATGAGCAGAATTCACACTCGGTCTTCTCCCAGTGTACAGCTCCTCACAACAGCCTATCTGTCAAAGTACTATAAAACAGCTCATCAACTCAACTGAAGGTTGTTTTGAAGCTATGTCTTCCCCTAAACTGAAAAGCAGCCTCAGCAGACCAGAACCCTACGCTTTAATTCATTTAGAATGAGCAGTAAGGGAATGAATTATTATTTTTATTGAAACAAAATCAAGACGAGAGAGATTATCTCACGGTCAAGCGATAAATAATTCCATAATCACCCACCGTCTTTCTCCAGAAAGTGTTAGAGCAGAAATATATGCAGTGTGAGGTGAAATAAAGAGCAGTATTCAAAAAAATACTAGCAAATTAAATCTTATTTCCTTGGTATAAAACCTCATTCCCTCCCCTCTACTGAGGTCTAGACTAGGGTGCACAATCTATGTACAGCACAGCATTTTAAAACACGGCCTTAATACCTCGGGGTAGCTATCTAGGCAGAGTTTATTATAGTGGAGGGAAAACTGCTGGAAGGCTGCAGTAATCCCTGGAAAAATATTTGTCTTTCGCAGGGGATATCCCTTACAGAATGCCACTGACTTCTACTCCATTCCTGTTACTTTCCAGAAAATATCTTGTGTTCCCAGGGACAATTAGAGGCAAAAACATACTTACTCCTGCCTCTGTGAACTGCACTGACTTGCCAGTATGACAGAGGATAACGTTATGAATCCTGCCCAGATTGTAGGAACAAGCATCAGGAACAAGCAGAGAACTTTCCTGCTTGTCTCTGATCTGACAATTATCTTTCAGCAAACTGTTTATCTTGTGGGGTTCTAGTATTTACTTTTAGTAAGCCTGAATGTGAAGAGATGCAAATTGTGTCCCTTGCTAACAGGTGGCACAGCTTAAGCTCTCATGAATTTGTGGCAAAAGCAAGTTACTTAAATACTCCACTGCCAGCTCTTCATTTTTTTCCATTGAGAACTAATAGCTTGAGGGCTGTCTGTTGACAGACAACTGGGACAAATGGGGAGTTGAGAAGCTGCACCCCAGACTTGTCAGGTCTTTTTAGGTGATAATCAGCTTTTTGATTATGTGCCAGAAAGGACAGACAAGCAGCATGGAAAGCGAGTGTAACATTCTCATCAGTCCATCCTGTTTAGGTAGGCAGCCAAACAGCATGCCAGCTGAAGCTGCCAAGTGGTTTCAGGGACGACAATATTATCACAGCCGAGATAAAACAGGCACGTGAATCACCAGTTATGGGGTTTTTTGAGACAATTAATCATAATTGTTTGACCAAAATAAAAAAGCACTGCTTCTTTAAAATTTACTTTCAAAAAGGAAAAAAAAAAAAAATCAAGCTTGGTTACAATACTCTTCTTTTAACTAACGCACACAAAGATGGCTTGTGAAGTGACTTGGACGAGTCTATCTAGATCAATAGCTTTGTCAGTTCTCAGTTGAAGCAACAGGAGAGTCAAGTAACTAACAAAGCTCATTCCTGCCTCATTACCATAGGCATGTGGTATACAGAGCTTTAACAAAAATCAGTCCACAAAACCACTGAACTTTTCCTCAGATTTTGAGATTTCCTTCGTTCACTTGGCATTATATTGGTTCTCTAGCCACTTCAGAGTTTGCAGACGAGATCTAGGTTTTACATGGGAGTAGGGGTTCTTCCCCCTCGCTTCTGACTCATTTTTTTTCTCTTTACAACTGTCTTTGCAATCATCTTTGGGAAGTTAGATCCTCATTTTCACTTGCCACAAGCTGAGCTCACCTTGGGGGTGGGGAAGGAAGGGGCAGTGGTATACACAAAAGTATGTCAACTTTGCAAGGCTCCCAGTGATCTAGATGGTGTAATACAAAGGCATCCTAATATTGCTCTGTGCCATCATTTGGCATTAACGACCAGCCTGAGCCTTTACAACAGATTACAACAGCGTAAGATGCTTACACTTGGTTTGTGGGGATGAAATATGATGTTGAGCTGCTGATTTATTCCCTTTATGAAAGAGACACTTGAGATGCAGTGAAGGATCTGACCCCCAGGATTTGCGAGAATGGTTGAACACGACTTGCATCCAGACTATGAACTAATGCTCTTGCAGGATCATTTCACTTACAATATTTTTGAAAACCATATATACCAAATATCTGTTTTTTGCTGACACGCTTCCCAAGCAACTTCTTCAACCCATACCTTCAGACACTCCAGAGTTCGCAAATCCAGAAAACTAGCTTATTTGGAAGTGACAATTCAGCTGCGGCCTATAAGCCACACTGCTGCTGTTCTTGTCCTTTTACTGTTGAAACACTCACTACTGCACCCACACATATGCTGCCTCGGCATCGCATTTATCGGACCCCCATCCACACAGGGAAGTTTTCTTCTATTTAGCTCAGAAGGCGGAAGGAAGTAGAAAAATGTCACTCACCAACAAGCATGACCACAGCCCTAAGTCTGAAACAATATGCAAGGGCATTACTCTGCCTCAGGACATGAGCTAACGCAAGCACCCGTTTGTGAGGATTCCTAGCGTCTCTTCCAGCAAATTCTTTTAAACCTATGCTGTATCTAAAATCCTGTACTCTAGACATATGGCTTTCACTGATACCTGAAGCACTGTAAATCCAACTTCTGCCAGAGCCAGTAGGTCCCCTTGCTACCTGCCTTAAATAAATCTGTATTATCTCCACTAAACCCCAAATACCCAAGCTTTCACCGTCCATAACCACTCTGCCTTCTGCACAGAAGCCTTTGAGAACCAAAAGAGTTATCAGACTTGTCTGAGCGTAAACGATGTAGGGAACTCAAGGAGCTGAGGGGGAGCAAGAAGTGCCAGACTGCTATAAACACAAGAAAAGACATGTTTCATTCAAATGTCTTTAAATTTCTTAGAATACAGTAAATTTCTGCTGTTCGTGCCTGCAAGAAAAAGCCTTGAAATAGCACATATGTTTCTTTCAAGACACATATCAGACAATACATAAAGATACACCAAAACATGTCTCATGATTTTCAAGAGACCTACTCAAGTGTTTAGGATTGGCTTTCTGCTGCTGATCTCCCTCTTCTGTGCTGTTATTTTTAAAACGTAGTAAGGACAGCAAAAAAGCGCACCTGCTAGTGAGGCATGGCACAGATGTGTGCAAAGAAACTCACCAGGTTCCTCTTATTTCCACCCAGTGCCAGCTCAGAATCTGTGCACTGACTTGTCTGACCCAACAACACAGAGCAGTGCAGTACAGAAACCTGGATTGCTCTTAACGTGCAAGTGCAGTAAGTCCTTCTGCATACACTAAGCAGGCCACAGGTCTGCCAGCAGAGGCGCTAGGAGGAATCGGGTGGAATTTCTGTGAATCTCCTGTTAAAGCAAGAGTAATACCAGTTTACCCAAAAGGGGCCTGGCTTGGGAAACCACAAATGCAGTTGATAATTTAAATGTTTCTCTTGTAATAGAAGAGGTCTTATAATTAATGGTATTACTAGTACTTACACATCTAAAAACAATGTATTCGTTCAGGGAATATTTTTTCTCACCCATACAATACAATGCCAGCCAATCAACATCCAGATTAAAAAAAATTAATCAAGTTTTAAAATTTCACTTTAAACATGCCCTATGACCTTCAATAAAGTCTTCTCAATATAATCCCCTTGATTCATCCAAGGAGTTGCTCTCATCCTTTCATTTAATCTGACCAATGTTACTACAAACACAAACCCTACACCACCGCTCTGATGGAACATTCTCATAGCTTTCAACTTTGATCAACGCTTTACAAGCTTGAAGTGAAGATACTAAAGTTATTTCAATTACTTAATAATTCCCCTGACTTCTATTATTTCAGAGGATGAAATACATGTTTTAGAGACAGTCTAAGATCTTTGCAATATAAATTACTTACCAAAAATTATGTGTATTTAAATGCCACGCTTATAGTTCAACTTCCAGATCAAGAAAACAAATTACCAACAGGTAATCAGGTGTGTAAAAACCTCAAGAAAAACATGGCAAAAGCTGCTGTCAAGTAATCTCAGATATTCAGATTTAGGAATTTATTTAATAGATCTTACCTGGTGAGAATAGGGACCATGTCTTGCCCACTGCCATGTTCTTTCTCCCATTGCTCAAGCAAAGCAGTGAGCTCAGCCTTGGAGTCCACATGCCCAGATCCTGAAGTCATGGCTTAGCCTGAGGCAGGGGTAACAAGAGAGGAAAAAAAAAAAGCAGAAAAATGAGCAAGAAGTCCCACACAGTTTAGCTCTATTCACTGAAATAATCTAAATCAAAGATTACAAGTCATTTGGAAAGGGCAAGTAGATACTCGGCAACAAGGAGAGAGAAAGAGAAGATTAAGTGACACAATACTGCTGAGCTTCACTTTCAAAGTTGGAAGTTTCTTTTTGGTCCTTTGCCTGAAGAATAAAGAACATGTGCACACTTCGAACACAAGTCTTAACTGGTGTACGGCAACCCTGACCATGATGGGAAGTACGCACACCTAACCACAAGCGTGTTCGGTACTGAAGCTTTTTAAAACTCCACCTCTGCTCCATGAGCAGACTTGAGTTAGTCCTTTGCTCCTGCTCAGGGATTTACTCCAGAAACAACAAAGCTAGAGCAGCAAGATTATGATCAATGTCATTATTCCAGTTTAACACCCTCCAGACAGCAGTGAAAGTGCCAAGAATCGTATTAGCTTCACACTGCCAAGGAGGCAGAAGGCAGCGGCACTGAGCAGCTGCAGGCAGTGGAAGGTGCACCAAAAGAGTGGTAGTTGGGAAACAGAGCAGGTCACCGCATCACTACTTGTTCAACGTTTCCAAGAACAGCCAGTAGCTCTAGTAAGAGGGAAGAACGATCACAGGAGGGAACACTGGAGCAATTACTTCAGGTTTATCAGTCTTTACTTGCAAGACAGCAGCTGACAGAAGATTTATCTTCCCATCCTCAAAAGTGAGATCCCCCTACAGTACTGAGTGACTTGTTAAGGTACCATTTAATGAAGGGAACTATTACTCTAGATTCTGTTTAAGCCTCTAAATTTCCAGATGCCAATTTTTGTCAGACTGATAAAAGTCTACTAGAAATACTAATAGACCAAACTAGAACAGTATCTGTCTCAAAACACCGCCATGCCCTTAGTTTCCAGTGTGACAAACTGTGATTGCTGTGAAGAGCTGTAACTTCTGGAGGAAGGAACACCCAATCCTAATTCATAAATTAACCTTGTATTGGAGATGGGAGGGAGAAATCAAAGCAAAAGAAAGTCCTTCCCATCCAAAACCGCACAAAAATTTCCAGCATTTCATTAGCCATAACATGGCCAATATCTATCTGCCATGAGATTAAATATCCATTTGTCATAACTGACCCAGAGGAAGAACTTCCCAAAACAATGTTAAGTACAGGTATGTTTAGGACAGTGACATACACATCAACTCCTGAAATACATATTCAGGAATCAGCCAAATGACAGACTATAAAGGAAGCCATAAGTCAACATGGATTACATAAGCATTTATAGCCCAAGTTCATTCTAAAAAACATCGCCATGTTTAACTGAGTGTTGGATACCTCTAACGGGTTTAAAACCTTTTCTCACTCAGGGAATGGGTGAACAACCCTACAGCTCTACCTCCTGTCTCCTACGTGCTTCCGAATCTAATATATTGTGACTGGTTAGTTAAATGGGAGACAAGAAGTGAAGATCATCTGGCTGAAGATGAAACTGGCAGAAATTGCACAAAAATCATCACCTGAAGACTAGGGAAAAATAAACCTGCAACTACAAGACACCCAGTCTGAAGAACACCGTTTTGGTAAGTACTACATGAAGCGAGCATATGCGAACAAAAAGCCTACCTAAGCGTAAAGAAAGATGATGTTTTCTAAATGACAAGTAATTATGATTTCATCTACAGCATTCATTATTCATTCATCACAGAACTAGACTGGGAAATTTGATGCAAATGCATAAATCGCTTTGGAAAAAAACAGTCAACAAAAACATAATGAGATTGTACATGCACACACCCAGAAACACCTTTGAGAAGAAAAACTATTCCAAGCTCATAAAGCTCCATTCCCCTTTTCATTACCTGAACAACACTTGCCAGCAGCACTTCTGAGCTTTTAAATATCACAGATAAACATTCAGGCAAATCTACTCTGCACCTCAGAATGCAAGTGCTGTAACGGTATCTGCATTCAACCATTTCAGACATCTCCACCTTCATTTTATACCCAAGGGATAGGGAAAAAAGTGCCTTGTGACCCCAGAGCTTGTATAAGGCCTGCACAGGCTCTCCTGCAATCCGAAGAACAGTTTACTTCCCCTAACAACCCTTAATTATTCCAGCTAGAAAATAAGAAAGGTCCAGCAATGCCTGCAACAGGTCAACAAAGTTCCAGACAGGAAGACCACAGGAACTGCTCACATTGCCCTCTGGGACACCCAGCGCTACACCATAACCAAGTGAAAACAGAAAAATCCCAGCTGTCCTGGTGCTGACACACAACTATTTTCTGAAATAAAGTTAAAACATAAAAATGCCACCCTTTCTATAGGTACACAGCAATGAAAGTAAATGTCTCGCCAAGGCATCTCATCTATTCCGAAAGCTTATCCCTCCCAACCTATTCAAATAAATTTGACTATTCTAGATGGCACTGCAAAGAGCAGCAACAACAAAAATTACCTGAGAAGCATCTACTTCCACAGTTCTCATATTATTGCGTGTTAGCAGTAAAATATATATGGACAGAATATTATGGCAGGTGAACGACTTTTTAAATACAAGAACCAAAGCAATTCCTACTGCGCTCACTTTTTTCAAGAATTCCATCTTTAATTGAAGAACTCTGCAGAGAGGACAAGATCATAAAAGGTATGAACTAAACTAACTCTCAGAAAAATACCCAGCCTGCTGGAGAGGAAGGCCTGTGAGAGCAACTCTGGCTTTCACTATTTCCCTTGGACAAGTTGGTGAACAAATTCAATCTTAAATTGCTCTCCAGGAACTAGTAGAACAGGGAGCAGCTATCTCTTTAGGGATTTAAATCCATGGCGGGGGGGAAATTTATTTTTTTTAGTAAGTTTTGAAAATCATGGCCTACTACAGATTTCAATGAGAATATCTAACAAGCTAAGGAATGGAATAGTTTTTTTCCAAACACCACTATTGTCAAAATATATTTAGAATCAATAGAACTGATATTAACATAACATAAAGCACTTACTCAAAGGATTTGACTTTGAAAGACAAATATTTACAACCTTAACTACCACTCACTGCAGCACTCCCACTGAAAATCCACATATGCATGTTTCAGCACACAGTGGTGCACACAGTATCGCTTTAATATTAAACACTACTTAGTATTCCAATATCATAGCAAAGGTTTTATAAGCATTTTACTCTTCTGAACTTAGATGTAAAGATTTGACAGAAAAGGGAAAACCAAAGAAGTCCTCAGGCATGGATACCTAGCAGTACTCGCATGTTCTTGGAATCTCAGGCACCTTAGTGCTTGAGTCACCTTAGTCAGACATCTCTGAACAACGAAGAAATACAAGTCCCACTGACCTCTAACTGCAAACCTTGACAAGCACACAGTACAGTTCAAGCAGTTCAGCTTCACCCTTTTGTTCCTCGACACATTTGAGCGTCACACCGACTGCAACACTACTACAGGTCATTCACATATTGATTTTGTGCTGTGTTCATGAAAAGGATTATGAGCTTCCAAACACACTTGACTTCAATACAGATATGCATTTTAAAGTATGAAACCTCTTAGGTGAACGCAAACCTATTCATAAAATCTGAAAACCCAACAATTTGGTTACTTGGGAAACAAGCGCAAAATCCATACCTTAGCAATCTAAATGGAAAATGAAAGAGCCACATAACTAAAACAAAAATCATACCTTAGGGGAATAAAAATAATCAATTTTAATCAACTTTGTAGAAAGACTGCACATTTAAATAATTCCTATGCGGACAAAAATTACAAGAGGATTTGTACATCCACACATACAGAGCTAACTCAAAGTCTAATAACTACACTTTGACCTAGCTCAAATAATCAAGTTTCATACTGTTCCTAAATGTGATTCTAAGTATGGCTGAGGACAGAATGTAGATGAGAAGTCTAATGTAACAATATAACACCATAAAGGAAAATGAAGAACTTGTGAGTTGGAATCTAGTTAACTACATAGCAAGCTGAGCAGTATATCTGTGTGTTCTTCCATATTTGTGTTTTAACACGAAGAATTCCTTACTTTAAAAAAAAAAAAGAAAAGAAAAATCTCCCTCTCATCACAATTATTCTTTCAATGGATGATATACCAGACAGCTATTTGCCTAAACCTGTTGAGTCTGAAAAAAGCATGCCAAAGTTATGCTGAAGCATAATGAACTGTCAACACCGAAGTTCACTTACAGAAGAAAGTATGCCACAAACTAACAAAATCTTCACAATCCACGGAGAATAAAATCACAGTTTGGTATCATACATGAGTGAAACTGAGGGAAGTCCTCGTTCGTTCCAACTTCCCACTTTAACCCCTAACAGAACTCCAATTTGTCTGTCATCACATACAGAGCATATTCCTAATATTACTTTAAATATTTGTTTAAAAATTCATCATTTTTTTACAGTCAGAATAGTTTTAAGCCCAGGGAAACCCACCAAGTTATTTACTTTCCTGGCATTTCTGCTTTTTCAAAACAAACCTGGAACTGCGTGATGATCTGCCAGGACGAGCACAAAAAACAGGAACAAACTTCTGCTGTCTACACAGGAAGGTAAGAAAACAAGGCCCCGTTTCAACATCAGCTCCTCTTCACACGGCTGGAAAGAGCAAGACGAGGACCCTACCTCCCCGGCAGAGCACCGAGGCTCGCCCGGGCAAGGGAAGCGTGCAGCTACTGACAGCTCCCGCAGGCTCTAACGAGGCCGGCAGCACGCCCCCAGCGTGCAGCCGCTCGCCGCCCTGCGCCTTGCGGCAGCACACCGTTCGCCGGGACCCAACGGCTGGAGCCGCCGGCGCTGCCCCTTCGAACCGAAGGTTTAAAGGCTAGCAAAGGCGGGGGGGGGGGGGCC
>JAVKLA010000036.1:5020238-5039908 GCA_034782735.1 Sagittarius serpentarius | reverse complement strand
AACGGAGTTCGCGCGAGGTGAGCCCTCTGCGCATGCGCCTGACGGGGCAGCCGCGCCGCGAAGGAGGCTGGGAGTTGTAGTTCCCGGCGGGGGCCGCCATGGCGGCCCCCTCAGCCCAGCCCAGCCCAGAGCACCGCAGCTGCGGCGGCTTGTAGGCGAAGGGGCCTTTTCTTGGGAGAGGGGCGAGGCTATTTATTCTGTTTTTTCCAGGCCGGCACTAAGGAGCCACAGAGCAGTAGCTGCTGGCCCTGATACCCAAGTGTCTGCCCCAATAGTGGCATAGCAACAGGCACGCCGCCATCCCATCCTCCAGCCCCAATGGGCACGGCAGGGACTGTCACCAGCTGTGTCTGTTTCTTCCTTTCTCACGTCAAGGCTGCGTGTTCACTTGTGTGTTGTTCACCTGCTCAGTGTTATTTCCAGGTAGACAGCAGGGTGTTCTAGCGAGAAGATGAGCTTAGATGATAAGCATGCCTGCCTTCCCTCCTTCTCCAGAGTGGTTTCTCCTCTTCTTATCTGCAAGACAGGAACATCATCCTGTTTCTTCCCAGTGAAACAGGGACCCTTTTTGGCAGTGGATGCCAAACCCCACAGTGGCGCCTGACACCCACCTACCCTCACCTCTGCTGTGGGCCGTGCCCAACAGCAGGAAGCAGAGACTGGACTGACTTTCACAGGCTCTCCTGGGCCTCTAGGGCAAGCTCCTCTTCCCACATCCCCGCCCTTCCTCCCGGCTGCAAGAGTTCATCCTCTCCCCAGTCCTTTCCTCTAACATCCCCCAGGAGAAGCTACACACATGCAGGCAGTGAGAAAGAGTCAGTGTGCAGAGAAACCCTTCAGCATTGCGTAGCCCCATCCCTGTTTGCTTTCCGCATGCGAAGTCTTCCATTCCTCTGGGATTTTTTTTTTTTCCTTGTCTGTTGGCTCTGTGGTGGAAGTGGCCCAGCTCTTGCACATTGTGTGCTTTTACAGTGGTAAGTGCTTACTGCAGTGGTAGTTAAGTTCTTATTCTGCACTGTCCCTTGCCCCTGGCATATTAAGTTACCAATGGAGAAGATCTATGCACTCTCAGCAAGGTTACTGTGTCTGAGGGGAGGAAGACCTAGAAGGGTGCACTTCTTGCCCACGACCCCATGGGTGGTTGGAGCATCAAAGGTATCAGACCTGCCTGCAGCATTATTATCCAGTGAAGAGTAGTGCATCTGCAGCTGCACCTTATTCTCCCCCTGCAAGGCACCTGGCAGCGTCTAAGCCAGCCACAGACCTGTTCAGGAGGAAGCTGCAGAGGTTATCACTCCCATCTCCTCATCACCTAAGTTCAAAGGGCTAAGAGCAAAATTGAGGTTTCCAGTTCCTGCCACATCTATGGTGCACTGGAAATAGGGTCACTTCTCAGAGAAAGTGGAGTTCAGTCCCCAGGCTCACCTGAGCAGGTGAGGAAGCTTGGAGCCTGCTGCTTCATTGCAAGAGCCTGGTGCATTGTTGGAATAGGACACCCTGGCAGCTCTGCCGCAGCCTCCTATACAAGCTGCCTGAAGTGCTCAGGCCTCGAGCTCCTCCATTTCCAGGCCTCAAGAGGTATTCGGGAAGGACTTAGTCTAACACCCTTGTTGCCCACAGGGCAGGTGAGAGTCCTACTGGCTCACTTTGCAGGGCCAAGACAGTATGAGCTCTCCTTTAATTTGGCCTCCCTTTAAAAGCAATGAAACCTCAGCTTGCGCTGCAGTCCTCTAGTAATTGCCCAGGTACTGGCAGAAGCTTTTCTCTTAGAGGAATAAAGAAGAGTAAAAAATGAGTAAAGAAAAGGAAACAGGGTCCTCCCTCTCAGGGAAAGGCTTCATAAGCACTGGCACCACTCTCAGATGAGATGCTTCCTGCTCCCCAGTGCCCACATTAACCCCCTTTCTTACACTGCAACTGTATAAACCCCTGCCCCAGGCAGTGTTTGGACAGGTACAGATTCTGCTGCCACACTTAGAATATTTGACTGTGAAATCTTGATTAACTACAGGATAACGACTGCAGCAGTGAGAAACATGCAGCAGAAATCCCCGAGGGCTGGATGTAGTGAGTGAACCCCCACCCTCACACCAACACTTTGCTTTAATAATGCAATTGAAGAGTAAAAAAAAAACCCAACAAACAAAACGTCGCTGTGGATTGCAGAACAATAAAAACAAGAGGCCAGCAGTAAGCTTGCACCTCTTGCCCTCGGGGATCTTGTGCCTGAGAGGTGGCAGAGGGAGAGGCCTGTGGTGTGCAAGGCGGGCAAGGTTATCTCTGCATGTTCACCTCTGTGGCCTCCCCGGCCAGAAAGACAACATACTCACACAGGATGGTCAACGGATAGTAACGATAACTTAAGGCTGAATCAAAGCTTGAGCTCCCTTGAGCAAAATAACCACTTCTCTTCTCCCCATTGCTGTCATATCCCAGATCACGTTGCAATACTGTGGTAAGGTCAGCAGTTTATAAAGAGAGGATAAACCCACTTCACCTGGCTCTAATAAGCTTCTAGACTTAAGGACAAGTAATTGTGGAATCAGAGGAGGAACAGCACTGGTAAGACAAGCTAGGAAGACACGAGATGTATTTCCAGAGGATGCCTCAAGTACAGTGGAAGTATGTGACGGGGATGCCTCATCCACTCACACCTGCAGGCAAAGGCAGAGAGCCCCAGACCCAGCCTCCAGGCAGCAGCTTCACCTTCCTGCCCGAACAGTCCTTTGCTCTGAGAGTGGGAAAAAGTTTGTCATCAGGAAGCTCACAACATTGAGAGAGACTCCTCACCATGGCTGCCCTACAAGGAGAGGAAGGACCCTTTAGGCTTTCAGGGGAGTTAATTGCTTACCTTGACTTCCAACACAGATCTACACTGATAAAGTTTATTGACTTCCTACGCTTCACCTTTTATTAATTGCCCCATCTGCTTGTGGGAATCAGTTTGCTCACCACCGTGTTTCTACTTGCAGTTGAGTTTCTGTTGTAGGGTAGCTGAGACAGTAGTTATTGACTTAGCAGCTACCAACCTCTGCAGCATAATTTTGCTGCATGACTCACAGCAGGTGAGTAGTAAGTCCAGTAATAGAGTTCAGTCCCTTCTCAGCAATTGTGTGTGTCACACTGCTGCTGCAACTACACACAGCACCCAGCTGGATTCCCTGGCAGCATCTAGGGAAGAGTACAATGCCAGGAACTGAACCTTTGGGAGGGTCTGAATCTGCCCTGCTAAGATGCTCATAAACTGAAGGGTGTTTCTTTACAACTCCCATGCCCCAGGGGACTGCAGAAACCAGGCGGGAGGTCAGACGTCTGGGGAGCTGCACCTGGGAACAGAGGACATTTTCCAGGAGTGCAGTGGAGGTCAGTCTGCGTGTGCACCAGTTTGGCTGCGATGCACTTCTCTCCAGAGTGCTCTCTTCCCTTCCATCCTGCCAGTCTCCTGCAGGGCCTGTGGGTATCTGGGGAGTGAGCAGCAGACACAAAGCTCTCCCAGGAAGGCCTCAGCTCCAGCCTTAGTGCCATCTATCATTCTTCCAGCCTTGATATGCCCGGATAGTTCAGAAGTTGTTTGATGAGGTGTGATGCAGTACCATGGCAGCTAATATTTGCAATGATATCCCTCATGCCACGAGGACTTTAAACACTGTCTAGACTCCCCAACAGCACTTGTTTACCATGTATATAATGCTAAATTTTCACATGCTGTGCAAAAATATTGCTTGATGGATTAGCTTATGCCTGCAAGCTGGCAGCCGGCACATCAGCAAATGGTCTGCTCCCATTTCCTGCCTACATTTGAGAGAAGGCAGATACTACAGTAGAAAGATGGGAGAAAAGAGATGGAAAGTGGGAGTAAGCAGGGGGAAGCAGTGCAGTGGGATCCTCCCTGCCTGGGCAGAGTGAGCTGAGCGGAGGGGCTGCAGGCATTGACACAGGTTACCTGCAATCCAGGTGACTGTGGGCAAATGAGGCTAAAATATGTGCACTGGGTGCCCATGATAAATGATGTGCGACAAGGGAATAGTCCAATCACTAGGTGGCACACCATGATCATCACACCAGACCAGCATCATCTTGGAAGGAGAGGAAAGCAAGCAAAATAGCCAAAAGCACAAATTAACAAGCAATCATATGGGGCTGATGTGCTTAGAAAGAGCTATTTGTGTGCACACACATAGGGCAAAAGCATCCAACAACTGGGTGGAGGAATAAAATGTAAAAGTGCAGACAAAATTTGTTCATTCAGTCAAATTCTGCCTGTTCTGCTTTGCTATTTCTGAGTAACGGTGGGTAAGGCAGGGGAGACCCACTCATGAACGGAGTGAAGAGGCGATGCACAGGCTGCAATAGCGGTGGATGTTGCCCCAGGGAATGCAGTTACCACCTCTCCTGAAAGCTAAGCCTGCGCCTGTGTGTGGAGAGAGCATTTGGGTTTTCCTTCCAGCAGAAAAGGCCAAGCAAAGTGCAAAGAGAAGTTTCTTGCAGCAGATAAAACTTCTCTGCTTCCCAGATGGAGATGGCGTGAGGGACAGTGGCAATAGGCTGACATTACATTAGTGGCAAAAGGAGTTCAAGGTTGGTTATTTGTGGGGAAAGAAAAGTGATAGCAGAGTGATAGCATGGTTTCCGGGGCAGGTTTTTCTCTGGGCTGGAGTTAACACAGTAACACAAGCTAAAACCAGCTGAGGTATTTGAGGAGGGTCTAGAGAGAGACCTACATTTTGGAAGAGGCCCAGCTACCATTGTGCGTTGTTCTGCTACTGTAGGTCAGTAGAAGCAGTTCACTCTTGAAAGCATCAACGACTGTATCATGGCCAACTATGCTAGCTCTTCTGGACACTCACGGGGTCTGCAGGACTTGCCATCAGGCAGAGAGCGCACCTCAGGCTCTCCAAGTGTTTGCATGAGTTCAGCAGTGCAGACACAGGCTCATCAGCCAACTCCCCCCCTGCCCCGAGCAATGGTTTGGCTGAGAATTTAGCCCAGACTGAAGAAAGAAGCCAGATCTATATCTAGGAACATAGAAATGCAGAAGAATGTAGTTCATCAGCTCTGATACTAATGAGAACATGAGCAGGCAAATAGCTTTCTTCCAAACAGTCTAGTGCCAAAACCCTCCATTCAGACACTCAGTCAGATGCCAAGAGCACGTAACTCTGCCTAGCTGAGCATCTGAATGACAGCACATCTGCCTTCTCAAGTTAAAAATCAGCAGAAAAGTTGAATAATACAAAGTGATCACTGTTGTGTGAAGCAGAGGTTCACGCACTGGCATAAACCTCTTTCTTTCCAGTAGCGTGGCACCTGAATCCTGACCGCGCTGCAGTAATGCTGCACAGTAGCTAGTACTGGGCAGAGTTGTCTTGCTCAGAGCTTTATGCTCAGCTTCTCACAGGCACGTAGCAGCTTCAAGCAGATATTCATACCTCTCCTCTCTCCCAAGTCACTGTGAAGTGGGGTTATTGATGCATCCTGTGATGTATGGGCTGTGTATTATCCAGGGGGATGCAGCCATGATCCAGCAATCAGCAAAGAGCCTTTGGGAGAGTAGAAGTGCACAGATAAACCATGTACACAGACTATACAAGGGAGAACATGAAAAAAGTAGGGGACAGTAAGTATGCAGAAAGTGGCATGGCAATGAGACATGGTTTTCTGACTAAACTCATTTCTCTAAGTGGGAATGAGTTAAAAGTTCATTTCAGGCACTACACAAAATCCCTTGCTAGTTTTTGTGGTTTAACAAGGGTTTTCCCTTTTTTATCTGTTTTGTTACTATAGGAAACAGCCACTCAACCAGCGAAGAATACTCTTCATACAGGAGGAAGCAAGAAAAGATTATGCGCAGCGTGCTGTGAATTGCCTGCAAGATGCACACTGGGAATATAAACAAATACTTTCTTAATGTTTTCCAGCAACAAGGATCTTAGGGATTACTTGTAACAACAGCAGCTTTAAAAAACAAAGACTAAACAAAACCAGGAAAAAGTATGGTTTTAAGACAACTATCCTTTTTAAGAGGAGGGAGGGGTTTGTTTTGTTTTTTCTCTTTTTTAAGAGAGATTATCAGGCCTTAAGTGAAGGTTATATATCTGTTCACTTCATGACTTCTCTCTACAGGAGTTAACTGGGTCAAGTGTCTGTATGTGACAGTTTTGATGCCTGGGGAAACAACAAGCAAATTCATGATGGTGAGATATAATGATTACAGGCACTGTATCGTTACGTGTAAACATGTTAATTTTGGATTCATGAGTTGTTTTACTGCTGAGGGATTCCATCAAGGGTGTTGGTAACAACTATGAGGTGTTTGTCATATGTAGCTTCTCCAGTATTTGGTAATCCTAGTCTTTAGCTTGTCAGTGGTGGTGGTTAGAGCTCTCAAAGCTCCAGATATACCAGCTCCGAACAGCCACGTGTGCATGGTACCACTGCAACTGCCACCAACACATTTGGACTGGGGCCACTGTAAAGTCTGAACACAGGTCACTTTACTCTTCCTTACACTCAGCCACAGCTAGGAGGAAGCTCTGAAGCTGCCCCAGCAGCATAAAGCGTTCAACAGTTTATGACACGGAAAAAATCGTCAGCTGAAGTGAGGTAATACAAAGCTGCAAAGAGGGACAGGCTGCAGGAGCTTGTGCTGAGATTTACCCAGGACACTTGCCCTAAATTTCTCTCTCCCATGAAATGGTTCATGTTTTTTCACCCAAAAGGAATGACTTCCTCGGGCAACACCTCTCTTTGTGCTGCCCTGACCCTGAATGGCCTCTGTGGCTCCAGAAACACTCTGGGACAGGGAGGGACATTTCAAGGCAGCTTACTGAAACAGGGAGCACCACCAAGCCCACGTACCTTGGAAATGCAGTCGGGCCTCGGCACGGCGCAGACCCAGACCCCTGTCATGGTTGGTGACTTCATAAAGTGCCAGATCTTCTGCTGAACTCCAAATGCCAGGTCAAGGTGGCAGTGCTGGCTTGAGGGCTCTTCCCATCCCTCTTCCACTCAGGCCCTCGTGTAGACAGACGACAGTGTCTCTTCTTCCAGGTGCTTCATAGCCCTAGTCAGCAGGGGGACGAATATAGCAAGAATAAAGTTTCGTAAATTCCTTTGCACAAATAGAACAGAAGCACCTGATGACAGGGCAGAAGGGGAAGGGAAAAGCGCTGAATTTTTTAGGAATTTAATTTGGTGCCAACCCACAAAAGAGAAAAATCCCACTGCCTCCCAGGGCACAGCACACTGTGTTAGCAACTGCAGAGACATACTCATGGGCTTTGCCCTCCAGGGAGTTTTGCAAACATTCAGTTACATTTACAGGAGTGCAGGGTATTTTATGTAGTGGGCTATTCTTTTTGGTATGCAGGTAAGTGTTGGGATGCAGATGCTTACCCTTATTCTAAAACCAGATTGGTAAATGATAACCAGAAAAATATCTGAACGTCCTCTCTGCTTCTGGAGCTGGGGTTAGAAGTAGTTCAGATGTCCAGTAATGACTGCAAATGATAATAAATGGGTGATGTGAAGCTCTGCATTATCGTTCAAGCTGAATGCCCAGCACATTCTCCATAACACACACCTCGCTCTGTAACGGAAGAGGTTTCTGAGAAAGACAGGTTTTTACCACTTCTGGACACAAAGGAACAACAAACTATAAAAATACCAATTTTAGTACTGAGCATTTACATGTAAGTGTATATCATTCAGGGCCTGTGAGTACACTTGACTTGCCACAACATTGCAAGTTGCATTTGCTTGGCAAACCTCAAACCTGGAAAACAATATCATCTAAAAAGTGGTACTTTACTCCAGGCCTAATTGTCTTCTCTTAGGTGTATGTATCTACCTGCTGCAATATGATTGTTAAATTGTGAGGAAATGCAACTAAGTATGAAATAGGGGCATTCCGGAGGGATTGTTTTGGCATTCCCCACTGAGAAGAATTAATAAATCTTTTTTTTTTTTAGGTTTTTTTTCTGTTGATTCTTTCTGCTTCAAGTCTTCTTCAGAGAAACGGATCCTTTTGAACTGTTGGACATACCAAATCACCAGTACTACTGGATAGGACTAAGAAGAATTTTCCCTGTATTACCTTATTTGACAGTCTGTGTTTTTTGTTTAATGTAATGTTTGTATGCTTATCATAATACAACTTCACATTCAACATAGTGTCTGGGCAGTAATTTTTGGTGTAATCTGGGAGGGAAACAATGCTTTAGCCCAAAAAGAAGTTAAAAAGACAGGAAGAAGTGATGAGAGATGTTTATGGCATTTGCAGGCCGTTTGGACAGCAGAACTCAAGAGATTTTAGCAATACAGATACAAAGCTTTGAGCCAGGAAGGAAGAGGGAGGCGTGTTTAGCCACTTTTTGAGGCGAGGATGCTATTTTCCATAAAGCAGAGTTTTGCACTGTGGCTGTGAGTACCAAGGTTTGTTTTGTCTTTGGATCGTGGGAGTAAAATGCTGGTCTCCTTGAAATATGTGGGATGTTAGCGACTAAGATAATAAAGGCAATATTTCATCATAGACATTTTGAATTATCTCCATCCCAGCCTCTCCCAGCGTGGCTGGCTGGGATTGTTCCCAGCCAGTTGCGTAGCAGACAGCTGCATCAGGCCACACTACCTGCCTAATGAGCTCCTTGTGATACACAGCCTTCTCCCACTGGTTACTGTTAACTAGCATTATGTTCTCCTGGGCTACAGAAAACCACCCATGAGCAATAGGAGAACCTCCTGGAAGAGGAATCCCCAAGGGAGAGCTGCAGAGAACAACATTGCCTGCTGTGGAAAGTTTTACAAACCAGTTGTGGTTACCCACCATCCAGGAGATGAATATTTAGTGTTTGCTTCAGAGCAGCATCTCCAGATCTAACCATGCAATTCCCCATATCTCCCTTTCACAAAGGGCAAGCAGCTAAAAAGGGAGGGTTGAAGTCTCACAGATCCAGCTCTTCTGAACTATTTCCCTCCTTGCCTGGAGTTGATCAGCACCACTCTCCCAAGAGTCTTGCAAAATGGGAGAGGAGGAGGAAGAAACTAGCTTTCTTGCAGCCAGGCAAGATCACAAAACCATTTGGCTTGCCAGACTGGCTGCAGAGACTCCCCACACTTTTAGAAAAGTGTTTTCTCTCCTTTTCCCAATGCTGCTTTTCTCTCTTGGTCCTCCCTGGCCTAACCTTTACCGAGACTTCAGTAACACATGGATTTCTGTAGTCAGTGGAGTTGTACCCCATACCCTGTGGGCATAGGAGAATGTGTCACGCTGCAGACACTGTCATACTCCACAGCTTATATCACCCATCCTCAGGAAACAGTGCCTGATGGTGGGGATTTGCTCAGTGAGGAATAATCCCTGGAAGGGATTTGCAGCTCTCTGTGGGGGGTTTGCTAGAGGGAGGGCTATGGCTCTCCTCTTCCCCCTATCAGTGGCAGCTGCAGCATCCTCATCCCTGAGCTGTGTTTTCTGGAAGGATTCTAACTTTACCCTGTGCTTCTGCCCCAGTCACAGCATCCAGGTCTGCAAGTTCTGCTCAGGGCCTCTCATCCCATCTCTGGTCACTTGATGGCAGGGAACTGCTAGGAGCACTTGTGTTCCAAACCTCTCTTGGGAATTCAGCAGTCTCCTTCCCATGCAGGGCCCAGCTGGGAGCAATCCATTGCTACTCCACTCTGCACCCAGACCATATGCAAGCAATTTTAAACCCAGGGTGTGGACTAATTGAATATGACTAAGAAAATGAAAGATGACTAAGAAAAACAAGTTTGTGTGCTGTGGAATATATTTCCAGCCTGAAAGAGCTGAAGAGGTCTGCAATTCTCTCACAAAGCCCCAAGAGGTGCACAGATGATCTGACAATGTCAAAGTACCCTGAAAGCCAGAGTGTCTGCCTCCATCTCATCTTCCAGCAGGGAGGAGAGCATGGCACCCATGTTCAGAAACACTTCCTCTGCCTGGTGGTCTTCCAGGAGTCCGTATCAGTGCAAAAACCTCCACCCACTGCTTTTCACCCCTGTGGAGCAAGTGGCTGCGCAAAGGAGCAACCAGGGCTGTCACCCCACCCCACGTCCTGTCCATGTGTGACTCCATGTCACCGCACACCAGGGTCGCTGTGTCTGTGGAAGCTCTTGGCAGGTATACGCAAACTTGTCTGGGTAAACTTCACTCCGATTACTTGGCTGATTTCTAACCCTCTGCAGCTACAGTTCCAGTCATTCTCCAGCTTCTTCTGTCTGTTGTGGTTTTTCTTTAATTTTTCCCTCATACTTCACATAATTCTGGTTGCTATGCATATTTCCATGCTCAGCCATCTGTAACAATCCCCCACCATGGGTGTGTGCAGCTTGGCTGCAGTGTGGACACTTTGCTGATTAATTTACCTTTTTTGTATAGTTATTTTGAATGCTTGGAAATAAACTGAAAATAACCCCATCACTAATACCTTCCCTCTCCTAGTGCCAATTAACTTCAACAAATTAATCTTTTCCAAAATCACCCTTTGTGAGGTCTAGACCAGGGTGCAGACAGTAATATAAACCGTATGGCTAAAGTTACTCTCCACTTTTGTTGTCACCAGTGCCATGTAGATGAGGAAGGTGGGTAGAGGGGAGCAAGGAAGCAGCACAGTACAGCTGCAAGTCAGAAAGGGTACATTTGGACATCTACACACGTCCTGTGCTGGGTCATCACAGAGTGATGAGGGGAATCCCAGAGGCTGCTTCCTCTACCAGAAGCTGGAGAAAGGGAAGGATCTAAGTCCTGCTCCCCCATACGCTGAACACATGTCCCAGTCCCTGGACTGTTAAAAGGCAACCGTGTGCTGTTTCATAACCCTCTGGTAGTGCCTGAAAGGGAGTGCTGTACAGTTCCCAAAGCTCTTCCAGCAGATATGTTGTCACCTTAACTGCTGTTCAGACCTGTAAACAGTAAGTTTCCAAAAATAATTGCCCAGCCTCTTGATTGCATTGTCCTCCCCTCCTTCCTGCCAATGGCCTGGCTGGGCAGGTCATGTTGCATTTGAGCAAGGAAGGTCATTCACCTGCCCAGGCTCCAGCCACGGAGGTGAAGAAATAAATTGTTAATGTTGCCTCCCATTTTACACATACAGGCAGCTCCAAGATTACCTCCTTCCTATATACAGTTCCATAATTTCCCTACTTAAATACATCCACCATCAAAATTATTTTGTTGAATCATGCCACAGAGATTGAGAGCCTTGCAGGAATGAAAGTGTGCTTTTAAAGCAGAGATACTTCCTTAAGTTCCTGAACCTCAGAAACAATTGTAAAGTCAGAGTCAATAAAAGGGAGAAATGCAGTTTTCATGGCTGTTGTTTAGGGGTTGTTTTTCAAATGAGTGAAGTCACCTACAGTGGAGGAAAAGCAGACTACAAAGATGTTAGATTATTCCAAAATTCAAATACTACCCACTGCAGGAGGACAGAGACAAGAGAGAGCACTGAATTACACCAATATCTTGCCACTGAATGAGGAAGCAGGAGTAACTCCCTTCCCAGAGACAGGAGATGATAGACCATAATGAAATACAGATTTTAAGCACATCAATTTCTGCCATTAGTATGATTATGTTCATTTCAACTCCACCGATGTTTTAGAACAACGTTTTAGCATCACAAGAAATGTGACTAATATCCCCTGGTAAAGAAACAGGGGAAGACATCAGAGTAGCAACAAAGAAAACACAGGTACAAATCAAGAGATGCTATGGCTCACATTTAGTTGTATGGAGTTTAAAGCATTAAAGTGTTAATTGCAGCACAGAGGGTGTTGAAGAAACCCCTCTAGTACAACAGGCTCTGGATGGCGGACAATGGCTGCAGGGCTCCAGGTGGGATGCAACCATGGATACCAGTGGAGTGTCAGGAAAGGAGCACCTCCTGGTGACACTAACACTTCACTGGCTGAACAAGCAGTCACGTATGACCAGGGAATCTCACATGGTGCATTGCCTCAGGATTACAATACTAAAAAGGAAGCATAACTGCTAACAAAAAGTGAAATCAACATTAATCCCTACATATGGGCTGCTTAAAGAAATTGCAGTGATTACAGGTGTTCTAATGAACAGAGGATTAGCTCCCACATGAAGAAGGAAAGAAGAGAATAGAAAGCATACTGAAAAACAAACAGAAAACCTAGTTATCTTGTTTTATGGCTGCAGATTAATAGTAAACCCTGGATGAGTCTACAGAATGAAGAAGTAAATATAGGTCTTACCAGCATTAATGCAAGAAATGCACTAAGTTCTCTTCCCAAACCTTGATAATCCACCCATAGTCCTTCTGCGTGTTGTATATCTGCTCTAAACCAAAGAGTCTTTTATTGTTAGTAATTTAATTGCACATATCCTTCACCCCTCCCAAGACAAACTCCTTCTTTTGCTATCCTCACCCGTGAGGATAAATTTCAGGATAAACACTTGAAGTACCATTGTGAAATCAGCAAAACCTTGCTGTTTCTAGCTGGTCTATAGCAACCCTACTTATCAGCACTATTCATACACAGTCCCCAGTCACAGTAAGACCCCAAGGTCTTCATCAAGAGACAGTTTGAGGATAGAGGCCAACAGCTTCAGCCACAGAGAGAAGAGCAGGGACTAAGAAGTAGTCCCTCACTTCTCTATCAATAGCAAATACCTGCTGCTCTTAAGGGGACAAGAAACTAGGAGCCAAGGGGATCCCAGGACCAGCAGGACAGGGATCTCACCAGTCAGTGCTCATACCACAACACTGGAGTCAGGCAAGCTGAGGGACAGCGGTCAGCATCAGCCAAGAACCCAAATCATCAGGCAAGCTTGTGGTGATAAAGCAGAGCCAAAGTTAAGTTAAGAAACAAGCCTACATACCACACCCAGCAACATCAACCAGAACTAAACATAGCCCAAAGCTAAGTGCCCAGGGTTGAGCTTAAATAGAGCCCCTGTGCCAATGGGCAGGGGAGTGTGAGTGGAAGCCCCAGGTGAGGCTGGTCAGGGCTATTAAGGCCCACTAGAGCCCTGATATCTGCAGCCCAACACAGGGACAGTGTTATCACACAGGGAAAAAAACCCGTTGTATGGAGTGTTATCAAAGTTAATTCCCCAGGAGAAAGCTTACTGTAACATCAGAAGGGAGGTTTTGGCAGAGGAGTGGTGGTGAAAACCTATTCACGTTGGTCATGGATCGTGTCGTCTTCTCTGCCCCACCGCTAATGGCAGAGAAGTAGAGCTGGCTATAGGCAAAAGCAAGGCGAACACCAGCCTCCCCCAGCTCTGTGACCCAGCTTCCCTCTTGGCAGAAGGAGGTTGCCTTGTCTCCTTGGAGTGTCATAAAAGTCGGCTGTGCCTCCAATAAGGAAAAGCCAAGAGCTGTCTGCTGGAAAGACATAACCCCTTGGTGCCTTCTCCTTGTAGCTTCCAAAGCACAGCTGGGAGCAGAGCAGTCCTGACCAGCCACTGGGTTTATTTTCCACTAAGGAAGGTGAGGAAGTGATTTTTTTTACCCTGTGCCCTCCTCTTGTCCTAGGTGAGTGAAATGTCCTGGGATGTGGAAAGCCCGTGCCAGCCAGAAAAGGGTCAGTGTATTTTGGGGGTGGAGTGGGGGTGGGTGGTGTTGTGCTCACCTTGCTGCACCGGCTGTAACCAATTGGCTTGGAAGGAGGGCTTAAAAGGAGTGAGCTGAACCTAGCAGGGAGTGAGAAGATGTCTGGTTTCTCGGGCTGGGCTTAGGAGCGAACAAGAATCTGGTAATGCCTTATTGTAAGACTGTATTTTGCTCACTTCTCAGTTGTACCATAGTATGTGGATCTGGCTAAGCAGAGCAAGAAGAAAGCTACAGAACTTCAAAATGTTTTTGACCTTGCTGTGAATTTACAGGTAATGCAATGATGCACTTGCATGTGCTGGAGCTGCGGGTTTAGCTCTGCCCCCCTTCGTGGGAGGTCTGAGCACTGCAAGTTTCTGCGGGCTTCACGGCTGGCCTCACGGTCTGTGTCCTTGTAGGAGGTGGCTAAGCAGGGTGAGCTCTGCTTTAGGCAGTTATCTTGCTGGGGGATTGCCAGGAGCAGCTGCGTGACCTTCTCTAATAGGGTATTGTCTTGTTTTAGTTCTGAAACTTGTTACTTTTGTTTCTTTAAATATACCACTGCCTCTCCTAGGAGCAAAGCACCCTGTCGTGCCCTCACTCCCTCATAGTACTCTGTATATTCTCATATCTTTGCTAGTCCCTTTCCTGACCTGGAATTGTAAACCTTTCCACCTTCCTCTAGAAGAGGTGGTGCCTTGTTTTACCTTCCTGCTGCCTTTTCCGGGTGGCTGCACCCAGTCCTGTCACCCAGTGTTGAAGGCTGGAGAGTGTTTCAAGTGAGCAGCGCTGTGTGGAGTTATGCAATGGCATTACAGCGTTTCAATACTGTAATCCTTCCCAAAGCAGCTCACCATAGGGTTAAGAAAACAAAATAAATACTTGCTCTCTAAGCAGAGAGATCTTGCTCTGTAATGACACTGAATCTCTTCTGGATTGGGCTAGTGCAGAGCCTAATTCGCAGAGGAAGCGTTCAAGTTTTTTCATGTAATGAGGACTGCCTTTAACTTGCCCCTACGGAAACTCGCTCGTTTCTGTTCTCCAGTGTCTGGTTCTTAGCCCCTTCTAGTGGGGAAAGGAGAAGGCTGCAGACTGAGTGTTGCAAGTGCAAGTGAAACCCAAGCTGAGTATCATGATGCTGGTTAAACGTCCGTGAAGCCGAACCACCGTAGACTTAACAGGCTCCTCTGTGATGAGGCTCCCTGCGAAGTCCATGACCATGAAGGACTTCCTTCAGCACAAAGCTTAATGTTACATTAAGTGTGACGTTAGAAATAGGGTCAACTTCTGTTTCTGTTTTTTCACTTTCCTTTCCTCTGCATGACTGCTTTGGTCCTTCTCTCGCGACAGAAACAGCTTGGCAGCACCTGCAGGTTTCCCATCCCGCAGTTCGGATGTGCCTGCTGTGAGTGAGGGGCTGGCTGGGGTGCCTTCCTTTCTTCCACAGTGCGACAGTGCAGCAGCAAGCAAAGGGAACACTGAACGGCATCCAGAGCGAGCACCAAATGAAGAAATGGGGAAAAACAGAGGCAAGTAAAGGCAAGTGGAAAAGGAGGCAACGCAGATGTGGTTAAGCAGACGATGGTGGTGCGATGCAGAGCACTGTGTAGCACTGCTGGCCAGGGAAGGTCTCCAGGAGACAAGAGTAGTGTCACCATGGCACACTGATGACTATGCCTCCTCCTTGTCAGGTAAAGTAACACAGGTTAGACCCAAAAATTGAAGGAGAAGGACCTAAGAAAGGGTATGTCCACCATGTTGTAGGAATTGTAATGCTGTCACTAGAGCACTTGAGAAACTATTGCTGTGATTTATGGTCCCATCAAACCCAACACGCTTGTGGCTGTGATGAGGTTTGTGATTTAGTAATTGCTTTGAATGGGGTGTCATATGCTGACTCTCAGCTGCTTGGGTTGTAGGGTGAAATTCAGACCTGCTTATTTGACTGTGTCTGTGGACTGCACCTTGATAGTATCCGCTCTGTTTCCAAGCACTCCATCAGAGGCTTTCAGTTTCCAGAACTCTTGGACAGAGCTTAGGATGGAAGAATCCCCAGGTATTCCAGTGTCAGGGCACTGAAGGAAAATCTGCGTTATCCTCCTGATGGGGTATGTATTTTTCTTCTGCTTTAGAGACAGCCTTCACAGAGCTTTGTTCCCTATGGCAGGGTGAGTAGGTTTAGGAGATGCTTCTGTAACTTTCATAGAAAGTTTTTGCAAGGGCATTTCAACTCCCTACATGTCTTGTGGATTACACATTTCAGAGCATTTATTCAGATGTGCAGAGACCTTCCCCAAATGCTGCCTTTCACCTCTTTTAAAGACCCTGTTGTGGGAAGAGGGCCCATAGTATCTTGAGCAGTGCTGACCCCCCAGTCAGGACACTGAATATCAGTGCAGCAGAGTTACTTGACGGACACTTTTGTCTGGACACAAAACTGAGGACTGATGGCTCTATGTATTGAGATCTAACTTGAAGCCCTGATCAGAAAAGCTGTGAAAGGTAACACATTGAAATTGCCTTTTCCAAGTGGCATAAAACTTCATAAATTGTGCTCTGCTGGACAAGAATGACATAGCCAAGTGCAGAAGTGCTCCTGGTTGTAAGAGAATCAATTAGGGCATGTTGATGAATAATGCATGTGCAGCTTAGGAGGGATAGATGACATCGGTTCTATTTTTGTACTGATAATTGAGAGTGATTCTAGGATAGAAAATATCACAAAGGGAAGATGGGGAGCTTTGGGGGAGATGGAGATACTGGTCAGAGCGTCAGAAGCTGGAGGCTCACCAGCAACGCTTCCTGTCCATTAAGCTGTAAAAACCTTAGGAAGAGGAATTGTATTAATGTCTTCTACAGCTCCTAATCCATGTAACTGATACTGCCCAAGAACCCAATTCAGACTGTAAATGATATGAGCATTTAAAGAGATAGAAGTTGAAGCTGTTGCTTTGAAATCTGATGGCCTTTCCTGTACTAAGATAGCATCTGCTTTGCTCTTTTGGGGCCCAATTGTAGGATATCAGTCAGCTCTGTTTATCCCTAGAGATGAGGGTCTGCTGTTCTTTGGGTGTGCATGGATCTCTAAAGGAGAGCTAATGCAGTGGGGTGCTGGAGGAAGCCTGGGACCCTGGTGGGAAATAATCTGTTGCTGCTCACATGTGCCAAAGTTCCCCACATGCTGGCGTGCAGCTGTGTCACGATAAGACCAGGTCAAAATGAACTGCTCTACAGATCTTATGGGTCTCCCTCTGGGCCTGTGCACTGGCTGGGTTTGCGGAAGCCAGGGATTCTGTGTCAACTCTGAGACTGGTGTAACTGCTGCAGGCTAGAGCAGGAGCCTGGCAAAGGAGGAGGGGTGCTCCACATCCCTTTGCTTTGGTATTTCCCAACATCCGGCTAAGGGAATGTCCTCATGCTTGTGTGCTGCAGGTGCCCAGTAGTATTCACTCAAGGCAAAGGACATGAGGGAAGGACAGAGGGCACACTGCTGTGGTGAGCGATCAGCCACTGGCCCGGTGAACCATGACAATTTGTTGTCTGTATAGCCCTTCTAGTGATGGTTGATGTATGTACGAAAGGCTATGAAGGGAGCTGGAGGGTTGTGTGGATGGCTTTTCCACTCAAGTTGGGTGGGAACTGCTGATCCCACCTGGAAGACTTCAGATCATTTCTTAATTTGTTTGCTCTGGGAGAGGTCTCTCCTTCAACCTGATCTTCCACAGTGGTGGTAAACGACAGCTGGTACCTGTTTAAGGAGCTAGAGCTGTCTACACGTGGTGGGATTGAGGGTACTTATTACTCAAGGAAACATAACACCTGAGCTTTCTATCCCAGTTCTGTTTGGATGGTGTAATTCCAGCCTCAGTGTTGCAGACCAGGAGTAATAACTCACACTTGCTGCTTGGACTGAATGTCGTCGGTGTTGTGAGGTCCTGGTGGCACCTGCTTCAGTGTGGTGAACGTGGCTGTCCTGAGGCTGCACTGTGAGCTACCAGCTGAGAAAGCATGGATGATGTGGAGCTGTGTGACGGGGGCAAACACTGCAGTGGGACTGTGCAGGCAGCTCCTCTGTGCCAAATCCAGCCAAACACATCCACCAGACGACATGGATGTCTGAGCACAAAGATTCATTGACTTTGAAAGATAGTGGTCATACACGTATAGAAGCCAGGAATAATTTTCTAGGTTGGTTTTAGCTACCTTAGTTAATGTCACAGAAATAAGGAGAAGGTGCTAGCTGCTGGAGTGCTTACAGGAGTGGCCCCTGAAACAGCCGTCCTTAGCTGGACTGTGCTTGTCAATGCTAGTGTGGAGCAAATGCCGGAAGTGTGACACTTTTTAATGTTGCAATGTTGAATAAAAGCCAACAAGAACTGCTCTGCTGTGGGCTCTTTGCCTGCTTTAACCTGTACTGGTTCCACTCTGCCTATGAGGCCTCTGCTGTCTTCCCTCTCTCTGAACGTCTCCTCTATGTGACAGGCTGAGGCAGGGAAGGGAAACCTGGAATTCCACATCAGGTTTAACAGAAGAAGGTCCCATGGAGGATTTGGATGCGTCTAGGTGGGGAGGAGGGTGAAGGCTTTCTGTGATACCTCATGCCCTTGCGAAGTTTCCAGGGGCACACCATTTGTGAGACGACTCTGTGGTGTTACGGTCCTGTTATTCTGGATCAGCTCTGGCTTCCCTCAAATCCCAGAGACCCTTGAAGGACTAAGGGTTGAGTTACAGTGGTCAAGCCCAGGCTGCCACTACATATCCACAGTCAGATACCAGTCTCACACTTTTATTTTTTCATGCTCTGGATATTTGAGTACCAGCCTGGGGAACCAGACAGGCACTTTCTCTGCTGGTCTTGTTCTTTTTCTTCCCCTTAACAAGAGGAAACACCAGGCTCCTGCTGTTGTATGGGATGAGCAACACGCTCTCAGTGCGGTGTCAGCAGTGTGGCCTGGCAGGGACAAAGGCTATCGGCATGCTGGGCTCTGTCTGTCCGTGGGACCGCGGCCGGAGGGTGGAGGTGAGTGATGAGCGATTAGAACACATCTGAAATACTGTGTGTGGTTTTGGACCCCCCCCGCCCCCGCCCCTGCAAATATGTGAAAGAGGTGAATTTAAGGAAGTCTTGTGGAGGCTGTGAAAGCGTTGGGGCACGACAGGCTGAGGGAAGTGGGTGCGTTGAACTGGAGAAGGGTTTGGGCAGGCTCTGTGGTGGTGGCCCAGTACCTGTGCGGAGGGTATGGAGGTGGCAGAGCCAGGTTTGTGGCAGGAGAATGAGAAACAGTGGTTGCAAACATAAATGGGCCTTGTATCAGACTGGGTATGAGGGAAAAGTTCTCTCCTGTGAAGTCCAGTGCTGGAGCAGAGGCTCAGAGGCTGATGGAGTTTCATACGTGGAGGGTTTTAAGACCTGACAGGACAAGGCCCAGAACGGAGCTCTGTATTGTCCCTGCCTTGAGGAGGAAAGGCTGGAGGAGAAGACCCCCTGAGGACCCTCAGCCTTAATTACCACGGTACCCTGTGGCTAATTAACAGCATCTCGCTGGGGCGGGGGGTACACACGTGCTCCGTGCAGTAACTTTCCTCGCAGCCGACGGCACCGGCAGAGCATCCTGGGCTCCCGCCGGTGAGCCAGGGGGCCGGGGAGACCTCGCACCCCGCGGCCGCGCCGCCGCTGCGGGTGGTTCCCGGCCATCCTACGCTGGGACCGTCGGCCCCGCTCCCGGGGCGCCGGACGGGGACCGCGGGACTCCGGCGGGCGGGCCTTGACGGCGCGGAGCAGCCCCGTACCGCGGCGAGCGGGCCCTGACGGCTGCCGAGCGGAGCGGGTCCCCCTCAGGGCCGGGCCGCCCCGTCCCCCGCCGCGCCGCGACGCTCCCGCCGCCTTCCCGCCCTGTGGGGCCAGGGGGAACCTTTCTCCGCCCTGCGGAACCTTTGCGGCGGAGGCGCCTGTTGCTGCCCGGGGGATCCTGCGGATGCTCCGGCGGGGGGTGGGGGGGGGGGCCGGACGCTGGGTGATGCGGCCCCCGAGCGGCGGCTGAGCGCTGAGGCCGGGACGGAGGCGGACGGGCGGCCGCCAGCTCCCGC
>JAVKLA010000036.1:4931565-5012477 GCA_034782735.1 Sagittarius serpentarius | reverse complement strand
TTCTGTTCTATTAAACTGTTCTTATCTCAACCCACGAGCTTTACTTTATTTTCCGATTCTCTCCTCCATCCCACTGGCGGGGGGGGAGTGAGTGAGCGGCTGGGTGGTGCCGAGTTGCTGGCTGGGGTTAAGCCGTGACAACTTGTAAATGTGCGAGTGTGCGTGCACATGCCAAACAGATCTTGCCCAGTCGTGTTCGGACTAGGTTTCTCTTCTTGCCCAAACTAGAGTTAGTCAAATGATCTGATTATGATAGTTGTTCATTTATAGCACTCCTTTAAATGTATTAAGTATACATTTTCTGTCAAGGGAATAAATGTGCTCGTATGAACCATGTACTTAAATGAAATCAAATGCTTGTTATCTCTTTTTTTGGGAAGCACTGTTGTTTTTGATGATGGGGAAGGACAGGGATGGCTGTTTCATTTACTGAACAAACTGGAGTATCTGCCCCAGTCTTTTTCTTCAAAAATCTGATGACATGCGCTTAAGAAGTCTACTTACCAGTAGTGAGAGGTAAACTTTATATTGTCAGTGTTGGGGGCTAAGTCATTACATTCTGTAAAAATTACTTTTTCACTGGGGGAAGAAATTGCACATGCTCATGGTGGCAGAGGTAGTTTTGAGCGTGACTGCATAAGGATGCAGTATCTTGTATTTCTCTGCTAGTATGAAATCTGTGTGTTTCTTGTCCACCAAAAGGAATGGTTTCTGTTGTGTCCTATCTGCCAAAGTGGTAAAGGATGTAGAGAGGAAAAAAAAAAGCTGAGAGTCCTCTCCTGCCACGGTCATTACAGAGGTGATTGATTGCCTGTGGATTCTCAGCGGCCCATCAGGACAGTTGGTTTGGGATGTTTTCTTAAACACTTCTGGGACTGTGATGGGAACTAGTCCAGTTGTGACAGCAGCTTACTCCTGGTAGGCACCTTTCCAGACATCTTGATCTTTTCCCCCATCACAGGACAAGTGCATGCCAGTCGTGTGACGGAGGAAGGGCCTTGGGAAATACAGCCTGCAGGAGATGGATGCTTTGCATGTGGCAGATTGCTGCTAGATCGCCTTTTCCCCAGGTGCTCCCTTGACTTCGGTAGGAAATGGGTGCGTACACCTAACAGCTCTTGTGCAGAAAAGATGTTTCCAGCAAGCATCAGATGTAATATGCATGTTCAGTAGCTCTGGTTTTAGGGAAAGGCAGGTGCTATAGCAAATGGCTTTCTTATCTCTGAAAGAGACTGTCCTGCTGGAAGAAGTTACCTCCTCAGAGCATTTTCCAGGCAAGTGCTACCTTTCCCCCCTATTGCTTATATTATTATTTCATCAACACAGGCAAGGTCTTGTATTCTTTTCTTTGCGCTCTTGGGCTGTCCTGTGCAGGAAGCCTTAGAGATAAGATCCTTTTGTTGAGGGAAGCTGTTTGTATTTTAATCTTTGAATTTCCTCTCTTTTGGAGGGGGTGTCTCGCTCCTGTATCCCTTGCGCTCTTTACTGTGTTATCTTGTCTGATGCATTTTGTTGACAAAGAGAAGTCAATGAAGAGAGACAGAAGTGGTTGTAAGTGAACAGTGTCTTTGCTTGCAGTCTTACAATGACTCCTTTTTTTTAAGAAAAAAAAAAAAAGTGGTCTTCTGGCTTCTCTTTACAGTTGCTTCTGCTCTAGGAGTGCTTTCAGTTAGAAAGTCCTTCCCCATGTGTGCATTTCTCTCCTTGCCTGTGGCTGTTGTAGGCAGTTGCATCACTGAAGGGCTGGTGGAGTCTTGCATCTGGCCTGGGGTCTCATGCCTCCATGCAAGCTTTGGAGAGTTAATACAACTCATTGTGTAGCCCTGAGATTTTGGTGATTGGCAAGAGCCAGGCAGCAATCATGAGTTGTAATCATAGTCTAGGCAACATTTATGAGCTCTGTATATCATTCTTGAGGGTTGTCAGCCTCCCCAGCAGACAAGACTTGGGAGGACACAAGGCTTAAACTCGAGGCTTCTTTCCCTTTTTTTCTCTTAAAGGTGATCATTGTGAACTAGGATGGTTCTGAAAGTAATGATCCTTCTATTTCTGAACCTGTTGCTGGTCTCTTTCAGTCTTAAAATATTTTGGAATACAGTTTTACTTAAAATATACTGTCATGTACTTCTAATGGAATTCTCTAGTTTTTCAAGCCTTGCTGCTTTATCTACAACTGTTGTTATTATTGTGGAAAAATTGTACCACAAGAACTGGAGTAGAGTGAGAGATGAAGATGAAGAAGCTGCAATTTAGGTAACTTTTTTTCCTAATTTCCTTAAGGAAACTCCAAACTAGTACAAAAAACCCCCAGCTTTGAATACAGACACTCATTCTAGATTTCCAGAAATAATGAATCTTCCTTTTAAACTTCAACTTGTATTTTTTTCAACTTAATAAAAAATGCCTCACCTTTTCATTAAAGAAAATGGATTTGAATGTTGAAATCTCTGATGTCTTGTCCCTGCATAAAAATAATATTGCTATCTCGCTTTCATTTTTTACTGTCTTTAGGTCTCAGGTGAGCTAGGTCGTATTTGTTATATGCTAACCAAAAGAAACTTAAGCCTACCCTTTAATGGGCTTTTTGAACTCTTAAAGATTCTAGTTTTTGTTTTCTTCATGGGTGGCTTTTTGATTTGTGTTTACTGTCTTAGAAAATAAAAAAGCACAATAAAAAAGGATGGGACAGAGGGAGAGCAAACAATTTTTGGCTCTTCCTCTGTGAAATCCCATCAGATTCATGCTGCTGCTCCCCATGAGTATTATCAGCTAACTCCACCTCTCTCCTTATTTATGGCAAGGAAGATTGAGGGGGAACAGAGTTAATAATTGTCCAGGAGTCTGGTTGAGATTCTGGGGATGGGGAAGGATTGTAGAACTCGGGAGATAAGGATTCCAGTTTTTTCTACTTTTTGTCGTACTGTGCTGGAACTCCTCCTACATCCTGTAGCAGACACGTGTCTTTCTCAGGGCTGCTGAGGGGACCTGTCTCTTCTCTCCTCACCCATATCTTCCCTTGTTTGTGACATTATTTAGTATGAGGTTATAAAATGTGGAAGTGGTTACCTGTGGCCTAGGTCAGAAAACAGAGACCAAGGGTAGCAGTTTCTGGAGTGGCAACTTCATTCCTAGCAGGATAAGGGATGAGAGAAGGCTTTTAGGGCTTCATGACAAAGATGGTTATGCCCCCTTGAGCAGTTTGGGTGAAGTTCAAGTGCTGAGCACAAAGCAAGCAGGTAACATGCATGAGAGGCTGTGTGTACCAGTATGTGTTTGTGGCCAGAAGTCCGCAGTGGCCCTTGGTTGCATAGGATGGGTTGGGGGACCCTGCTTTTGTGGGAAGGTTAGTTCTCATGTGGAGAAAGCAGTGCATACCAGGAGCTGTGCTTTTTAAGCAGGCAGCAAAGCATAGTGTAGATTGGCAGCAAAGCAAAGGTTTCCGAGATCAAGAATAAAATATTGATTCCCTGAAGATCTTGGGGAAAGGTCTATGTTCTAGGACAGCCCAGGAATATCTACTTATCCCAGACATAGTAAGACACAACATGAAAACAAAGAAAGGTGTAGAGGGCTGAAGGAAGTGGTTTTCTTTTATTTGGGTACTGAAAATTAGCCCTTGATCCCAGGCAAGCGCACCATGGCCAAAGAAAATTCCTCTTCATGAGGTTAATGAAATTGCCCATTTGTTCTCATGATGCAGAATGCATCGTTTCCATTTGTCACTGTGCAGGGGTGTTCCTTTTGCGAGTCCTGCTTGAGTGCATTCAGGAGAGGACCTGCCCTGACCTGGAGAAATTTCTGTCAGTGCTAGTTACCAGTTTCTCTAGGTCAGGGCACCTTGTCTTCCTGCTTCCTAGAACAGAGCCTTGTCCTTTCTTTGCCCCTTTAATGCTAGTACCCACGTGTAATTGCAAGGACCTGTTCATAGAGGCTATCATTAAATATGTTAAATGTTAAGGACTTGCATGAGGTCTATCGGTATTTTGCTTTGAGCTCTGGGCAGTTTAAAAGTTTTTGCTATGGGGAGAGAGATGCGCACATCAAGGGTGTCTAACTGCGTGGTATAACTTATGCTACTTCTGCCCTTTGAGTGGCGGTTGCATTGATTTTTCAATTAAAAAAACAACAAAATGGACTTCAGAAATAGATACCTCTCCACACAAACCACCTAGTGATGGCATGACTATTTAAAGAAAGAGACAATTGAGAGGATTAAGTATGAGAATGTTCATGTCTCGCCTCAGATACATGCACTATCCTTTTGATGGGTAAGGTAAGCTTTGTCACAAGGACCATCTCACTTTCTCAAATCAAAACGCTGTCTGTCTGCTGTACTGGAGCAGCATTCTAGCTGCTAAGACCGTGGCCCTGTGGACAGTGATGCCAGCTCAATCAGGCCATACCCGGGGCTGCTTGTTCCCACCCTCTGACTTTTTTTTTTTTTTTCCCCTTTGTGCCTGCGTAGCTGTTCATGCAACTTTGTAGTGGATTACTTTTGGGAACTGAATTTTGCTTCCAGGTTGTTTTTCAGCTGAATCCGTTTGCTGTCCAGCCACACAGGTAGTTGTGCTGGCACAATATGGGAGTGGTGTGCTAGTGGGAAAGAGCAGCTGCTGCGGAGAGTGTGTCCGAGGCCTGAGAAGCTGCAATCAGCAAGAGGGAAAATGGGTAATTTAATAAAGGCCAAATGTTTATTACCCTTCTGGTGCCTGTGAAACCTGAAAATTGTCTGTCAATGTCAGGGCATTTCACTGTCTCTCTAATTCTTGGGATTCACATCAGGTTTTGGTTGCCATCTTCTGTTTATCACTCTCTTTTTGTCTACTCTTTGCATTTATTTCCATTGCTCGCTGATGAAAGTGAAAGAAACAGCATTTGTAGTGTAATGTAACTGTCCAGAAGTTTAGATTACTTTTGCAGCATGGCTACTTAACGCTTGTGTGAAAAGACGGTTAACTGTGGCTTCTCCTTTCCAGAAGTAGTGCAAGAGTTGTATATTCCTTCCTTAAAAAAAGTGCCAGGGTTATCGAGTGCACCTCAGCAACCAAACACAAACTTCCGGGCATAGGAAATAAGAAAAGTCAGATCGTTTTTGCAGGGGATGTTGGGGTGCGGGAGACAGCAGGAACAAAGAATATTTTCTTAAATCAAGAAGTTGTTGTAGGAGTGGTGTCATCAGTTGGATTTTAAGTTTCTTGTCCATAAATGTCAAGAAATTGAGGGAACAGGACCAAAGAATAAACCTTACAAAATCAGTGCCTTTCAACACTTAGTGCATGAAGTGTACCGCAAGCTCTAAACAGGGTAAAGCAATTGCCTTGAAAACTGGATGGCAAGGTGACTATTGGATAGAGTAGAGAAGATTTGGGGTTGAAGAAGTTAGCTGCTTTTGAGGTGTTTGGGGAAAAGCTGTTATCCCAGAAGAGATTTTTTTTTTTCTGATTTTTTTCCTCAATTCTGGGATGTGGTCCTGTTATCTCTGGAGGAGAATTTCCTGGGGAAGCTGGTTTTTTTTGGGGGGGGAAGCTCTTAACTCTGGACAATGCATAGTAAGACTTACCCTAGCCAGCATTTTAAAGTTTCTGTCCACTGTAACTTCTCATCCTGTTCTCCAAAGAATGTGAGTAGCTGAGGTCTTTATTATGTGATCTGAATTTGTTTATTCTGTAATGACAGTTACCTACTTGAGAGAAATAAGACCCAGATAATGAGTAGAGAACACTGAGGAAATGGGTGGTCTGCTTAGTCATGCAGACTCTGTAAGAAAATTTTTTTTTTTTCCTGACTCTTTAAAAAAAATTCTTTAGAGGTGCCTTTTTCTTCCTCCTGTACTTACCATAGCGCTCGTGAAAAACAAGAGAGGAGATCTTATATTTCAACTAAATCAATACTTCTGGTCAGTGAAATGCTTATTTTAACAGAATGAGATACAGAGTTGTTAGCGTATGCTGCTAGTGTGGAACCTTTTTGTGAATACATACATACTTTTATTGTGATGAGAAGATGCATCCTCCAGAAAGTCTTTAACTTTCATCATTTGCCTCCTTCATTCCTAACAGAGAGAGAACTATGAATGAAATGGAGTGAGATTTTACAGCCTTGCCAGTAAATCTGCTCTGGAAGTGCCATGTAACTGGTTTTCTCTGTTAAGCAATGCTATTAATTGTACCCAAGAGCTCCCATCAAAAGAAGAGTTAGAGTTACTATTCAAATTTCTGAGTTCAGGCCAAATCAATAATTATCAAGAATTCCTACAACTGGACAAATGGGTATTTTCAGTAAAATGACTTGGCAGCCTTGATTCAAGACTAATAATTCAATAATCCAACTAATAGTTCAAGAGGAGGGGAGGAAAAATAGAGATGGGACAAGAAATTCCATTCCTGTTATATTTTGGGAAATACCAGCAGCTGAGTGTAGGGATGCTGACTTCTTACAACATATGGTCCCCTTCACTTGGGATGGTAACATGTCAACAGGACGCTAGAGGAACTGGCTTGCCTGCAGTTCCTTCTGTACTTCTCGCTGGGTACGGCTGCCAGTCAAGCAGCATTTGCAAATGCTAAATGAGCTTTGATAGAAAAAGTGGTCACTTGGGGAAAGCAGTTGCCTGAAACTTGCATTTAACTTTGAGAGAAGGAATACCCAAAAGGTTATGTTTTTTTGAAGATCACAGCTGAATGCCCTTTATCGTTCTGCTTCCGAATCTTAGAAACATAGCATTTGGATTCTGCATGGATATGAATATATGGTATTGTCTGTTCAGTAAGAACAAGTACTAGAAAAGACACTCGTAGCATTTATGAAAGTTAAGTGAATTTATACATTTGGGAGATAGTGACATTTTTACTCTAGAAGAGTTGTGTCTAGTAGCCAGCAGCTGCTACTGTGGATGACTGTTGTCGTGCTTATTCACCATACAGTGTTTTTTAATAACTTGCCAATATGTCCCTTTTCAATTGTGCCTTCCTGTCTTCGCGTTGGATATGCTTGTGCCCGTTCATAATGGTAGCTAATGTCCTGTTTTAACATACGCTGGGACTGGCTATGTTTACCAAAAGGGTATGGTGACCTGCAGGATATATTATCTTTCTGTTAATATTTGCATATCTCTTTAGCCAAACTTGCATTGTGCTGCTTTTAAAGCTTTTTTGAAAGTCAGCTCAAGTATGTAGACTCATATGCACAATTTTATAAGCTAAAAATATAATATGTATATCATGAGACTCATAGCTCAGTTTCTTTTGTGAAATAATACTTATTATCTCTAATTGGGGTGCTTTTTGTGTGTGTATGCAAATGACCCCTCAAACAGTGTGTTGGATTGTTTGTACTGTACGGTGAGAGGCAGTAAGCTGCATTCTTTTCCCTTGCAGGCCTGTCCAAACCATTGGAAGGTTTTGAGCCAGCGAAACGCAACCAAAGTGGCGCTTCCATTACTAAGGACAAAACCACAGGAGGCTATTTCATCCAGTTGCTTTCCATGTGAGCTGCCTATAGTGTCAATCTTAAGTGTTATAAAAACAAATGTATTTGTGCAGGATAGGTAAGGATCTGTGTGAGTGTTTTATTTTGACCTGTTTAGTGGAAAAGGCAAAGATCAACAGATTTTGGTGACTTGTTCTCAAAACCAGCAGAAAAGTGACCTTAATAAGTGGCACGTAATTTAAGTTTTTCCAGCACTATGCAAGTAGAATGTTCTATTGGAAGGAATGACTCTGAAAGAAACCCATGTTTCTGACAGTTTTTAGTCCTTTAATAGATTTTTAATCTACAGTGGAATCCAATAAAAATTAGTTTCATATCTGATTGCTTGACAGGCTGGAACAACTTGGGTCTAGCATATGCTAATTGTCATCTTCATATAATGCAAGTTCAAAACTGTTTATTTCCATTTCTTCCTACTTCAGGATTTTTTGGTTTTCTTTCTTTTTTCACTTGCCTTCAAGTTTCTTTGGTAAACTGTAGGTGGCATAAGTAATGCTTTCTCATTGCTAGTGTAATTATCATTGCTGGAGGTGGGGTAGGGAATAAAGAGGAACAAAACCACGTAGAATTCTTCCTTTTTCTAAAAACATTGTAAACCAGAACCTCAGGTTTTAAGTCCAGTTCTGAAGAGGAAGAAAGGTGAGGCGTCAAAAACAAACTCCCAGACCTCTGTAGCTCTTTGTGGTGAAATGCAGACATACGACCCAAGGAAGAGTTAAGCTGTGTTTACTTTGTGATCTGTTGATGACAGTGTGCAATGTGACTGGCGTCTGTCTCATAGGGGATGGTGGGTTGCCCTGGACTGCTGCTGATGGGAAAGCTTGTTTCCTGAGCAGAAACACAGTCAAAACCAGTGAGTCATTCCCCTGTGATGAAATGTACTTCTCTGGGAGGCAAAGAAAGAAGAGTGTGTGGATGCAGCGATACTGAGAAAACAGGATAGATCAACTAGGCCTTTCAGCACTGGGAAAACATGCAATTTTCCTCATTCTGAAAGACTGAAACATTGTTTATGAGCTATGTAAGTCAGTTTCTGTGGGATACTCTTCAAGGAAGTAAGCCATAATGTTAGCATATCTCAGTGACCAAAGCCATAGCTTGTATTTGTAGAGTGACAGTGACTGATGTTTACTTGAGAGGGGATTAGCTCTTTCTCTTCACTCCTCTCTGTTCCACTGCTTCTGTTTATGTGATTTATTCCTGATTTATTACATAACTTCTTCTGTGGCACCTATGTATAACAAGAGCTTAAACTCCTAGAGGGATCTCTTAGTTATCTGGATCTTCCTTGTGGGAACTGGCTCACATCTTGACATAGTTTTGATACTCAAAAAGAGAAGGCTTGGCACACATCTTCCATGAGCTGACTTTTAAAATCCATCTTTTGGAATTTGAGAATGGTTATCATCAATGCAGGGTAGGCAAATTAATCTGCTATATAAAATGTATTGAATATAATTTGCAATCCTGACATGCTCTGGCCTGCTTTTGGGTCTTCCCCATCATTTGAAATCCTTTCTCGGGATTTTACTCCTCTCGCAGGTACTGATTGTTTTTCTATAGCTATAGCACCATGGGCAAAAGCTGCAAAAGCACACTTGAAAGTGGCTTTTATGTTGAAATGCTGTTCACTTTGAAAGCAGAAACAATGATCAGGGAAGGAAAATTTCCTTTTCTCAACATTTTGTTTAGCAGGGAATGCAAATGTCATTTATACAGAAGTTGGCAGAGCTAAAAACTTAAATGGAGATTCTGTGAAGTAAGAAACAAAATTTTTATTCATTTGTGATGATGTTAATCCAAATGAATATCAGTAATTACTGGAAGCAAAACTGATCATGTGCTTCTTACCTCAGATAGCCTGAACTCTTATGCAGTACAAACCAAACTGCTCTTCTAGATAGGGTGGTTCACTGGTGAGGACATTTCAAGTATTTCAGAGGAAAGAGTTGATTTACAGGAAGCCAGTTTCTACTTTAATATGATTAAATAAAATTGCTTTTAAGAGCAAGGCAGCATTGTTTAGGCAGATAATTATGTACGTACATATATACAAACACAAAAATAGTTTGCCTGTTTCTGCTGGCTTTGTCCAGAGGTAAAGAGCTTGTCAGTGCCTTACAAAGTCTGTGTGGAAGTGAGTACTGACTTCTCATGAAGAGTATTCAGGTTTGGGTTTTTTTGAAGGTTACAAAATGTCGACACTATCAGCAGTAGGGTGTACCCGCATCCCTTCTGAAACGCAGGAGAGAAAGGACCTTGTGGCAGGAGGTTCCCGCAGCGGTTGACGGATGACGCCGGTATGTGCTGCTGCCACCAGTCCAGGTTGTGTAATGATCTGCAGATGCTGCCATTGACTCGCGCTAGCTCTTTTTGTTCGGGATCGCAGTGGGAGCCAGGCCTTATGTAATGTTCATTGTCACATTCTCCGTTCCAGCACTGTCATGTCAGCAGAGGGGAAGGATTAGCTCTCCCTTTTCTTTCTTTGTGGGTTGGTTTTAGGGTTGGTTTTTTTTTTTTTTGCTTTCTCCCACCCGTTCTTGCAGCAGCTTTTGTTGTTTTTGTTGTCAGGGAACAACCAGTTTCTGGCTGTTTTTAGTATTGTCGTGCCTTTTAGGAAGGAGATTGTTAACCTAGAATAAAAGAGCAGGTCCTGCAACTCTCCCAAAACTGATATATGGAAGTATTTTTAAAGCACTCTGTTACTTTTTCCTCTTGATTCCTGCTTCCCGCAAATCACAGTGGGCTCCTTAATACTTGCATCGAATGTGGGCAAAGACTAGATGTGTTGTGCCTGTGTTTACGTGGAGAGGGGAGAAGCACAGTTGCCTTTCTCAGAAGGGTCATCCAGGGCAAGCAGATGCTCTGCAATTTATGATTTTACAGGCTGCTTCTTTTCCCTTTCTTGAGTTTAATATTCCTGTAGTAAACACATCGCTTAGAGAGGGGATCAATGCCACTTAGTTTCGTTGTGATTTGAACAAGAGGAAATGAAGGAGGAGAATAGTTTTCTTCCTTCCCAGCTAGCAGTGTGTGGCCACCAGTTACCCGTGACTTACAGCTGAAAAACTATTGCTTGAGTCTTATTGGTCTCAGACTGCAAAGGAAGAAGGGATTTAAATCACAAAGTAATCAAGGATGGCTTTAAATGCAGTTTCTGGGAGTTATTGCTGGGGGAAAGAAGTTCTTGCTGATTTTTCAGTACATGCTTAAATTTGCCTTGTTAAAAACATATAGGGGATCTGCTAGGGTAGTGTTGGTCAGTAACACTGTTGGCTCTTTTTTGAGAAAATATTTATCCTTGTAAGTGATTCCCCCCCCGCCCTTTTTTTACATGATAACGTAAAATAGAGATGTTAATATGTTGTGTAACGTAAATTAGAGAAGTTCTGGTGCTTGTTAGAATCAAACTGTCTAAACCCACTGATCTCAGGTTTATTTCTTACTGGATTTTTGAACTGAACAGAAAATATTCATTACTGTTTTGCAATAACATTGCAAGTTATTACTTGCAAACTGTTACAAGATTATTTTTTTTTATCATACAGAGAAGCTTAAGCTTGTGAATTCTTTAGTGATCCATCTGTATGCTTTATAATAATTTTCCATTGGTTACTGAAGGCTACCTATAAGATACCAAATCTGTGCTAGCAGTGATCTAGCAAAAAGATGAGATTTCTCCTGAGGAGCCAGCAGTTACCTTTGTACACATCCAGTCTGAAGTGTTTGTGTGTGAGCTGAGTATGTAAGAGGAATCTTATGGCCCCAACCAACCGTTTTGCTGTTTTGCTGCCAAACAATAATTTCTGTTATCTTTTTCCTTTTTTATTACCATAAAACATGACTGTATAGCAGAAACTGAAGAGCATCATGCAGCACTGAGTTTGAAATAGCTGGTTTTATTAAAACGTCTGTGCAAATACTCTTGTGATTTGCCAGCATGCTTGATCCTGTTTCTATGGCCAGGCACCACAATGACCAATGTGAAGTCTTGGTTACAAAACAGGCTTTAAGGGACAAATCTTGATGAGTCCCAGATATTGGGCTTGGCTGGAGGTTGGGGAGGTGATTGAATCCTCTTTACTATTCAGCACCGTAGTAGCATTAGTGTTAAACCTGCCCTTTCTGAAGGGATTTGTATGGGATGCGCATGTACTCGGGAATGAGCATGTCCTGTGCCTAAATCACCTGTGTTGTAGCAGGCAAAGAGCTTCTGTAAAGATACTTTGGCTTCTGTGGCTTCCTGGAGGTACAGGGGAATTCTGCTCCTCCTTGCTCAGGTGGGGAAGGACTCCAGTCTGCCCTGTCCTGCATCCTTCCTTTTTACTTGTTTGTATTTGTAATAGTTAAATAATAGTTTAGGTTTTATAGTGCTGATGAGTCCTCTGAAGAAAGTGATGGTGGTGTACAGAAATGGGCAGTCACCAGATCCCATGATGTTTGCTGTTTCTCTTAATAGTTTGGCTCATGGCATGCATGACCCTGTGGTGAAAAACTGTCACTTAGAAGGGAAAAAGTTTGCTTTCACATTTCTCTCTCATCTTCACATATGAGAAGGAATGGTGATTTTAAACCTTTGCAGAGTGAAAGAAAAGCACGAGGAGAACAGAAATGTGTCCAAATTTGCAAGCCCTTGCACTTTCCTCGTCCAGAACTGGGCCTTCTTTCTGTGCAGGCTGAGGAGGAGGCATTCATCACCACACAGCATTTACTTACTATCTGAAATGTTCTGCCTTAAAAAAGCAAAGCCCCAAAACCTTCAGAACTATTTTTATCTTTGTTGAAAGACAGGACATAATACATGAGAGAGGCTGTCTTGGATGTTAATTTGATGTGCAGTTGATTGCAGGGTTTAACTTCCTGGGTAGGATAAACATGACAGCTCTTTTCTCCTCCCTGAGTAAGCAAGAGGAATTTTTCTATGCCCACCCTGTTTTCTCAGCGGCCTTACCATGTATTGGACCAGGCACTGTACTGTATGGGCTTTGGCTTTCTGTTGTAAACTGTGGTGCAGCAGGTTTGGTTTGTATTTCTTGGTGCTAGTAAGCCTCCTTACGGCATGCTGCTCAGGGTGCAGCTTCCCTTTTCGCAGCAGGGCAGGAGGCTTTCGCGTTGATCTAATGTGGGACAGCTGGAAAGTCCAGACAAATGGTAACTTTGATTAGTTGAAGGTCATCTGTTTATCTCTTGCAAAGTGCCCTTCTTACAGTGATTAAATGTTGAGCATGGTGCGCCTGTGTGTGCAAAGGCAAGAGATGGGGCAGGTTGGAATAACTCAGCCATAAAACAGTAGCGACAGCTACAATCTGGCCCTGTTGTGTAATTCCCCTTGGTGGAAGGCTCCGAACTGGGTCAGATCGGTGTGAGAAACGAGGGCAGTCTCACAGCTGTGTAATGCCTACCTGCCTGTCGTGCCGTGTCCCTGCTGTGTGCTCCCAATGCCACCGGGCGGGGTGGGAGCCCTCCCGAGACCCGGGACGCTTACACAATGGAGAGCGGCTGCGGAGCTGCCAGAGTCGAGGAGGAGGATGGGGGGAAGACAGACAGCAGCATGACAATAGGCACAGAGGAGTTAACCATCTTTATTTCACCCAGCTTCTGCAAGATTTAATTAAGTCTTTTCGAAAGCTTCTGTTTAACTCTCCTGCATATGGCTGGGGCTGCTGAACGGGTGTCAAGAGTTAGCTTATAAAGAACATGTACTTACTGCTAAACAAAAATAAAGCTTAGATTAGAGCCTTTTTGTACTCCAGTCTGAGAGATAGCTGCTCTCCGCTGGGTTTGATTTTATTTATAGAAATACAAGGACCCATATCCTTTCCTTTAAACATTTTCAGAAAGTGTTTTGTGGTGGGTTTTTTGTGTTTTGTGGTTTTTTTGTTTTTTTGTTTTTTTGTTTTTTTTTTTTTTGAAGGTTCTGTGACAAAGGATGAAACATGAAAGATGACACACAGGAGAATACTGATGGGAGAATCTGTATCGTGTCATTCTTTGACCTGGAGCGTTTAGTGGCATTACAGCCCTTCTGCTTTTCCCGTTTGTAGATGAGAATTCATTCCTGCCATTTTAGTACTGTTTGTATTTCTGCCTTTTTGTTTGTTTGTTTGTTTTGTTGGTTGGTGCTTAGTTTGCTGGGATAGTAGAACATGGAAATTTTTTCATATGCTTCTGTTGATACCATTTCCAGCAGATAGCATGTGAGGTGCTTTATAGCACAGTATGGACAACATGGGAATAAATAAATCCCCTCGAAATCCCAGGTGACCAACAGAGACCCACGAAGGTAACACTACTGACCATCTCCTCCTGAAATGTAAGGAAACAGGTTAGAGTACAACCTGTAAAGAGTAAAGCAATGTTTTTTTTTCCTTAGGGCTGAATATCAGCTGGAAGGGAACATTGTTGCTATTTAAAAGTAAAAATAAGCAGCTGTTTTAAAATACACATGGACTTTAGCACAACATTTGTCAGGAAAAACTTCTGATAATAGATTGCTTTGTGTCTGCAGTCCTTGACTGAAGTCACCAGACATCAGAAAGGAAGCAGTGCTGGACTTGCAGTGTCCGGGGGTCACTGTATTGCAGCAGGCTGACAGCAGTAAGACCCAGTACCTGCCTACCAGCAGACCACAGAAGCTGAATGAATCTCTTTGGCTTGTGTAAACTGGCACGGTTCCACTTGAGCTAATTTAGATTTTGGCCTTTTCTACCATCTGCTTGACTAAGGCAACTTATTTTGTGTGACATGTGTAGTAGTGTAGGGACTTCAGTTGTCTCTGCCTGGTGGTAAAGTGCTCCTGGGACCTAGTGGTGAAAGACTTCCTATTCCACAAAGCTTGTTCTTCCCTTGTGTTTATTTTCTTTCAGACACTCTTCATTGTTATTGAAGAGCTGAGAGAGGCAAAGCAGGAACTGATGACTTCAGCTGGAATAATTCAGCATACTTGACAGTTAGATTTTCAGCCCTGCTACAGGGGTGTTGAGTTGTGTCTTTAACCTTCAAGTTTCTGAGCTCATCTAGTTACTGCTGAAACACAGCCGAAAATGACATTTTTCTGTTTCTTGAAGTGTTTGTAGATATGTATGCTGCCTTATCGGCTTAGAAGTTGTTTGGTTTTTTTTTTAAAGTGCCTGATTAGTTCTCAAACATTTTACAGTTTACGCTGGAAATGTGGTGTAAGTAGGGGACAGTGGAAAATGAGTGCTGAGGAAATGTTTCCCTAGTCTTTCTTTAAAGCTTTCTGGGGAATGCGTGGATAGTAATTCTTCTTAAGCTTGATTTTTTTTTTTTTTTTTTAATCACATCCTTTGCTTATATTCCTTGAGACCAAGATGCCTTCTTTATTTTCCTTTCTTGGTTGTGTTTCTTTCTTTTCATCTGTCTGACACAGCTCCTTTATACTTCTTTGTGTATGGAAAAGGAGTACCCATCACTGTCCAGAAGTGACAGTGCACGATCTGAACAGATAAACTTGTGACTTTGTGATTGCCCTGGCCCTCTCTTTAGGCTTTATTGTTGTTTTGTACCATGATTTCTGCTGTGAAGACCTGGAGTAGCCTAACACAGGAGTTATGCACAGCCAGCTCTGGTTCTTGTCCTTTAGAGAAAGGAAATGCAAATTCTCTCTGATCTGTCCTTCCTTTGTGTTTACTTTTCTTCTTACCCTGCTTTACCAAGGGACGTACAACCTTTAAAAATTGGATCTTTGTTGCCTTCTGTCCATGCTGTTATTAAGGTAATGCTGTCTCTGTTTTGTTGGTTGGAATGGAGACTTCAGACAGGCTGTGATGAGTAGCTGGGTGACCTTCGCAGCGGGTACAGCTAAGTCAGGAGGGTGGTTTCCGTCTGCGACCCATGGTCTGCATACTGTGATGATGTTTCCAACGCTGAGGTATCAGGGTAACAGGTATCCATATGGGATTCTGAGGCTGACCCTTTTTTCTGTGCTTCATGTTTTAACAGTAGTGTTCTGAAATTGTTCACGTAATTTATTTATTTTTACATCTTTGTATAATCAGACATTGATACTAGGAATTTTTCTGCTGTGTACATGTCAAGGATACCAAGAAAGAGGTGGGGTTTTGAGTGATTAGTTAATATATTGGTTCTGATATTGATTCTACAGTGCTGGGTCTATATCATTACGATATCCATTTTCTACACAGAATTTTGTGCATAGTCTGATACAACTGTTATTTAAAAGGCTGATGGCAGATTTGTGGTTTTTTACGTGCAGTAATCCTGCAATGACTTTGAGCCTTGAGGCTCAAAGGTTGGGATTTACTGGGCTCATTATATACCTCTTCTCTTTTCTTGCAGGGCTGCCTCACGGTAGAACATGAGCAGGTAATGCACAAGGAGCACCACTGGGAATCATGTCAGACGAGTCAATCTCAGGGAGTGATCCGGACCTGGACCCGGACTTGGAGCAGGAGGATATGGAAGAGGAGGAGGAGGAAGATGAGGAGGAGGCGATGGAGGAGGATAATGATGGGGATGACGAGGAAGACTTACTTGATGAGAGTGGTAGGTGAATGGGGTGAATCTCTGCATACATTTGTTGTACAAAACGGGCGTTACTAATTTTGGTGAGTGACACCTTGGTAGATAGCACAAGGGTGCTATTTGTCCAGTGCTTGGTAGGGAGAAGTGCTTATGTGGGCGTTTAGTTTAAATAGGGATTTAAAGTAGGTTAAATTTGGTCTCCTGGCCAAAAAAAATTTCCATCATGAAAACAGGCCACAAGCATAAATTATAAGAAGGAGAGAGTTTTTAAAATATCTACAGATACTGGGGAAGCAACTATATAAAGAAGTAAATAAATCAATTTACAATTACTTGTATTGTTAAAAGGATCGAGTGAAATTAAATACATTTACATCACTGGCTTGCCCACAGGTAAAGAATTTAATGGATGCTATGGACAATTATTGCTCACTTACAATAATCATCTTTAACAACTAGAAAATGTTCTTTTCTGACAGCATACAGGTTGGGTTTATTTTTGTTTGTTTGTTTTATGATATGAAAGGTGGCAGTGCTGACTAAGTAAGTTGTCACCTTCTATCCTCACCTGGTTATAACTGCTCCACTCTCATCTTCAGTTAGGACCAATATAGCTGTTAGTGGACCTGTGCTGTGCAGGTTACATTTAAGCAAGATTAAGTAACTGCTCTGGTTCATGGCATGGTCCTAGAAATATATTTGTTGGTCCAGCAGAAGGGCTGATGTTCTAGGGCACGTAGACAGGAGTGCATAGGTCAGGTGGGAATTCTCTGTGCTGTATTTTCCACCAAACTCCTTGTATCATAAAACTACAGCCTGAGCCGAAGGGGATGCTGTATTTGCTTCCTTTAAAATTGCTATTTTTAATAATTTCAAAGAGTGTGCAGATTTTTGAATGCACCTACTTTAAACCTACTGAGAATAGTCTTCCTTTTCTTAGTGCAGAATGTTTTAAAGACGGATACTTCTGTCTTCTTCTAGTTACTAAAGTATTTTTGGTTTCAAAGTACATTGTTGTCCTCAAGTGGTGTTTGGTTGTGTTTTTTTTTTTTTTTAACATTCTTTCAGCTATGTGCTACTTGAAGATGCTGTTTTGATTTAAAATGCTTAAAATGTTTACACAAATTATAAAATGTTTACACAATAGTCCCCTGGTTTTATTCATGTGATGGCTTTTTCTAATGAGAAAGCAGCAGAAATGGAAGTGTTAGTTCAGGTAAGAAACAAGGGAATTCCCAGGAGATAGAGGGCCACAGATTACTTTGTCTCAAAGAGACTGGTGGTGACCTTGTCACTTTGTTCACGGGAACCTGCACCCAGCGGAGCAATCAGAAGCGTGATGTTGTAGACAAACTTTTATTAACAGAGAGGAGTGGCTGTATGTCATGTCCAAGTGGGTCTTTCTCCATGGTTATTTTATAATAGACCTATGTATTTTATCATTTGCATCTATATTATTGTGGCTGAGTACTCATAATAGTTTGTCAGGATTATTCTTTCCAAAGCAAACAAAATTAATGTAGGTATATCAGAACATTGCTAACTGTTAATGACAGTTGTTTATTTTCTTCTTAAAGCATTAGAAACATGTTTATGCTTTATATTTCTTTAGTGACTAATTAAAAATAAATTTTAACAAATGTTGGTAATAATGAGGAAGAGTAAAAAGACAATTTATATGTAACTAACATAAAGTGTTTTTACAGTTGTTCATTAGGTACAGGAAAAACTCTCTTACACAGTCTGAGATTGCCTCTGAGGTTTCGGATTGTTTCAGCTTTAATTCTGTCTGCCAGAATATTGGGATGCTTTCTGTGTGCTTAGCTGTATAATTATGTTTTCTGTGGAGGTGTCCGCTCTGCTTTTCCTGGTATCTCTTCACAGCTACATACTGCCTCAGAAATGTCATTTGACATCTGTATTACCTTAGATCTAATATAAAACCAGTCTCCTGCTATTTGGCCTATGAAATATAGCTAACTTCAGAATTAAGAGGATCATTTTATTTTGCCCATCTGATGTTTATAGTCCTGTCTCTTTGTAGATGACCCTCGTTCATAAAAATCATCTTAGGAACAGACAGTTACTTTTATTCACGAGAAGGAAGGAAGAGCTCTAATGTTTATACTATGAAGCTTTTTAAAAGCTTAATGTTAATAATTTCTGTTAAAACTTTGTTCTCCCTGTTCCCAGCTGTGCTGTTCTCCTCCCCTCCTGGTATTGTGCTTGTTCTGTACATGCTCCACTGGGGATCCTGGGGGGGTCCTTCCCTCGTGGATGGGCTCTTGCATATTTTTAGCACTACTACATTTAGAAGATTATTAATCTTTCACAGTTACTTCCTTGGAAGGGCAACAGGCTGCATATATGTTTTCTCCAAACTGACACTGATTACTTGTTTTAAGTAATAGTGATTATAACAATTACAAGACTAACATTTTTACTGCCTGCTTGCAAAATACTGGCTTTGTTTTAGGAACATAGGCCTTCCATGTTTTGGTGGTGACTCGGATTACTTAAGAACCTTCCAGGCTTAATGTAATGTTATCCACATCTGTTGATGGTGGATAGTATAGTCTCAGACTTAGCAGTGACTTGTGTTTCGCACGTTTAACCGGTTTTTGTCTTTTTGTTATATGTTGTGTGTGGCATTAATACTTGTGGTGGTTTCAGTTTCAGAATTTTCTTGGAGTTCTTTTTACGTTCTGGTAATTAAGAGCGCTATCTTCAGGTTTGATGCAGTTTTTCTCATTTCTGCTCAAAGTCTTGTTTGCATTTAATATAGGCTGTCCCACAGATGGTCTAGAGTTTAACTTTAGTTTGAACTTTTATGGTACAAACTTTCAGTCTTGATGAAAGCAGTTCTTAAACCTTCTCCCCCTGCCCTCAAGGAAGAAAAAGAGCACAGAATGCTAGTTCTCTGAATATTTCTGAATAACTGAGAGTTAATAACCACATAGCTTACATCCTGTGTACATTTCTTCAGTGGTGGTCAGTTAATGAAACTTAGCATCATGTGTAGGAGCTCTTATAGCTTTAGTCTTTTTTTCTAGAGCACTTCTTCCAGGACATACCTACCCTGACACTTACAACCCCTTCCCAGTGGCTGCCAGATTGCACACCCATCCTAGCAGCACGCTTCAGTCCTAGCTGGAGGCTTCTGCTGCTTTTTCAGCCTTGTCATCCCTGCCCACTGCATCTGTTTTCTCATGACTTGTGGGTAGCAGCACTTGTTTTATCATGTTTGATTTCGTGATATCAGTGCGTGACTGCTAAGAACATTTTTTGTTAACTCCCTAAATTCTTTTCACTAGAAATATGATATACTGATGACTGTAGAGATAAAGGGCTGTTTCAAGTCCTGCACTTTTTCTCTGATCCTGGTAGTTGCTCAGGGCTGTCTAGAACTCCATAGGAATAAAAGCTAATTTGAGCAAAGAGGAAAAAAACCTCCAATATGGATTTAACAGATCATTTCAAATGCAGGGACTGTTCATACCTCAAAGCTTTCCTGAGGAAAGCTGTTGAGTGTTTGAATGAATCCCACTGTAGTGCTCTGTTTTTCCGCTTTCTGAATGTCTTTGGATTATTCTGATTGAAGTCCCTGGAATTCGTTATCTCTTACTCATACATATTGCTGTAATTCTGCTATTAATAGTGAGGCAAGTTGCGTGTTTTCTTACCTCTGAGTATATGGGTTAAGCACTTTTTAGAAGTGTAGTTCAGGGGTAAAAGTGTAAAGAGCTGGTTGGGATACAACAATCTCCACGCAATTGCCCTTGTCTTCTGCCCTGCGTGGTCCACTTTGCCTGTTTTCTCCTTTCCCATCCCCTCTTTCTTTCTGCAGGGCTGGGGCTGTGCTAACACTGTGGCATCTGTTTGACTAGTGGAGAACAGGAGAAGATGGAGCTAGTCTGTGCTCCCTCTTCACACCTCAGACTCAGACTGTTCCTCCTCCTCCCTGACAAAGTGCTGGAGCAAAACAAAACTACTTTGTGTGGGGTTTCTGTGGGCATATGAACCCTTAAAGAAGAGTAAATGAGGAGCACAGTTGTGTTGGTGGCACAGAACTGCAAGTCCCAAGAGAGTGGAGGACACACAGGTGCCTGCGCTCTTTTGCACTGTAGCTTCTTAGTAGGGTGAAGACATCAGGGCCAAGTCTCAGAACCTCTGAAAGATTGGCACAGGAGGTTAGTGAGGGGAAAGAGAGACCCTCTTCTTCACCCTAGCCTCTTAAAACTCTGCTCATCCCTGTCTATGACATTTGATAGTATCATGACAGATTGAAACAGAGTTACCTCTTGTTTCTGGAGCATGATCCAGAATGTATTTCAATGGCTGCTTTTTGTTTGAACTTGAGTGTGCCACTTGGTACTCACAGTTTTGAGTTTCCCAAGATACCGAGACAGGAGTACTTGATTTCAGGTGACGGCCACTGTCGATTCAGGTTTGAAAAGATCTTTGCTTTCCTTGAACTCTTGCTAGAGGAAAGCCTGTTTATTTAAAGGGGTACTGCTAGATCAGCTTTGCGTACAATTTTCAGTTGGAGAAAAAAAATGTTGGCATGAAATTATAGCAAGAATGGATTTTGTTTAATGTGGTGTTCCTTTGTGGCTCTTTGTGGCTCATCATTATGGTGCACGCAAGAAGGGGTGCAGTTACATTGAAAGTGAAATCCATTTGTAGCTGCCTGGATAATTTCCTTGTCTAACCTTATGAGAAAAATCAGTAGTTAATGCCATACTTACTAGAAAGTTCATTAGCACCTGGAGTTATTAGAGCTGAAATTATTTTGGAACTCTGTTTTTAAAGTCATGTGGAAGTGTGGGTTAATATTTTTTTGAATGATACAGAAATGCATCCTTGAGGTGCAGGGAGCTGTTTCTCATTTTGGGAGATCATGTTATTCATGTTATTCATTCCATTCCGGAGGCTGGTGGTGGGGGCTAAGGAAAGGTGCAGGCCTGTCAGAGTAAGCTTGGAGTGGAGAGGAAGCTCTTTTTGTTGCTTGAAAGTGGATGAGTCGGAGAAAAAAGCATGGAAAGAAACAACAGTCAGGACTTCCCTAAATCTAGAAAAGCATTGAAGACTATCATGAGGGTTCCTTTAACTTTAAGCTCTCCTGTCCTCTGCGTGTCCTCTGTATGCCGGCATGGTGGGTGCCAGTAAGTAATAATCCTATCATTTAATCTGCAAGTTACTCTTTGCAGAGTGCAAGGTGGATTTCTTGGGAGGAAGGGAAGAGTGGTGCTTAACATCTTTCCATTTTTTCCCTTCTTGGTGGATTTTCTTATCTTGATTCTTTTATTTTGGTTACTTGTGGCTGGGTGCAGCTCCCTCTAGAGTCCAGCTAGAAGGGCATATCCTGGGGGAAGCAAACTTCTCGAGAGTAAGTTCGTTGCCTCCACAATGGCCCTGATCTTTGTGAGCCTGCGAAACCAAAACTGAACTTTCATGTGTCACTGTGCACTTTGCTGCTCTTAAACAACCAGGCAGATTTTAATGTTTGTAGTGACTTTTCGTAGACTGTCTTCCAAGCCAGTAATTGGATGCAAAGAGGATGGCATGTGTGGTATCATAGAGGTACAAAACTAATCACTACGTGTGAAAGAATTTACTTGTGAATTAATATCCTGCATATTGGCATATGTTTAAACTTTCTCAAATTGTTTTGGGAAACTGCATTTCATTAGAAAATGATCCTTATGGATCAGAGTGTTTAAATATGCTTTGTCATACGGGTACAGACTGTGGGGCTCAACCTCAAGTCAGCTGGTTGTGGATAACTCAGTCAGCAAATGTGCATCTAACTACAGGTATTGGATGCGTTTCTCAGGTGACTTGCTCTAACTAAGAAGTTTTTATTATTTTCTCAGTTCCTGAAAGGGATAAGAGCATCTCCGAAGTTGCTTTACGCTCCCCGCCTCTGCAAATCTTGCATTCGAGACTTGTGTTGGTTTCCTGAGATCCCGAAAGTGAAGAGCTGTCTTCTGTTTCCACAGTCCAGCTGAATGAAATACAAAAGATACAGTTAGTATCAAAGGTGAAAGGAAACTGGATACTAGCATTTGCAGTTTTAGCAATCATGGTTACTGAGTAATGCAGAAAGGTTACATTGAAATTGCAGGGAAGAAGGTTTGCCTCTCATTTAAGCAAAAGCCCCACTGATTTCTCTGGGAACTTCACTTCGTTACAGAAGGCTGCATAGTTTACCCATTATTTTTATTCTGGCAGTTTCCCTGTAGCGCAGTCTGTCTTTCAGAACAAATGGTGTTTCTGTGCGCAGTCTGAGGGGCTTGGACCTGCCCAGCTATCAAGTGTCTGTGTACCCAGCACGTTACATGGGAGCTGCTAATGCCCGTGCAGACCCTGTGGCAGGCACCCAGCTCCCTTGAAGTGCCTTTACTGGACTCATTAAATGGTGACATTAAAAAAAAAATCTTCTTGGGTCTCTTGGGTGCTTTGCTGGGAACAGCCAGTACTGTACGATTTGTTAGCTCCTTTTCTGCCGAACCCTAAGCTGCAGATTGCCTTGCCGGGCATTTTGTTTGTGCTGGGCAATTTCAGTTGTCAGAGGGTGATAGAGGCAGGTGAAAGTCCCTTGTCTACGGTCTGTTTGCCCGTAAATCTGGGAGGAATAGGGGAAAGTAACAGGAATGGAGAGGAGTGTGGGAGGAGTGGTGCCTGGGGTTTGTGGGGGTTTTACTGACAGATTCCAGCATTTTAACTAACCCTGTGAACTAGGTTATTCTCAGCGGGGTGAGGTGTGGCTTGAGGGCTGCTGTGGGAAGGAAGGACGAGATCCTGAGGAGTGCTGTCCCCCCAGCCCCCTTCGCAGGGAATTACAGACTGACGATGTTGCAGGTCAGTTGCTGAGCTTTTCGCTGTCTGCCTGCTCTGTCCAAAAGTGCGAACCCTTTCCCAGTCTCCCCTCCTTATCCTAAGCAGGGGGAAGCACCAAATGAAAACGTTCGTGACTCCTCTGCCTACCTTCCAGGCTCTCTGGCAGCGGCTTCCTTTTTGAGAGGGTGGCACAAAGTCTGGCATAATATAAGTGTTATATAACCTGGAGTAATGACTTGCTTTACTTCTTTAAAAGGAGGTGATGACGCCAGAGCTCTCCTTCCTTCAGACCTGCCGATTGGGCACAGGGACTGGCTGATCTTGTGAAATGATGTGGTATTATAACTAGCTACGGGTTTTTTTTCCTCCTCTTTTCTTCCTCCTTCCCTTTGATCTATTGCGTATGATGGAATACAAAATAGAAATCCTTCTATGCGGTTCAAGAACAGCCCACACCCATGGCTCTGCATTTTCTATATATATGTATACGGATTTTTTCAAATGTTTTTTTACCTGTAGTTGCATGCTCTTTTCTTAAGGCTGCCACAGATGTGAAAGTAGCATAAATGTGCAGGGAGCAGCAGGGTCAATGAGCGAGCAGTTATTAGCTGAACAAAGAATTGCTCCAAGTATTCCATGGAGAGAAGTATCTTGTTTCTTCCTGCTTTTCTGATAGGCTTTGCAGGATATGGGGGCTGTGCTTTATTGGCCAAACCCTTGCTTTTCTCTTTTTCACAAAGCAGTCAGAGAATCTCTAACGAAGGACAGTCACACTTACTTCTCTGTCACTTTTGGTACCTTTTTCCCATGTACATTTTTAATAGCTTTGTACCGCACCTAGTGATTGCTACTAGATACCCTACTCTATCATCTGAAACTTCTGAAACAATGATGAAAACACAAGGAAACTAATTAGTAAATTTGTAATGTGGTATTTTCCCTCTTGCACAGGTAAGGAGTGGCAAAGTGACTTTGCCAAGGTCGCCTGATGAGTGTGATGAAGCCGAAGTGAAAATCTTCTGCTTTACATTTTAGGCAGCACCTCTTTTATTTTCAAGTGTATGAGATGAAACACTTCTCTGTTTTACATTTGAGTTTAAACTATGCCAGGGGTCCTTATTTTCGTTTTTCCTTAATTTATCTGGTATTGTGCTGGTTTTAATGACTGGTTAAATAAAATGTGCATGTAGCTGTATGTTGTACAAGTGTAATATTTTTAGTGAAGAAGCAGCAGCAAATTTGGAAGGAGGGGGAACTGTTTTAATTAAATTAGAAGTATTTTCAGATTTTAAAACACAGTATCACGTCACAGTTATTTTCTTTATTTGTTGTTTTAATTTCCTGCTTAGGCGTTATAGAAGACTGCAACACTGAACTTTCAGAAGTGTCTGGCTCATTGTTTGGATCAAAGTTGTTTGATGCAACACCCGTTTTTTATTTTAATGATGGTAGTTTGTACTACAGATGTTGAAAATGTCTTGTTCACATTTTCTTCAACATGCAGTTCACTGACTCAGTCTCAAAAAAATTCTAAGTAGGAGTCAGAAGACATTATTTTCACTTGCAAATATGCAAATAGGAATGAGACAGGAGAAAGCTACCAGATATATCTTTTGGGGCTAGGTGAACAGAAACTTCTAGTTTAAATCTCTGTCAAAACAAATTTTGCAATTAAAACATATGTAGGTAATCATCTATGTAAAATATTTAAATACTTGAACTATTAGAAGCAATTTTAAAATGGCACTTTTGTGTACTCTTAGCTTGTGATTTATGTCAAATTTGCACTTAGATGAAAACTGGAATGAAATTAAAGTTGTACAAAATCACTTTTCTGTGGTGCACAAATACTTTGTGTCATCTTAAGCAGCAGAAATGTAGCAAGTTGTAGGAAGAGGTGAGAATCAGTTTCTTGAATATAACTGGGATTGTAACTCAGTGGATTTAGCTTTGATTAAGGTGATCATAAATATCTGTGATATAAATCCTTTGGCTTCAAATCTTGTCTAATAACAACTTGTTTTCTTCAATACACTTAAACAACCTTTGAAAGCCTGAACTGAAGTCCGAAGTATGTTTTGCCACAGTGACAGTCTGAAAAGCATTTGCAGAAGGCACTGCATTTCATCACTACCTGTATTTTGTGTGATTAGATTTCTGTTACGTTATGTACAACTTCCCCCTCCCCCCCCAGTAATGGTTTAGATGAGTGTGGGAAAGAAAGTAAAGATATATATGAATACAAAAAAAAAAAAAAGAGAAAAAATAGATTGATCAAATTTTGTACCTAACAGTTCAGTCCAAAACTCCCTAAAGTCAATGGAAGGACTCCTGGTTTTTCATGGTCTTACCCAAAAAGAGTTTTTATTTACAGTGCAGTGTTTGTTTAAAAAGCAAACGATTCTCAAAGCCTAGCAAAACTCAGTTGCCAACAAATAGTGTTATGTAGTTTGAGTTTGATTCTGTCTGAACTGTTTCAGGTTGATAAACACCACCTTATACCATAACCAACTCAAACCTGATATTCTTGTGTGTTTTCCATGTTGCTAAAACAACGTGGAAAACAGGACAGAGAAAGTGGCCTTAATGACATTTGTGTGTGCTACTAGCAGCTGATAATCAAAAGTGAAATTTGGCTGTCAAGCCTAGTTTGTGTTTAATAACTTACAAACAATTCAGATTTGTAGGCAGCTTCTCTACTTGTTGGAGATCAGTGGGGTGTGCAGAAGCAGCTGGTGGATGCGGAGCACGCCTGTGAGAAAGCGGTGTGATGGGGAAGGGACTGCACAGCCAGCGTGGAGCACTCACGGGTGGGCAAGGAAGGTCTATTCTGTTCTGCAGGGTGGCAATGAGGGTGAAAAACACACAGGGCAGTCATTGGAGAGAAGGTAACCACCCTAGCTTGCAGGGACCAAGAGCATGGTGGCACATTATGGATCCAGTGCTTCTCACCAGCACTGCACTTGGTGGACTTAGATCAGGTCCATGTTGAGCCATCCTGGAGCTGCTTGGCCTGCAGAGCTCAGCAAGGGGAGCAGTGGGTTGAAAGAACCGGGTTCAAGGTGGAGAGCGGGCATGGGGATGGAGAAGGAGCTACTCCAGCTTGAAAAGATAGGGAAGGAGAGTCACTTGTGATATGTTTTGGCATATTCTGTTGAACCTTTTTAGTTGAACTGAATTTAGCCTGATTCCCCCCTCACCCCCATCTCCAGTATCCTCTGCTATACAGGGGAGCTAGTGTCCTGAAAACTTTATGATCGAGCTTCTTGTGTGTGTAGGGGGATTTAGGTGTGAGTTTTAACCCTTATGAATTTTCAGTGCTCAGGGATGCTGACATTGCTGCTGAAAAGACTTGTAAGTTGAATAATAACCATGTTCTGATGGGCCTTTATCTTGTTATTTTACAAAGATACAAACTTTATAGTGTTGGGGTTTTTTTAATAGGGGAATCTCCTGTGATGTTTGCAGGGGAACCTCTCGAGTAACAACAGTTTCTTGAGAAGCCTCCTCTGATGTATAGCACAGTTGTACAATTGCAAAGAGCTTGTGGTTTGAGCATGAGGTGGGTGAGGTATGACAACTCGGTAAGATTTCAGACCCTGTAGGGGAGGGAAAACATTCTTCCTTACTGGTAAGGCTGGCCTCACAGAAAAGCTATTCAGTAAATGGGCTTATCTATAACAAGATTACCTTCCACGAGGAGATCATTTTATAAACTGACTGTTTCTGGCAGATCTAATTCTTGGCTGTGTGAATATGTATTTATCACGGCTAACAGTGATGGCCTCACCAGTAGGCTGTTGTGAGTAGAAGAGCTAGAAAAATTCCTTTATTTTGCACACTGAGGTGAAGAAGGAAATTCCCTTTTTATTGCTGCATGCAGAAGGACAGGTATAGGTCGCCTGTTTCCCCTATGGTATTGAACTTCCATTTTCCTTGTGCTTGACTGCTGTAATAAGCATGCCTTGGAAAGTACCCAGTTGTATTTACACAAATACTTGTCTTTAAATCTTGCTTCCCAGTTTCATAAATCTGTTAGGTCAGATGCTGAGGTCATGTTTCATTATTTATTCCAACTCTACAAAGTCCTTATAAGGCCTGCTGCAAGATCCTTGGCTTTGTACTTTTCTTAAATATATTTGTTCCTCTTTTCCCCTCTTGATAAACACTGTATGTTCTTGTGTACCAGCCAGGCTGTTTGAATCTGTGACATACGTGAAAGGCTGTCTTGTTACTGAGCCTCTTAATTTTAATACAGTTCACCTTTTCTTTGGTAAAATTTCTATGGCTCTAATTATGAAAATAGCACCTCAGTTTGTTTCGGAGTTGGGATGTACCCTGAAGCAACAAGGGTATTTTGAAGGTAGCAAGCATTCACTGTGCCGTACAACTCTCTCAAATGAAAGGTCTAATAAAAATGGCTGGCGTAACGCAAAGGGTAACCGGGCTCTGCCGTGGCTGTGTTTGCAGACCTTCAGATCAACCTTTACTGTTATGAGTGCAGCTTGTTGTCCTGGAGTCCTGCAGATCTGCGCCAGGGCTGTTCAGACAGCCTCCTTCAGGCTTCTTATGCCTGTCCTGGTTTTCCTGACTCTCACTTGCCAGTTGTTTCAAGCAAAGAGCTGACTTCATTACATGGACAAATGCTTCCTAGGAGCAAGCTGATTTCATTATGTGTCTATCAGCCCAGGTTTGCTTTTCTTATTGGCATTGGGTATGCCTGTGAAGGGAATCAGGCATGGAAAAAGTCTCTGTAGCACTGAAGAAGGTTAGACATGATGGTTAGCCTTTAGGGGTTCAACCACAGCTTTAAAGTAGTTATTCTCTCCTGCACTTACTCTCTCCTGTACCTGTCCTTGTGCAGATGGATGATGGGGAGGAAGGCTTGCTTAGAATAAGCGTGCACTCCACAAATTCTGACAGGTTGTTTCCTAAAAACTGGGAAATCTTATTCATAGTCCATTTGCTGCACTGAGAGCCTTCTGCAGACTAGAAGTGCTGTATGAATTGCTGATTTAACAGGGTGCTCTTTCGCCTGTTATTGTGCAAACAGGTTACCAGCTTGCATCGAATTGCTCAGGTTTCAGTCTCGGTTGTCCAGGTTTCTTGGAAGTTAGCAGGCATCATGCAAACAGTTCATAAAATCACAGATACCAAGATTGTTTTCAAAGCCAAAAAGGCTCTACTTCTTTTTGCAACTCATTACCCCGGCTCCGCTCTTTTCCTTTTGTGCTGTGAAACTTGGAAGCAGGGTTATGGTCCCGCGTGTCCCCTGCTCTGAACGTCCTGTTGTCTGTTGGGATTCCCCTTGCACGGGGCCCCGCCGGAGCCTGAATGGTTATGTAAGGATTTTTATTTTATTCTCAGTCTTGGTCTCTGCCACTAGTTGAACTGGATCACGGGCTGAGTGAATGGGATCCGATCAGATCTGAACGGTGTCAGCTCTGCCACTCAAGACGGGGGAGAGGAGAGACCTCCCCCGTACACACCCACTCAGCCTCCCTGCTCCTCTTCTCTCTTTTAAAACTCTTTTCCCAGGCTTAACTGAGGTTGCTCCTGCTGATCAGGAGCACGTACTGAAGCCCAATCGGCCGGGCAGCACAGCTCCAGGCATCAGTCCCTAGTGGAGCAGCAGCTACCTCGGGCAGGGCTGTGTTGTTTGACTCTCCAAGCAGGGGAGGAGATAGTGACAATTTTTATTTAGGCTGAACACGAGGCATATTTAACTAGTTATATAACAGTGACCCTGGTCCGTCTCGGCTGGGTGCAGGGAGGATATATGCGTACTGATTCCCGTCACACCGGCTGGGTGGATTCAAGCACTAGGAGCCGTTTACCAAAGTTGTTTTCAGAAACCTTAAGTGCAGGTTTCCCTGCCTGTACCCTGGACTGTTTTATCAGGAGACACTTCCCGCTTGCGAACTGAACAGCCAGTGAGAGTGGATTTAGTGCTCTCTGGGCTGTGCAGGCAGAGATAACAAGTTGTTGGGAGTGACTGGAAACTTTTGTCCTGAAGACCCTGAGACAAGAATAGCAGAAGGGCTGAGAGCGTGCAGCCACATTGAACAAGTGTTGGGGCAGAGTCGCAGGCAGAGGTCTTGCCTCAGTGCACTGAGCAGCATGTTACTCTTGGATGAGTCTCAGCAGTTTACAGGTAGGACACAGGTTGGGTTTTTTGTGGGGTTTTTTTGTTTTGTTTTGTTTTGGGGGTGGTTGGTTGTTTTTTTTTTTTTTTTTTTTCTTTTTCATCCCTGTTTGCTGTTCCCTCTTGCTTTCTTGTTACAGACCATTCATTCTCCCTCCTCTGTGCAGGAACACCCTACGCAGTGGCTAGCAAAGTGCATCAGGAACCGAGATGCAGGGGCTCAGGTTTTAATTTGCTACCTACCTGGCAGGGATGGAAATGGTTGAATTTTCAGAGTCTTGCAGTGCTTGTTGGTTTGATGGAGGTGATATGAGGAGGAAGCTCTTTCTTTGTGCTTTTAATTCTGAAGACTTTGGTGATGTGACATTCTGGGTCTGACTGTTATTGTTTCTGCTGCTGTCATATTGTAATGCTGCAAAAGCAATTTTTAGCAAGAGAGGAGGCCGCTGTTAATATCAGTGTGATTTTATATCCAGTGTCCTCTTCCCCACCCCCTTCAACTTTTTGTATATACTTTCCCCCAACGTCCTACTCGATAAGAGTTTTGAGAGCTTCTTTTGTCAGTGAAATATTTGGTTACTTGCTGACTGGGCAGCAGTGTGGGCACCAGGCAGAGCTGTTGGTGCTTGCACCAGATCCTCTAATTAGTGCCTGACAGACTGAGCTACTTGGCGCTTCCCACCCCCCATCAAATGGAAGATGCTGTGAAGCCCTAACATGAGTTTACAGTTTTGGGACAGCTGCTGCTTAGTTTGCTTGCTAGTGGGAGGATGTTGTCTGTTGGAGAAAAACTTTGTTCAGATTTGAAGAACTTCCTAAATTTGTAATTTAACTTGTTACTTTGAGGTCAGGTACTCAGGGACACCAAGCTTCTTCCACCTTGTTCACGTGGCAAATACCTCTGAAGTTCATGCTATGAACGTAATAGACTGGTCAAAAATGTTCCCCAGGAGTTCCAGCTCTGGGTTCCTGGTTTATTATAGGAGTCCAGTGCAGTGTGGTCTTCATGAGGAGTTTTTATAGAAATAAACCATGCAGTATTTATTGTCCATTAGTGAGAGGGGTGGATTCTAGCAAAAAAAAAAAAAAATCTTGTTTTCTTATTTCTCTGGTTGTGGTAGCAGGACAAAGCAGCTAATTCTGGGAGAGTGTGAACTGAGAAGAGAAAGGAATTACAACACAATGAGTTTGGATAAATGAGGAATCTGGGTGATACAAGTGGCTTATGTAACTCAGTCTAGATAATAGGTATAAAAAGAGAAGACAGGGGAGGGAAAGGTGCTTTTGGAAATGAGACTGTAGGTCATAAATGGAGGGAGAATGCAAGGTTAGAGGCCTTCCAAAAATGTTGGGTGGAAAGGTATTTTGGGGTCATTTGTACAAACGTAAGAGAGCAAGAGTCCAGATGAACTCCTTGTACAGCATTGCTCGTCAACTTATGAAGTCTGGGGCAAGGTTTATCACAGTCTGCTCTACCAGTGGGAAAATTATCTCTGTTTGAGGAAGCATTTGTAACTGATCTAACATGGTTGTGCTCTCGCTGGTGGATCCAGGAGGATCTCTGTCCCACTTTTCCATAGCTGCCTTGTCCCCAGAGAGGATGATAAAACTGCACAAGGTCACAGAGTGAGTCTGGGGCAGAAGTGAGGCATCGTGTTCTTCCCTGCCTTTGTGCTTCAACCACTGGTCAGAATTTCTTTTCCTCTCTGGTTTACGTGGCTTTTTCTCACTCTAGATGCCTGAACATTTCTTTGGTGCGTTCAAAGTAGCAAGCACTTGTGTATGCACTGCTGTGCTATCTCTTTATTTTATAAATGTTTCTGGAAAGTTAGAGAGGATTTTAATTATTTTTATGGTAGCACCCACCAGCTAGTAAATCAAGGTTTGCTGCAGTACGCTACCTATCCCCTTTTTGAAAAGACGCTATTGCCCTGCAAGAAAAATGTCTCTTATTTGAAGAGCCCTGTCTCTTCCCCACATACACATATGCTTCTTTTTCTACCACAGAGGTAGTTGTAATTTTAGCAACCTTCTGAAGGAACCAGTGCTTGTCTCTTTTTTTCCAGGCTGTAATGGGCTTAGCTTTTGGGGTGTTACATTTTTTGGATGGGAGTGTCCTTGTGAGTTGTGGCTTCGATTTGTGTGAGTCTAATTACCACGAACAACTTTGCAGCCCTTTGTCAAACTCCTTTAGTAGCACACAAAGCAGCACCAATATTTTGAAAAGGAAAACTAGAAACAGATTGTTCTTTGAGTGATGGTGTTTCATCCTGGTCCTATTAGCTTTCTCCAGTGCTCTCGGTCACTTTTCTGGCTGCATTTGATGGGAGAAGTGCCAGTGGAATGCGGTGGCACACAGGCTCAGACTCAACAATTTGCATTTTTCTCCCAAGTGATGCCTCCCTCATTAAACAGAGTCCTTAAAAATTCTTCTGAAATTACTTAAGAAACTGAAGCAGAAAAAAGGAATGCAGCTGAAATTCTGTGCTTTGTTACAGTCCTAAAAAAATCCACAACTATGTTTTGTTTTTCCAAGTAGGAAATTGTATTTAAGGAGAGGAAAGAAAGCCTGTTGGTCGGAGCATAGGACAACATAGCCAACAACTTGGGAGTTACTTAGCACTGATGCCTACCTGATTTCTTTGCCTTGGTTTCCTCCTCTGCAAGATGGACAGGAGGGTGTTTCACAGGTTACTGTGAGGTCCGTGTCATGCTTGCAAACTCCTTTGACACTGAACTAGAGTGCAAGTGCCAGGTATTATAATTTTGAAATCTCTCATCTCTTATACTATTGCCATCATGAGCAACAACAAAGGAGCACTCAGATGCTGTTAACAGGTCCTGAATGAAGCTATGGTGAAGGCGTGAGGCAGAAATTAAAGTTCAGTTTGTGCTCGTTGTTTGTTTGCCATTTTGGTGGCCTTGGAAGCGTGTGGCAGCAATAATCCCTTCTTTATTATTTCTCATTGCTCTGAGGGTATCCTGGTGTAAAGCTAATACCACAACTCCCAGCTACCTAGTGTAAACTAATGCTTATGTAATCATTGCATAATGCAGAATGCTTGCTCCCCTACTCGTCCTCTTTTCTTAGTCCCTGAAATTTATCCCTAGAAGAGTCATGGTAGCAGCCAGCTGGATTCACTGTGCTGGGAACATGTCAAGCCCCCATATGCATCTATTTTCTGAAGTTGGGAGGGGAAATTTATCTTTGTTACCTAAATCAGTATTTATCCACCTTAATAGAATAGAGCAGATTTTTTTTAAAAAAAGTTTTGAACTATCGTGAAAATAAATAAAGTCTGATTGTTAAATCTAGTTACTTGTGATTTAGATCCCTGTGGTAATTTTTGTAATCTGGCTGGCAAAACTATGTTCTGAGTTACTAGTTAACTGAGATAACCAGAAAGGGGAGATTTCAGTTCCCTCCTGCGTGCAGCTTGTTGAAAACTTCCCGGCACTCGAGCCTGAAACACTTCCTGACTCCAGTGCAGTAGTTTTATGTAACTCGGTTGCTCTCTCACACCCCCGGCTAAAGGACAAATGTAACCCATCCCTGCTTCACTCGCTACCTTAACCGGGTGCATTTACTGGCTTTGTTTCCCAGTCTTGATTAATGCCCTAAGTGTCTGTGCGAGGGGGGGGGGGCTCATGAGCAGGAGGCAGTTTACATTTTAGGTTTGAGGACTCTTCTTGGGAAAAGTAATTTTGATTATATATCTGGAAGAGGGATGCCAGGTAGCAGCATTCTACATTTCTCCAGTTCTTGCCATCTCAAAGCAGTATGAAAATGTTTGATTTGAAGTTTCACAACCCTCCTTTGGGCCTATCAGAGCTGGAAATGGACATGAGATTGCCTGGTGCTCCAGAGTAACCATCAATCTTTCCTCAGTGGTGCCTGTGGGAGGGAGGACAACCAGACGCACACCCCTTCTGGGCTCCATTTCAGGGGCTTGTGCAGGGATGGGAGCAAGGTCCCGGCGGGGCTGGGCGCAGCTGGCCCGGCATGGGGCTGGACGGAGCAGCTACCTGCCGCGCTCCAGTGGCGCAGGGTGCCGGCAGCTGCAAGCCCATGCCATACAACAGTTATATAAGTGCTCTTTGGTGTTTATGTAACCCGGGTCTCAGCGTCCATAGCGTTGAGGCCTGGCCAGAACAAGAGCTCTTGGGTATTTGGGGCCTGGTTCTGCTTGCATAATCCCAGGGTTAGAAGGTATATTGTCTGTCACCAAAGTTGGCTGTTTGATGTTCCAGTTTGCCTCTCAGCACTTCTTGGCTGCTTCCTTTCCCTTTGGTCTTTGGGTGGTATCTTCTTTGCTCCTGCCTTTCAGTTCTGCTCCCTTTTGATCCTGAAGGGTTCCTTCAGACCAGGAAAGGAGTTTTATTCTGCAGCATAACCTCATCAATAATTGATATGCTGAAAGACCTCTGAAGGAAAAAAAGATAATTTATCTTTTAAAGTTTTCCATCAATTGGGGCTTACTTCCTGCCCAAGAAGAAGGAGTCTGGAGATGGGTTTGGCTTTTGTGTGTTCCCGGTCTGGCTCCCTCCCTGTGCTCTGGCCCGCAGAGCCTGCGCTGGTGGTGTTTTCTTCAGAGCTCATTTCATGTTTCTCCCCTCTGTCCTCTGGTCCTGGGCTGGGGATGGAAGCAGCCTGCCACCTCTCACCAGCCATCTGTAGATTTCATGTAGGTGTCTTGAACTCGCAGTGACTGATCGCTTTACAGATACCTAGAGAAATGAAAAATGTGTTACTCAGACTTCAAGCAGCGCTATTTGTTATACCAATATGACAGTCTCTGTGTCTGGTTACAGTGACAAGTATGAACTACAGACCTGAGGTGGTTAACTCCTAGATAAATCAGCAATGGGAATGAAGATGTTAGAGCTGATGTACGTGCCATTTGACAGGCGAGGGAAGCTTCCCTCGAGAACAGGCAAGCTCTGGGGCTGGGCAGGCTCAGCCCGAAAGATGCCTTTGTGTCTCGCAGTACCATGGCTGTGACTCAGCAGGACACCAACCATTGCAGCCGGCAGCAGAGCTGGGGTGAGAGCAGTGGTGGAAATTGGTCATTCCTCTGGTCAGAGGGCTGCGTTCAGCTGGAGCCAAGTGGGGACAGCATGCGGCGAGGGGCTGGGGGCTGCAGGTCCCACTGCCTGAGGCGCACGGCGTGGCTGCCCTCTTGGCCGGGGTGCAGCACGCCTGGCCTGGGAGCTCCTCATGGCCGTGGCCCTGGCGAGGAGAGGACATCCACGAGGGGCACCCCGACAAGCACAGGAGCACCCCGTGCATGCAAGAAACCACTGGGGTAGACAAAAGGCTGATCCCGGCTCGGCGCTGGCTCTCGTGTTGTCAGCGAGTGGGCGGCTGCTCGCAGCTGGAGAGGGCCGAGAGGCGCCTGGCACGCTGGGTCCCGGCGTGCTGGCAGGGAGCGCGGCCAAGCGGGTGCTGCGGCGTGGCCGGCGTGGGGGGGTAGGTGTGCCGGGTTATATAATGCTTACATAATTAGGGCTTTGTTAAGCAGTTGTGGCTGGGAGGGGCGTCCTGCCGTCGAAGACTGAGCCCGATTATTTTCTGAGGAGAACAAAGTCTTGTTGCTAATTAGCTGCCCTGGTAGTGGCTGCAGGAGGTAGCCACAGCCCCGAGTCCCTGGAGGGGCTGCATCTCTCCCTCTGTCCCCGCTGCGGGGTGGCTTTCCCAGTGCTTGAGGAGGAAGGAACCAGGCATTGATGTGTGTCAGGCCCCGGGAGGGGGCTTTGTGGCTCTCCTGCATGTTGCAACATGCATGCAACACCTCCCTTCTTGCATGGCATCCACGCAACAGCTGCACCAGTTGCATATGAAGAAATATTCTGAAAATATTTAATTTATATTCCACAGCTGAATACAGGATGAACTGGAGCACTCTGGCTGTTGCCAGCCTCTGAGGTGATTGCTGTGCCGCAGTTAGAGAACTGCTGTTCTTCAGGGGCCGAGCACAGTTGAACTCTGGCGTCACCTACACACCTCTCCAGTGCCCAGTGCACTAGGAAAACATCACAGAGAACATCTTCCGGCCTGACAGTGCCTTTGCAGTCAGGCTTGCGCTGCAGAGTCGCTTCTCTAGCCTTTGGCACAGTTGTAGTTCAGTGTGTCAGTGACTGCGAGTGTTGCAGCTGGAGCTGTGCAATTAGTCTTCCTTGTGCCATCCCTCAGTGCTCCTCCCATTCTTGCTTTGACAGCTCAGTACCGGCTGTAGTAGTACTAGCTAGTACTAGCTAGTCTGACAAGCTCTTGCCCACAAACTGCATGGAAGTTCCCAGAATGCCTGCAATAATATTTAACTGCTCCTTGCTCTTTGTGTAGGACAAAAAAGAGCTCCTGTCGTGGTTTAGCCCCAGCCAGCAACTCAGCACCACGCAGCCGCTCACTCACTTCCCCCCCACCCAGTGGGATGGGGGAGAGAATCAGGGGAAAAAAAGTAAAACTCGTGGATTGAGATAAGAACAGTTTAATAGGACAGAAAGGAAGAAGATGATGATGATAATAATAAAATGACAATAATAATAAAAAAAGAATTGGAATCTGTAAAACAAGTGATGCACAGTGCAATCGCTCACCACTTGCTGACTGATGCCCTGTTAGTTCCCAAGAAGCAGCTCCCCCCCAGCCAACTCCCCCCGGGTTTATATACTGGGCATGACATCCCATGGTATGGAATACCCCTCTGGCCAGTTTGGGTCAGCTGTCCTGGCTGTGTCCCCTCCCAACTTTCCTGTGCCCCTCCAGCCTTCTTGCTGGCTGGGCAGGAGAAGCTGAAAAGTCCTTGAATTAGTATATAAACACAACGTAGCAACAACTGAAAACATCAGTGTGTTATCAACATTCTTCTCGTACTAAATCCAAAACACAGCACTATACCAGCTAGAAAGAAAATTAACTCTGCCCCAGCCAAAACTAGGACAGCTCCCAAAGCAAGAATTAACTCCTCGCTGCCCTGCATGCAGCCTCCTTCCTCACCATGCATGCACATCCCTGTCCCTAGGGTAGGAAATAATCCCCAAAGACTCAGCAAAATAGTGTTGTTTGGTATCCTGAGTTTCCGTAGCAAAATGATTTTAGAAATAAATGGCTGTTTTTCAGTGGTATGCCTTCCCTGGAGTCATTGGAGTTACCCTGGCAGAGAAGTTGGCCTCCCAGGAGGAGGCTGTACCCCTAGCGAGCTGCGTTAGCTAGCTAGTAACTGGGGAGACAAGGAAGTAACCGTCTTACACAGTGCTTTGCCCACTGAGGGTTCCCTTGGACCTTCTTGTGCAGCAGCTTCAGGAAGGGGACCGTCAGCTCTTACCCTGAGTGGCAATTTCTGTACTCCTAGGAGTGTTAGACTATTGCTAGAGCTGAGCTGTGGATGTTTACCTGTGTGTGCAGAGACACTTGGACTTACTGAGGTTTGCCTTGGAGTGTGGAGTTTGGATGCAGCTATAACACTGTTTCTTACACACCTTGGTGTCAGGAGAAGACTGTTAGTTACAGAAATCTCACACCTCAAAAAAAGGTACCTGCTGCTTCATGACACTTCACAGCAACCTGAGCTTCTTTGTAGAGCAGGCTGTGTGTGTCCAGAGCAATTCACTGCTCAATCAAAGATGCTAGAGAATATTCTCCAGGCTGTATCCCATGCTGTTTTAAGGGAAGTTTGAGAGTATTCTGCAAGAAGGAGGTGATGAGGTGAGTTTTATAAGCTTGGGTGCAATAGGAAGTGCTCGACTGGGACAAATCTTTTGCTACGTTATGCATCATGAGTCACACCTGTGTGCGATGTTTAGGGGCAGCTCTGGCGGTCACACCACCTAGGGAGCATCTGAAACAGAGTTATACAGAGCAGTCACAGCTCTTTTCTTTACAGAGGCTTCTAAACTGTAATATGCAAGTGTCAGCTGAGAAGCCAAACACTTCCCCCGGCTTGTATGTACAGCTGGGGGCGGTGGTTGCTGCTGCTTATTGAGCAAAGAAAACTGGCAACCCCTGGTCTGCAGCACAAACCAGAGCTGTGCTGTAATCCGGTCTGTTGGGTCTCGATAGTGCAGGCACATTTTAAACCTCTGAAATGCATGAGGAAGGATAGTTGTGCCCATCTTGGCATTCCGGGTACCTTGCAGGACAGAGTGTCTGGGTGTGTGCAGGTGGCCGTAACCAAGCACCAGTGGGAACTGCTCGGGGATCTGTCAGACAGAGCTGTAACCCACCTGAAGGAGCAGCTGCTTGACAAGCTCACTGTCTGCACTGATGCTATCACCACTAACGTCAGGAAACCCTCTTCGTAGATCTGGTGCCTCTTCTGGCAAGCACAGTGCAAAGCATGCAACAGAACTGGTGTGAACCCAGCAGTTGGTGTTCCAGCTGATTCTTAATGCCTGCAGCATGTAAGCATGGGGATGGCTTTACACCTTTGTCAGCGACCACGACTGATCCATGGCTGTCTTCTGCTGAGCAGACTTGGGCCTGCTATTTCACCCAGCTGTGCTTGGGCACACGTGGCTGATCGCCCTGTGCAAGGCTGTGCTGGGTTGTTACCCGTGGGCTGGTGGCAATGCTTTTCTCGTTGAGGAAATGTGCATAACTGCCCAGGTCTTCCTAGAGTGCGCTGACAGCTTAAGCATGATCAGGCAGTTGTCAACATGCAAACATTGCTGATGAATTTTTGTGTTGTGTAAAAAGCTACTTGTATAGCCATGTCAGAGTGGCATGTTGAGCTCCTGTTACAAAACCATTATTGCATTTCTGTTGTAGATGTAGGCTTGGCAAAACTGGGGCAGGAATTATTCCATTGATTACCTGATGCCTGATGGGACCTGTTCAATGAGGCTGTTCCCACACTCCCTCCAACCCAAAGACTAAACCTGTTCTTGTACAAAATGGGTTTTTGTGTCTGTAGTTATTGTTTCTTAATGCATTTCTGTCCCTGTGTGGGTCCCAGTTACGCAGCTTGGAGCTCACCGTGCTGGAGCGCAGCCACACGGCTGCAGTGGGGAGCCTTGCTTTTCATATGCGGTAAGATTTAGGCTGTCTCCACAATCAGGAGTTTAATACAAAACAGCAACAAAACAATTCCTTCTAGTGACTGCCAGCTCATGTCACAGGTGTAGTGGGAGCTGTTGCATGGCTAGACTTGTGATTTTATCATTGTGTTAGTTAAGCTTTGTGAAAAGCAGCTTTATTCATTGTAGTGGCAAGGATGGGACCAGCCTCGGGAAGCTGGCTGTCCTCTGAATCGCACTGCAGCTGAATCAGTGTGATGTTTGGTACTGTCGCTAGTGTGGAAAAGATCTCGGTATCTAGATGCGTATGTGTCAGGAATGTGGGCTGAGGCACAGATTGTGTTCCTCACCTCAGAACTTGTATTGGCAGGACAAACACCAGCCTGAGCAGACATGGCTGTCATGGATGAGGGCCTGTACTCAGTGCAGGACCAAAATTATCATCAGATTTTGGGCTTCGGGCTCCTGGTTGGATGAGAATTATATTGTAAAAAAACCTGTCTGATCCAGCTGTGTGTAGGTTTCACCAGAGCTTGTATTGCATATGATTAAGAAAGAAAAGGTAAAAGGCAGAGGTAGAATGAGTCTACATAGGAATAGCACAACAAATACGAAAACGTACAGAGGAGATATGTTATGGCCTCACCTTTGGGCTGCTGAGCCTTTGAATTTTGTTAGCGGCACCCTTTCCCTGCACAGTGCGGGTGGCAGAGTCACTGCCGAAGGAGGTGACGTGGGCAATTGCTGGGGTGTGGGGAGAGAAGTGCTTCCTCTTCCAAAACAGGCATGACTTTGTGCTCTCTGGTGCCTTGTCAAGGTCCCCTGGGCCCAGGGTGAGATGGCAGCAGTGTAACCATGGCAGTGTTTGGCTCTGGGATAGTCACTGCTTTAATGACTCATCCCGGAGCATGTGATCACGTGTGCAGCCTCCCTGCTTCCCTTTGCCCTATTTCATCCAATCTTTTGATCTAGTTATATAACCAGGAGTCGAGAGGGGTGGGGGGAAGGAAACAGTGCTGAAGAATTGCAGGTAATGTGACTAAAATGTGTCTGTAGCTCAACTAGCCGAGCTGTTGTCTGGGAAGCCTGGGAAACTGGGTTTATTCCCAACCCAGTTCTCTGTATGCAAGTGAATGTTGATGCGTGATATCTGAGCTTGTAAGTTTAAGGAGGCATGGTGGGAGGACAGGGCTCCAAGGCCTTGGCTGTGGTAGGATAACTACTGTGATTGTGGCAGCGAGCCCCTTTGCCTTTATCTTCAGATGCAATGTAACTCTTTCTTGCATTTGTCATGAGATCTGTTTCATCCCACAAGTTGCGGGTACCTGTTTTTCCAGTATGTGTAGGACTTGCTGAGACTGATGTTGACTGAAATGTTTGGGCTGCTCTGCTGGTATTGGTCCCTGGTGGGGTGAGCCCTGAAGTCCTAAATGGGTTCTGACATAGACTTTGAGCAAACGCTGGGGCAGGTCTGGTGGGATGTCTGGAGAGGAAGCTTGCAAAGTTGGTCCTTTTGACCAAAGTGTGAATCTAGTTCTTGTCATCTTGATTTTAAGAGGTAATACTAGTGGTAAGGTTAATTTAATAGGCATATTAACGTGGCAGCTGCAGAGGTGCCTGGACATGCGATGTGCTGTACTGAAGCATCCTTCATTTAAGCTCCCAGCTTTTTGAGAAGGGATGCTTTTTGTCTTCAGATCCCACAGAGTCACAATGTGATGCTTGTTGGTTCTGTATTATTTCATCTGCCACATTCTTCTGCACTGATGTCTTCTTTCCTTCAAAGTTCTGTCTAAGTGTCATTTCAGTTCAGCCATTAGCTTGGATACACAGCATAAGCAAGAAAGCTGATTATGAGATGAGGTTCAGGGTACCTCTGACTGGCACAAGGGGACAAGATGCTTCAAAGAAGCTATTACAAGGCTTGTCAGAAACAGTTTACTTCAAGGGAAGCTTTTGAACAGAAACATTTCCTTTCTGTGCTTTGCAAGCATTAGCTTGGTCACTGGCAGCCTGTTGAAGAGCAAAATGTCACACAGAACAAGTTGTCATTTCACATCGTACTTTAAGACTGAACTCAGCCACTAATGGAACTCTGAAGGTAGGAGAGTGCAGAGAAAAAGGAATGTGTGTGATTTATAATGTAGAAAGAATATTGCCACTTTTTGTTTTTAAAAAATCTTGCCAGAACTTGCCGTTTAAATCATGAGAGTGGTGCCTGGTGATAAAACCACTGAGCTTCCTGCTAAGCCATGGCCCAGTGTTTGAACCAGATAACAGAACATACCACGCAAGAGGTTAACTTGGAAGATGGTTACACAAGTGTCATATAAATGGAAATTTCTGCCCCACTTGAATGCTGTGAAACAAAGAAGAGGAGGTTTGAGTTCCTTGTTTTAATCAGAGCTCATCAGGCCTCTGTAGGAAAACAGGCCCTTAGGGGCAGCAAGTGCTCTACGTGGACAGAAATAATTTTGTCTTGTTTTCTTGTCAAGACACTTTTGGGCTGTGTTGAGTGGGGTTAGTCTTGGCGTTCACTGGGAACAGACCCTTCACTGTAAAACTTTCTAACACTCTTTGAGTGGCTGTCAGAAAGGACCCCAGTTTTGACTCTCAGAGGAACATGCTTGCAAACGAGTGAGAATAAGGATTGTTGTTTCCCATTCAGCTGAAATCCTGATGAATGCTCATGTAAAAGCCAACTGCCAGCCTGGCACAGTTGTTCTCATGTCGCTACCTCCCTGTCTTTTCAGACCAACCCCAGGAAGCTGTGTTCAGCGGTGACCATGTTGAACACGCAGAGGATGGAGAATGGCAGCGCTCTACTTCAACTACCTCATCTCAGAGTGAGCGGGCAGAGCGACTCTTGCAGAACCAGCACAAGAGCCTGGCCTCTGAGGACACCAAAAAGAAGAGGGCTCAGAAACCGTCTCACATGCGGAGGAACATAAGGTAAACAGCAGCAAGACAGAAAGAGCTAAGGTCCTATATAGCCCTTTGGGCAAAACTGGAATTTCTGGACTTTGCTTCTGAGCTACATTTTGCCACTGCTGGCAAACCAGATGGCTTTTCTTTTCCAAAACCTTAGGATTTCACCAGTGGGAGTAGTATGATCTCAGACTGGAGTGATGCATGTGGGTGCAGACTTCTTTGGTATTTCAGAAGAGTGAATATTTGGTTATGGAATATATTGCAAAAATTATGTGTTTGCTGCTGGCTTTTAAGACATGTAATTGAAAAACAGTACGACCATTAAGTAAATATCCAGTTTCAGATATCTGCTGATGAGGATCCTATTGCAAACAGCCTAAAACATAGTCCTTCCCTCTACTATCCTGGGTACTTGCTGGCAGGAGTGCTGATGCTGTGACTGGTGACTGAAATGCTGGAAATCAGTTTCACCTGGATTTTATAAAGCAGCATTGTTTGACTGCGTAAGTCAGCACATATATTCTGGGACAGCTTGTAAGTTGGTAATTCACTATGAAATTTTGTTCAAGGGCGTCTAAAATGCTCAGAGGAGTCTTAATGGAGCAGGAACTCCTGTGGCAGCAAGTGGCTCTTTTGCCCTGTGTGTAACGTGCTGGTGGTCTTTGGTTCCTATTTAAGCTTGTGCTGATTGATTTTCTTAAAGCTGAAGGAATGAGTGTTGAGTAGGCCTTGGAAACTGAGACTTCATTAGGATGGAGGAGATGTCCCTGCAGTGTGGGGCTGGGTGGATTTAAAGGCTAGTTTAAGGAAGCTGGATTTTACCACTGTTTGTACTGTACCTCTCCTCTGGCAAAAGAGCATTCATTTCCAGGGCTGCACATGTGAAAGGGAAGAGTGGGGAAAGCAACTTTTAGAAGTAATAAAAATTAGCCATAAAGGTACGTGCTTTGAGAGCATCCTTTGAAACAATTGTTAAAGCCATTAGAGGTCCTAGTTCCTGAAAACAGTACGTCAGAGGAGAATCAGGGTGCTGACTTTCTGTGGGTGAACTGATGCCTTTTTTTTCCCCATATATCTTCTTTGCATGACTTTATGCATTTTCTGTTTATAAACTGCATAGCAATAACTAACATCCTTTCAGGTAGAAGAACTAGTCTATGATAACCTAGTTTAAGTGTATACTTACCCACTCACATTTTTGCTCCTTTCATTATTTTACTTCTGTCAAACTTTTGTCTTTTCCTTGACTAATAGTAGCATTACCTGTAGTTGGGAAGCACAGTCTTGAAATAGCTGTAGAATTTGTCTATAGCTTTTGGCAATGCTGTTCCTAGTCTGTGTAGCTGACACACTAACTGGAGCTTGTCAACTGTCTTTTGAGCCAACTGTACAGCCATTCACGTTTTTGGAAGAAATTGAGTGTAACCAAATCATGTTTCTCTGCTCCTGTGTTCAGAAAGCTGTTGCGTGAGGACCAGCTGGAAGCCGTGACAAAAGCAGCCCAGCAGGAAGAGTTGGAGAGAAGGAAACGGCTAGAGCAGCAGCGGAAGGATTATCCCGCCACTATACCAACCGTACCCCTAGAGTTTCTTCCTGGTAAGCAGTGGGAGGTGCCACCTGAAGCAAGATTTTTAAGGATAGAAGCTGAATGAAGCAGAAGGTAGTGCCATGCTTGTCCATGATAGGGCAAGGGGTAATGGTTTTAAACTAAAAGAAGGTAGATTCAGACCAGATATAAGGAAGAAGTTTTTTACGATGAGGGTGGTGAAACAGTGGCACGGGTTGCCCAGAGAGGTGGTAGATGCCCCATCCCTGAAAACATTCAAGGTCAGGTTGGACGGGGCTCTGAGCAACCTGATCTAGTTGAAGCTGTCCCTGCTCATGGCAGGGGGGTTGGACTAGATGATCTTTAAAGGTCTTTTCCAATCCAGCCTATTCTATGATTCTGTGCTGCACTTGGACTTTCAGGTGTAAACTCTTGAAATGGCAGTTCCAAATCACTTGTCACTTTAGTGTAGTCAGTTCACTTCTGAGCTTGTTCTGAATCAAGATGCTGTGGCTGCGTGGTGAAAGGTGCCAAGTAACTTTTGTGGAAGATATTTTGACAAGTTAATTGCGTGTAAGCAGGATGCTGGAACAGGTCCCTCTTGTCTTTCCAACTGGTATGGAAGCTTAAAGCAACGGACTTGACAGAAATACCGTGTCCTTGGACCAGATCGTATTTGTACTGTGAATGGTCTGGTAATGCATGGGTCTGGTAGTAGGGATAGTGGAACAATAGACTGGGTGTACATGTGTTCATGATGTTAGACTGGATGCGCATATGTTCATGAAGTAACCTTGTCTTTTCTTGCATGTTTCAGCAAGCGGTGAAATAGCAGGCAGTATAAATGGTTAAGCATCACCCTTGTCTTCCAGTGAATATGTCATCTTGCATTGTCTTCTTTCAGTGGTCTGGTTTATAGTGCAGCCTCTCAGACTGGTGTAAAGGGCAGAGAAGTACAGTTGGAAGTTGTGTGGGGGGCAAGGAGTTCTTGAGTTGACTTTGCCTCTTGAGAAAATGTATATTCTCCCTTAAGTGCAAGTGTTCAAAACATTTTTGCATGGAGGAGAAGGAATAAGAGCTATTTAAAACACTTGTTGCAGGGTAGGTTGCAGCCCCAGAAGAATGTCGTTGCTTGCTGAGTCACTGCAGTGGTGCTTATTTGGCCCTGTTAGCTAGCCTCTCTCTTCACATGGCAGTATTTAAACATACAAACAAATGGTCTTGATCAGCAAAAGTTGTTTATGGTACGTGGGATGTAATTATTACAGTGTCCCTACTAACAAAGGGCAGTTATCATCCCTTCAGCAGTTGGTACTTTGCTGGATGAAAAACAGCTTTTACTTCTGAGGCTCCCCAAAAAAAGAATTAAAAAAAAAAAAAAGGGACTTCAGCATGTTGCATGGTCAGTGTGCCCCAGCCAGGGCATGCAATAGAGAGGATGCCATCAGCAATAGGCTGTTTTTTCGGCATATTGAGAAAGGAGGAGATTGTGACCCAGGAAGCTGAGTCATAGCAGTATTGTAGACAGTGAGAGTCTGTTATGGAAAATTCCAGGGCTAAGTTATTGGAGCAAAAGTGGAAGGAAATACTGTCTGGTTTCTGAAGAGTTTTGTCTCCTTCCCCATTATTATGAATTACTTACTGTTTGTAATTTATGTTTGTAGAGGACATCGTTTTCAGAACAGCAGAGGCTGCTCAGCTCCCCCCTCAGGTCCTGGCTGAGGAAGTGATCTGCCTAGATAGTACCAGCAGTGGCAGTGAAGATGATGCTAAAGGAAAAAATAGCATTAAAGATGGTAAGTGACCAATTGCCTCAGCTTGGTCTTCTCACAATAGACTGTTTATTTAGCCACAAGTCTCCTGTTTTCATCTAGTCAGATGCTCCAGTAGTGAATCTCTCCAAATTTTTGTAGGCCTGTTGGTTTCCAAATATACGGCCAGTTCTGGCCTTTGAGTCCTAAACTGACATTTATAAAATGGCCTGTCAGGCACTCTTGAGAACTTGTGTTTATTTCTGCTTTATAAATGCACTTAATTTTGCTCAGTGCTCTGCTGAAGAATGCTTACATGAGATGTGGCATCATCTGCTGTGTATAAAAGGAGGATCTAAGTATTCAGATCTGCAACTGAAAGTGGTTTTTGTGTCCCTTGTCCCAAACAGATCTAACTTGACTCCCTTATACCACTCTGGTAGAGTATTTCTGCCTGATTTCCTTGGTGGTCCTTAGGCATTGTATCAACAGATAAAGTACACGTCTGGGTTTGGGAATTAAGAAGACGTATGAGGGAGAACATAAAACACTTACAGAAACTGTCTCATGTTCGTTTGGAAGCCCAAATTAATGTTCTCTGAAACATGGGGAAACTCAGGGAAACTCATGCTTTTATGTGCTGGTCTAAGGGGCCTGATGTGTATTGTGCCTGCTTGTTCAGAATCGGTCATTAGGCCAGTGTGAAATTGCAAAAGGTGGTAGCCTTATTTTCCTGATACGTTTTTTTTTTTCCATGCATGATAAACCCTGATGTCAAGTTAACTTTTGCCCTTATTCTCTCCTGTTTTGATTATAGAAGTGATTGAGCTGAGTTCAGGAGAGGATGATGCCCTCCAAATTGTGGACAGCAGTGACTCTGGCAATGAAGGAGAGGAGGATGGCAGTGAAGAGAGCAGTGGCTCTCATGTGAATGATGCCTTAAATCAGTCAGATGCTCTGGGGCAAGTCATTGTCAACATCAATCATCCACCAAACGAGGAGGACATTTTCCTGGCTCCCCAGCTTGCACATGCAGTAAAACCTCATCAGGTAGGCTTTATTAGCCTTGAAAATGCAATCAATTCAGGCAAGCCTGCCTTGTAATCTCAGCAGAACTTCTTTGGTGAGCTCTGTGACCAGTCTGGTTGTGGTGGCGGCGGCAACTGTTGTGGACAGTCAAACGATAAGGACAAATTAAAGGAAGGCCAGGGCTATCTATAACTTTGGCTATTGTTATCATCAGACCTTTGTGTATTTAGATGAACATTTTAAAAATAAAGTTATATTTATAAACAAACTAATCAACCCAATTCAGATTCTCTGGCTACAAATGAATTTTGATTTATTGTTATATTCTCAGGAAGTTTTATGAGTATCTAAAAATACTGACTTTCTGAGCCTTCCCTAAATTAGAGTACTGTAGTGAACTTGAAACATCCCCTTTATATTTTCATGGTTTATGCAATCCTAATGTGCTTGGCACTCTGTAAATACATACCGATCTTGTTTTTTTTCTCCCACCGTTCTAATACCTTTTCTACTTTTCTGTCTAGATTGGTGGGATCCGATTCCTGTATGACAACTTGGTCGAGTCCTTGGAGAGATTTAAAACCAGCAGTGGGTTTGGGTGTATTTTAGCACATAGCATGGGCCTGGGCAAGACCATACAGGTCATCTCTTTCTTGGATGTACTTTTTCGGCACACGGAGGCAAAGACTGTTCTTGCCATTGTACCTGTAAGTAGCCACATGAAGGGCTGACTGAGGGGCTTCCTTGCACTACTTCTTTCTTTGTGTAGAGAAGATTGATTAGTGTGCCATCTCACATCAAGCTCTATTATACCCTCGCTCTTCTTCTCCCTTTTCCATTCCCTGTGTCCCTGAGTTTGCCTGCTGTGGTCTGCTCCTTCTGTCTGGGCACAGCTGGGTGTCATTTCCTGTTCTCATTCTTGCTCTTAAAATCCTGAGTGACTCAGTTGGGTTTTTAATCCTTCCATGGCTAACTTTTTCAGGTGAATACGCTCCAGAACTGGCTTGCAGAATTCAACATGTGGCTCCCAGCACCTGAAAACCTTCCTGCTGATTATAACTCCAAAGAGGTCCAGCCCCGCACCTTCAAAGTCCACATCCTGAATGATGAACACAAGTAGGTGCCAGTTATAAAAGCCCTTTTGAGCTCTTGGACTGCTTCTTAGGGAACTGTTATCAGAATTGCTGTTGCAGACTGTTTAGTTTGGGCTAATTCTGTGCCCTGGACTCGTAGATCTTTCCCACTCTGCATTTGTTGTGGATGATGTCTTGAGGGGAGGATTTTGGTACCTGTGAGAGATTTCCTGTCTCTTTCATTCAATATTTGTATCTTGTACTTCCTTCTCATGCTGCTGATGTGCCTTTCTGTTCTTCCATATATGCTGAGATCAGGAACCCAGTTCCAGAGACAGAGCTAGTGCAGAGAGGAGCAGAAGTGCTATGGTTTGTTTCTGGTGGTACACCGCTAGTCCTGTCAGAGTCCTGGGATTCCTGAGGCATGTGGCCCCTATACCACGTGTCTCTTGTATTTTAAAAGTGGTGGTGGTTTTTTTTTTTCCCCTGAGATTTTTTCACACACTTAAGGATTCCTCTACCCCACACTGTGACTTTTTGTGAATTGTGTTGTCCTTGAGGGATTCTGGCAAGTTATACAAAGCCATCTTGTCCAGAAAGGAGAGATCAGCAATTGCAGTTGCAGCCTGGTGTGGAGTGTATTCGTGGCTCATGGATATCTGCTTCTTTCTGGGTCATTTTTCTCGCATGTATCAGCACAGTGTAGTGATCCTAGGGAACTCTCAGTTCATCAGCTGTGTTCATACGCTTATCTGTTGAGTCTTCACCTTCTGGGTGGAATGTACTTTGCACCTGCTGATGCTGCTCCAGCCATGTGTTTACTATTGGATGGGATCTGGTGTGCTCTGGGAGGACTGAGTGAGGACAGTGTCTTGATCTGAACCAATTCTGAGCAGGCTAGCAGGGAAGGAATAATTGAAGGACACTAGCACTGGAAGAGACAACAACAAAGGATAAACGACTAGATTATTACATCCATGTATAATAGCAGCTTTTTCTGAAAATCGTTTTTGCAGGGGCAGTATCCTCAACAACTCTTTAAAAAGGATGCTTTCAAGTTTGATATACTTTTGTACATGACAAACTTCTACAGCTCGGTTCCTGTAAGGATTTGTCATTCTCAGCCCTGCTACTCATGGCACATAAAAGGTTTTTTCCTTTTCCTCTGTATCCGATTGTCTCCTAAAGAAATTTCTTTGTATTCCTCTCTCTGGTTTGATGTGGGAAAGTGCTCTAATTAATTGAATGAGTCTTTTTTTCTCTGCAGACTCCAAGCCAGTGGTTCAAACAGAAACTGGAGAGAAAGCTTACAGTTTATTTGGTTGGTTGGTTTGTTTGTTTTGCAGGACAACAGCTGCACGTGCAAAGGTGGTGAATGACTGGGTGATAGAAGGTGGTGTGCTGCTGATGGGATATGAGATGTACCGGCTTCTCTCACTGAAGAAGTCCTTTGCCACTGGCAGGAAGAAGAAAACTAAGAAACAAGCTGGTCCTGTCATTATTGACTTGGATGAGGAAGACCGGCAGCAAGAGCTTCTGAAAGGTGGGAGGCCAGTCCTCTAGCGAGAGAGAGAGAGAGAATGCAATCCTGTTGTCCAGCTGGCTATCAACTCTGGCAGCACAGGGAATCAACCTAGAACTTGCTTTTAGCACCCCTGACATGATCAGACTTTGCTGGGCAGGATTGTGTCTTTGGAGACAGAAGGTTGTTGAGCTTTGGCTGAGTCTTTCATTGCTTGCAATAGCTGCAAGTAAGCATGGAAGTCAGTACGTTGAACTTGGGGATTTGTCTGTGTGAGATTTGCCAGCCTGATCTGATGCAAGACACCCAACTTGATGCAATGCAGGTCATTGAGCAGAAATCAAGGGACGGTCATGTCTGGTCATTACCACATAATGCTAAATCGGAGCTCGTGTCTAGCCACGTTTTATTTTCTGAATCAGCCTTGCTCTCTGCCACCCATGAATACTGCTTTTTTTTTTGTCTTTCAGTACTACCCCTCTTTTTCGTGAAGTTGGTGACCATATAAAACCAGAACTTTGTCTTATTCATCTCTAACTAACACTTAATGTTCCTTGTCCTCAGGGATTGAGAAAGCTTTGTCTCGCCCTGGCCCAGATGTGGTTATCTGTGATGAGGGACACCGGATAAAGAACTGCCATGCCAGCACTTCGCAGGCCCTGAAGAATATCCGCTCCCGCCGGCGGGTGGTGCTGACTGGCTACCCGCTCCAGAACAACCTCATTGAGTATTGGTGCATGGTAGACTTTGTCCGACCTGACTTTCTAGGCTCACGGCAGGAATTCAGCAACATGTTTGAGCGCCCTATCCTGAATGGGCAGTGTATTGACAGCACCCCTCAAGATGTCCGTCTCATGAGGTATCGCAGTCATGTCCTGCATAGCCTGCTGGAAGGCTTTGTGCAGCGGTGAGTCCACAAGGAGTTCTTAACGGTGTAGTCTATGCAAACAACTCCTTCATCCCAAATTAGCCTGCTTGTTTGCTGGGTTTGCGCAGTACAGCTAATCTTGCTGCCTTACAGAATCATAGAATCATTTAGGCTGGAAAAGACCCTTAAGATCATTGAGTCCAACCATTAACGCTACTGAGTCCAACCGTTAACTCTACCGAGTCCACCACTAAACCACGTCCCTAAGCGCCACTTCTACAAATCTTTTAGATACCTCCAGGGATGATGACTCCACCACTTCCCTGGGCAGCCTGTTCCAATGCTTGACAACCCTTTTGGTGAAGAAATTTCTCCTAATATCCATCCTAAACCTCCCCTGGTGCAACTTGAGGCTGTTTCCTCTCGTCCTATCACTTGTTACCTGGGAAAAGAGACCAACGCCTGCCTCACTACAATCTCCTTTCAGGGAACCGTGGAGTGTGATAAGGTCTCCCCTCAGCCTTTCCTCCAGACTAAACAGCCCCAGTTCCTTCGGCCACTCCTCACAGGACTTGTGCTCTAGACTCTTCACCAGCTTTGTTGCTATTCTTTGGATGCGCCCCAGCACCTCAAAGTCTTTCTTGTAGTGAGGGGCCCAAAACTGAACACAGTATTCGAGGTGCAGCCTCACCAGTGCTGAGTACGGGGGACGATCACTTCCCAATTCTGCTGGCCACACTATTTCTGATACAAGCCAGGATACCATTGGCCTTCTTGGCCACCTGGGCACACTGCAGACTCATATTCAGCCGGCTGTCAACCAACACCCCCAGGTCCTTTTCTGCCAGGCAGCTTTCCAGCCACTCTTCCCCAAGACTGTAGTGTTGCCTGGGGTGGTTGTGACCCAAGTGCAGGACCTAGCACTGAGCCTTGTTGAATCTCCTACAGTTGGCCTTGGCCCATCCATCCAGCTTCTTAGGCTTGAGTTTTAAACAGGTACCTTATCTGTCTTTGTGGGAGGATCTTAGGCATACAGAGAAGTCCACAGAGGAGATTCTTAGGTTAGCAGCGCCATATTTCTCTCAGAATCTCTGTCTTGTTCAATCTGTCAACTGCAAGACGGTCCTTATGGCTCTGTTTTGCCTTGGAGGTAGAAGTAAAGTTGGTTTGCTTTGGTACCACAGACTCTGATAATGGAGAACACTTCTAACTGCACCAGAGTCACCTTAGGTTTATCTTGATGTCTTGATAGTTAATTTGGATGTGCACTTTTTGACATCCTCTACCCAAGGATCTGAAGGTGTTTCGTGAACCCTCAGTTACGGAAAGTGACAGTGTCTCCACCGCTCTGGAAACAAATCAGCTTTGTTTCTCACATGAGGGTTCTAAGATGCTGGACCAGGGATTTGGATGGAGTGTATTAGTCATTGCAGAGCTAAAAGGAGACCTTAGGTCTGTCTTCTGTTTTTCAACTGCCGTGGAAAACGGGACTTTCATCACCCTCTTAACACCGTGACCTGTGCTAGAAGATTGTCACATTTGAGATCTCTGTAATTGTGCTTACAGTTGGTATTTGGCTGCAGGGAGAGTATCTCGGAAATGTTGTGCATTAGAGAAGCATGCAACTAGAGGTCTTTCTCCCTGCAGCCAGGTGGGCAAGAAGTCAAAATCTTACCCTACAGGCAGCCACAGAGAGATCTGATTGGGAAATTCCCTTCCCTCTATTTATCTCTCTTTCTTTATTTCCTCCACAGGCGAGGCCACAATGTGCTGAAGGTTCAGCTCCCATCTAAGGAAGAACATGTCATTTTGGTACGTCTATCAAAGATACAGCGGGCCCTTTATACGGAGTTCATGAACCGGTTCCGAGATGCAGGCAACAGTGGCTGGCTGGGACTGAACCCACTCAAAGCTTTCTGTGTCTGCTGTAAGGTAGGTTTTGGCAGGAGATACAAAGAAATATTCTAGTATGCCTCTAGAAAGGCAGGAATATGAGTCAAAACAGGAGGTAAAAGTGTGGTTGGCCAGGCACATCATCTCTCCTGAGTGCCCTGCAATGGCCCAGCAGAATTGTTATCCCCACTTCCAGAACTGGGGTGCAGGGTTGTTAGAAGTCTTTTTCAACTTTGTGCAAGAAACCTGTAGCCATCAACTGGACCAGTACTGGGCTGATACCTTAACCATTTACCTGCTGCTATGGAAACAAGCAACTTCCTCTGTGTTTGTGCTATGTGGGGTGCACAGTGGCCTTCTGTTTTGTCCTCAAGGAAAGAATTGGGCAGTTTTAAAGTCACGAGAGCCTTGGTTAAGATGGTGTATACCTTGTGTTATGGCAGAGTCATGTTTTCTGTTTTCACTACCTTAATGCAGTCAGACTGGTTTTCTCTGCAGTGCCTTACAGTTCCATGTGGGGATAGTGAGGAGGAGATTGAAGTATTAGTTCTTTCCTTTGAATAGCTATGGGTGCTTTCAGTCCGTAATCACTGGCAAGCAGCAGGCCAGCACAGGTCTAACCACTTTCTTTGCTTACCCCTTCAGATCTGGAACCATCCAGATGTGTTGTATGAAGCTCTGCAAAAGGAGAATTTGGCAAACGAGCAGGATTTGGATGTGGATGACCTTGGCACGGCAAGTACTAATTCCCGCTGCCAGCCTCAGGGAATTAAAGTCAAAACAGAGAGTAATGCATTGGCATCACCAGTTGGAGAAGCTACCAATAGCAAGTTCCTCCAGAGCGTTGGCTTCAACCCTTTTCAGGAGAGAGCAAATCAGGTTGTTACTTACGAGTGGGTGAGTACCGCTGCTGGAAAACTTTTTTTGGTGAGTTATGATAAACATAGGCTAGATACTTACTCTGAAAGACTGTACCTCTTTTTGTTAGAGCAGTTTTCTGAAGTAGAGCAAAGAAAAGCCTCTTCTGTTTTAAGAGTTGGGGATTTCTCTTACATTTTGTCTACCACAGAGCATCTTGATAAGCCTGTCTGCATGGTGCTGGGTAGGAGTTTTGGGACTCTTGTGAAGCAGGAGTGCAGGCAACACTCTTTAATACCATTGTTTTCATCTGGCCAAAAAAGGCTGTGGACTTTGTTATTCTAAAAAAAAGGTGTTAGGATGAAGTTTAATCTAGATAACATGGTGGTACATCTAGTGGGCTGGAGGAGAGGTGTTGAGATTGAGAGTCATGAGAGGTTAGGAGGATGCTCAGTCATTCATACTCCAAGAAGTTTGTCATTTGGATCTTCTGCAGTGGGAGGTAGCAGCAGAGTTGTCACCTCGACCTGGCTGGATGTATATAACCTCTCTGCAATGACTTATTTCTCTCACCTTGAGACAGGGTTGTTGAACTAAACAGGGAATGAGCAACTCCACCTGTAATAGTCTCCCGTTTCTCGGTAGGCCAAAGACATCTTGTGTAATTACCAGACGGGAGTCTTGGAGAACTCACCCAAGATGGTGTTACTGTTCCACCTAATTGAGGAAAGTGTGAAGCTTGGAGACAAGATCTTGGTCTTCAGGTAAGCAAAATATCAACAGCTGATCTTAGAGTTGCTAAATGCTGGAGTAGTTGAACCCCAGCTGGTACTAGGATGTTGTTACACAGGGTGAGTGTTGTGGCAGTTCCCCTTTTCTCCTTTGTTGTATTAGATCCAGGTTTTCCTCCATGGATTTTATACTTCTGCCACCATCAAGTTTACTAGTGAGAGGTGTGCTGCCACAAACGGGGTTTAACAACCATCAGTGCTGTTATGGTTTGGGAAGAGTTCTGATACTCCACTTTTGCTGCTGTGGGGGCTTTCTCCTGAACAGACATCTTGGTTTTGCAGCCAGAGCTTGTCCACGTTATCCGTCATTGAAGAGTTTTTGGCAAAGAGACCAATGCCAAGTCCTCCAGGCTCAGATGGAGGAGTTCACAACTGGGTCCGAAACATCAACTATTACAGTGAGTGCAGCCAATCCTCCTCTCTTTTGGTGTGACACTGTTTGATCCTCTAATTTCTGAAAGTCACCCACCATCTTCTTGTAGTTGTCACTGGGTGTGAAAATGCTTTTCTGAAGCATTCTTCTGATGAAGTCTTTCAGATTGTTCTTTCTTTAGTTGCTTGGGAAGACAGTGTCAGTTTGATAGCAACTGACTGATGATTTCGAAATCCTCTTTTTGACTTCTTACTCAGAAGATGTCTAACATCTTTAACATTTCACTTACACACTAGTGCTTTGTTAAGTTGTAAAAGACACTTTTTGCTTCCTGTTTGGCTATTTTCTAGATCTTGCTTCCCAAACCAGAATCACTGTGGAACGCTTTCACTAGGTCTGGGCCATGAATTCCTTCTGCCCTCTTCCCCAGCTTTAAATCTTGTTACTTTATGGATTGTTGCTTTACGTGGCTACTTTGCAGGCCGGGACCTGAGAGGAGCAGTGGATATGGTGTTCCTGATTTTTACAGAGCTGCCAGAAGCAAGCTGCTGCCCAGCAGCAGAGACATGACACCCCCCTGCACTCCTTTAGACCAGGACTGTCTGTGCTCAGATCCAGTCTATGGGGTTTTGCCAAAGGCTTTCACAATTTTGCTTTCTATTGGTTCCTCAAGCTTCCAGCATACGTGAGGCCTTTGGGCCTGCTGCTCTTTCTTGCTGTCTGTCTTGCCTAATATGAAGCGTTAATGGGCTAGGTGTGTTGTAGAGCTCCCAGTCTTGGCCTTGCCAAGCTTGAGTAATGTTTTGCTTGATTTTTTCAGTTGAACAAATCCCAACCTGCCTGGCTGGGCAAATTAGAGGTACAGAGTGGTCCTGTTGAGGTCCTGGAGTGCATGACTTGAGGAAGACCTAGCATTGGTTGGGAACCAGTGCCAAAGCTCAGTGTTTGGGAAGTGGTTTTGTTGTGATGGGATTCCCCCAAACATACAGAGCTTTTAAATGCATCCTTAATTTCCTTCTCAGGACTGGATGGCAGCACCTCTGCATCAGAAAGGGAACGACTGATTAACCAGTTCAATGACCCCAGCAACACCTCTGTTTGGCTCTTCCTTTTGTCCACACGGTAAGCTGACTGGAGCCAACTTCTTAACTTCCTTCATAACATGCTCTCAAGACTATGGGATGATAGTCCCATCTGCTTCTGAATTCCCTAGGGGCGTAGGATTTTAGCCTTAGTCCTCTGCAACAACTTAACAACAGTCTTGGAAACCAAACATGCGTTTGAATTTGCCTGTATGACTGGAGGGAACTTTCCATAGACACCTCATGGACTCTGGCTGTGATGGCTGTCCCTGTCTAGAAGCTCTGAAAATTGACCAAGGCAGCAATTTGAAATTTGCCTTTAATTTCCAGTGCTGGGTGTTTGGGTGTCAACCTCATTGGAGCAAACAGAGTGGTGGTGTTTGACGCTTCTTGGAACCCATGCCATGACGCCCAGGCCGTGTGTCGAGTGTACCGCTATGGGCAGAAGAAGCCGTGCCACATTTACAGACTGGTTTCTGATTACACCCTTGAGAAGAAGATCTATGATCGTCAGATCTCCAAGCAGGGCATGTCAGGTAGGTGTGGGTGGACATGGCACTCCACTCTTGGCTTTCACTGTCTTTAGCTCCTTTAAGTCCTGTTCCTGTGGTTTTCGTAACTTCTTTTTTTAAGATTGAAAATCAGACAGCCAAAGAAGTGACAGAGACGCTATCCTAGGGCTATGTTTGATGTTTATGAGTTGACAGTGACATGAGAACCTATTAGAAATTCGTGGCAGAGCAGTAGGGGTCGTAGAGACAGCATCCTGCAGCAGTGTAGTGCTGCCAGTCCAGTGCAGTGCCGTTTACCTTCCGTGCTACTCTCCTGGCTGCTACAAGAGCAGGAAGGTAGTCATCCTCTTTTCCCCTGTGCCTGGGCATTACCTATTAAATAGCTCTGTACCTCCATCTCCAGCAGCAAGAGAGGGAAAATAGCGACATTATAATATATATTGATACCTTTGACTGATAGTGCTTACTTAGGAGGCAAGAAAAATTAATTCACTCCAGTTCTGACCCGCCCTTGTACCAAAAGTATCTTTTGTGTTGGCTTGTGCCAGCTGTCGAGCTGATCTCGTACAGCATGCCGCTGAGGGTTGTGGTGACCCAGAAAGAGTTCTGCTGCCTGTGTCCTTCTTTGTCTCGAAACCCAACTCCAGAGGCAGCAGCCCAGCGTGATCAGCTCAGTATGCTGTCTTGTACTCAAGGTGGAGTCCCCTGGCAGCTGGCTTGGCTCCCAGGAGAGTCCTGGATATAGATGTTTTCTCCATGTGCTCCCATTTGCCCTGTGTGCAGGAAGGAATGTCCAAGGAAAACTTTCAGGCTTTTGGGAGGGAGGGACTGTGACTGCTTTTCTGAGCTTTTGACTGAACAGAGTTCTATAAATTTCAGCACCTGGTTATTAACTTGAGCCTTTTTGCTGGGATTTGTGGGAGGGCACATGCTGATGTGGCTGCAGTTCTGTCCCAGGGCTTGTACGTGTTCAGCCTCGCGATGTGAGATGGGACACCATCCGTAGCTAGCTTCATGTTACTGCATGCCAGGAGCTCAGTGACCTGCACTTCATTGCTGTGCAGTCTGGAGCACAAGGCATTTGTCAGCCTGACTTGGTCAAACAGGCTCATCTCTGAACATGGCTGATGATTTTTCTCCCTGCCCTAACATTTACGGAAGATTTCTAAGGACCATGCGGATCGCAAGGAGGGAGCTCTGTTAGGACAGGAGTGTAGGAAGGGCAGCAGGCAGCAGTACCCCATCTCTTCCCTTCTCCGCTCACTCCGTTTCCTCTCTTTTCCAGATCGGGTGGTGGATGATCTCAACCCAGTGCTGAACTTCACCCGACGGGAGGTGGAGAACCTGCTGCATTTTGTGGAAGAGGAATCTGACCCTGCTCAGCTCTCCCTCAATCCAAACAAGATGAAGGAGTCTGTTCTACAATTAGCCTGTCTCAAGTATCCTCACCTCATCACCAAGGTAAGACCAGCCTGCTTCCTTGCTGGCACAGCACTGCACAGGCAGGAGGAGGTCTGGAGGAGTGCAGCTGTGTGATGGGGACATGGTGGCAAGAAAGACACATCTGTGTGCTGGTGGGAATAGGTAAAAAGTCCTCTAGAGAGGGCCTGAAGAGCCCTGCCCTTCCCTGCATTATCCTCTATGCATTTACAGCCACGTCTGTCCTGGGTGGATTTGGGGGCAGGTTGTAGGGGGCCCCTTTCTTCAGCTTGGTGCTGGGTGGGAGGTGGCAGTGGCATGTCCCAGCTTGCTGCCAGCTCTCTTCCTGGTGTGGCTTTAAAACAAAGCTGGGACAGCCAGCACTTGCCTGTGTTGTGAAGAGTTTCACTGATAGGGTGGTGGTGCAGAGTGGGCCTGTGGCCAGTGCCTTGAGGCTCTGGTGGCTGTGTGACGGCTCGGCAGGCTCCGCGCTTGCGCTCTTAGCCTGGCCTTTGGCTCGTGGGTTTTGCTGTGTGCTCATGGTAAGCGATGGTCTTGGCTGGGCGGGCGCAGCAATGGTGAGTGATGGCTTAGCTGACTCTTGTGACTCTTCAAGCTGAGCCTTGGTCACACCCACAGCGTTGCCCCACATGTGCTTTGCCAATACCGGCTCTGCCTCCCAACTCCCCTCTTCCCTGCTCCAGCCTGGGATGGAGACGGCGCTGATGCAGGGGCCAGGTGGCTGCCATTTGGGGCATGTTGGTTCCCTCTTGTGGTATGTTGGTGTCAAAACCTCAGTGCTGTGGGGTTGCAGGAGCCTTTTCAGCATGAGTCACTGCTGATCGACCGGAAGGAGCACAAACTGACCAAGGCAGAGAAGAAGGCAGCTAAGAAGAGCTACGAGGAGGAAAAGCGAGCATCCGTCCCCTACACCCGGCCGTCCTACGCACAGTATTACCCAGCCAGTGACCAGAGTCTGACGAGCATCCCTGCCTTTAGCCAGAGGAACTGGTGAGTACCTGCCTCTTCCCCTTCTTCCCGTGCTGTAGGCATGAAATGAGGGGGCAGAGGACGCTTAGCCCTGTCAGTGGGGTCACTGCACTTTCTTCCCTCTTCTCTCACTAGGCGACCAGCCCTCAAGGGTGAGGACAAGCCGGTAGCAAGTGTCCGCCCAGTTCAATCCACCCCCATTCCTATGATGCCCCGGCATGTCCCCATGGGTAGTGCAGGATCAGCCTCAAGTTCCAACCCCGCTGTCAACTTCCCCATCAACTATCTACAGCGAGCCGGTGTCTTTGTGCAGAAGATTGTCACCACCACAGGTGAGGTGCTGATGCTCACAGTGAGTTGAGTTGTGACGCCCATGGTGAATTGAGGAGCAGGGTGAGTTGTTGATGCCCACACGGGCTGTGGGCAGATGGGCACCAGAGCCACTGATACTGCCTCTCTGCATGTGAGTGGTTCCCCTGTACCTGGAAGACTTTCCCTGCAGGTGTGCAAGGGGCATAGGCCTGGTGGGTTGCTGGGAGTGAACTCCCCATGAGAGGGCCTGCAGTACTGTTGCCAGTTGTCCTGGTGGAATAGGGGAGATGCTGTGCCAGAACAGGGTGGCTTTTGCTTCCTTGAAGCCTCTCCTGCCTTCCTATGCTGCTCAGAAATAAACCCAGGGCTTGCTTCTAGCGCAGCGCATAGGAGAGACAACCGCATTGCAAGCAAAGGGGTTCGGTGGAGCACGTCCCCGCTCCTGACTGTGGCTGGCATGTAATTTCACAGACACTGTTCTGTTTCTTCTCCCACTGCCAGATATTGTGATTCCGGGTACAAACACATCCACTGATGTACAGGCAAGAATCAGTGCTGGTGAGAGCATCCACATCATCCGAGGGACAAAAGGTAAGTGTCTCTGTCTTGGTAAGACTTGTGGATAGGGTGCTAGCCAAGGCTAATTAGCAAAGAAAAGGATGTCAAAGTGTGAATCAGTCCCTCGAGAGGAAAAGAAACAAGAAGTGGGGGAGATCTGGACTTTGCAGTGGCTCTGGTGCAGCCTGTCCTTTGGGTGTGCTGCTGTAGCTGATGCTTCGGGGCTATTGCAGCTGTGGCTGCTCCTGCCTCCGAGAGGAGCTGTTGAACTTCGTGGCTGGGTGTCATTCTCACAACACCCACTGCATATACTGGGGCAGCCAAACACTTCCTGGTGCTCCCAGACCAAACTTAGTCCCAAGCATTTCCCACCGGCCGCACATTGGGAGGGGATGAGCTCCAACCCAGGAAAGCTGAAAGGGTGGAAGTGGGGAGTGTGAGGAAAGGGGCAGAAGCCTCCCCACTGATCTCTCTGCATGATCTGTGGGCTGGCCTTATGCAGCGCTGTGCTCCTATTCCTGCCCGGGCAGCCTCGTGCGCTCATGGATCCAGGGTCCTAAGCTGAGACTGGAAACCATGAATGAAGTTGTTCTGCCTCTGTCCCAGGGACGTATATCCGGACCAGCGATGGGCGGATTTTTGCTATCCGGACCACTGGGAAGCCAAAGGGCAATGAAGACCGTCGGATGGCTGCCTCAGGTAGGGGCTTGTGTGCGGGGCTTCCTCACGTGCTTTCCTACCTGACTGTCTGGGGCAGTGTTCCCTGGCCATGTTCCATCTGTGTACAGAGCTAACCCCACAGTCTCCCCACGATATCTCCACCTTCCTTTCCACCGTTGCCTCTTGGTCCCCAGGTTTTTCTCCAAGGTTGTCTTTCTCACCTGCTCCATCTCCTTGTTTCCAGGCTCCCAGAGCTCTTCAGTGGAGTCCACAAGCAATGGCAGACATAGTGCCTCTTCACCGCAGCTCCCCAGTGCGGAGGAGCTCACTCGGCCCATATCCCCTGACAGCCCCGAGATCATCAGCGAGCTGCAGCAGTATGCGGAGGCAGCGGCTGCCCGGGAGTCCCGGCACAGCTCTCCCAGCACCAATGCAGTGCAAGGCCACCCTGCCCGCACAGACAACACGCCCGGCTTAGCAGCCCGAGGAGCCGAGCAGCGTGTGGGGATTCACTGCATGGCTCCCTCAGTGTCTTCAGCCCTGCCAGCCACCAGCCAGCACGTCGATGCCCGCTCAGTGTTGGACTTAAGGGGCAACAAGCGCAAGTCGACCTCGCCATCAGCTCCAGAGGAGCAAGCCCGCAGGCAGCAGAAGAAGCGCCAGTTGCCATCATCCGTGCAGCCGTACGAACACGGGTACCCCGTCTCTGGTGGGTTCGCCATGCCTCCTGTCTCTTTAAACCACAACCTAACCCATCCATTTGCCTCCCAACCAGGAAACTCCTTATACATGGGCACTGGCTCCTCTTATTACCAGCTGCCCAATTTACTCCCAGACCCTCATCTGGTGTTCCCCGTGACTACTGACCCTCTGCTGACAGCCGGCACCGCCAGCTCTTCTGCTGCTACCTCAGCCACCGCCAGCGTCCCCTCATTCATGCTAAACCCTTCTCTGACCGGGGTGCTGCCCAATTACTCGCTTCCCTTCACGCAGTCACTCCTGCCCGAGCCCAGGATGTTTGCTCCTTTCCCAGCCCCCGTCTTGCCTAGCAGCCTTCCCAGGAGCATGGCATCTGCCTACCCTGGCTACATGTCCCCTCACTCGGGCTACCCGGCCGGGGGCCTCCTTCGGTCCCAGGTGCCTCAATTTGAACCCCAGGAGGTCCCAGAGGTGGGATGCAGCTCTAATGACGAGGACAAAGACGACGATGTTATAGAGATCACAGGGAAATAATGGGCCCAGCTCCTGCTCGGTCTCAGCTCTGCCAGGAGGCAAAAGTTGCAGGACCTTTTTGGGAGTCAGGATTTCCCCTCTGGGCCACAGCAGCGGGTGGAGAAGGATGCGAAGGGTGTGGCGTGGGGGTGGTTTTGTTCTTTTCGTTTTGTTTTGTTGTTTTTTAGCTGTCGAGGATCTTAATTGTATTTGGGGCTGGGAGATGGGAGGGGGATAGAGTGGACCTGCGAGGGCTGGGGGAGCAAGAGCCGGGGAGGAGGGAAGCAGCAATGCAAACCATAGGAGTGTCTCCCTCCCACGCTCTGTCTGTCTGTCTCCGTTCTCTGTCTTGTCTAGAAGGGGGAGGCTTGGTGTTGCGAGTCACTGCCCTTCTCAGGCCTGGAGGCATGGGCTTGACCGCTGGCAGGGCCGAGCTCCCTCTCACATGAACTGCCTTATCTGTGAACTTCTCTCACTCTGGGAGGTGTGGGCCGGGGGGAGCAACTCCAGCAGAGGTTGGGGACGAAGTGTTTTTACCGGGGAGGGATCGGCGGTGGGGGGGGCTACTACGTCATGTATGGTGGGGTGGGGGATTGATGTAAAACAAAAAAAAAAAGAAAAAAGAAAAAAAAAAAGAAACTAAACACCCCACAAACAATTTGTCACACTCTTCAAATTCACGTGAAGCTAGCGTGAGGGCTCCAGGCAGGCTCCTGCCGCAGCAAGGAGGGCAGGGCTCTGGCGGGGGGCTCCCCCGGGCCCTTCTGGAGGGTCCCATCCAAGGTAGGTTGCTCCTGTGGTTCTGTGTGCCAGATGAGTGGAGCAATCCCAGACGTCTCAGTGGCCGTTGGAGGGGAATCCCGGTGACTTCCCTGGCTCCGCAGCGCTGCCAGACTGTGTGAAGGCCACGTCTCGCCCCGCCGTGGCCCACCAGATCCGGGGGTAGGTGGGCTCGCTGCTGCTTCTCCACTGCGCCAGGCAGTGGAGAAGGTTGGGAGGCGACACTGGAGCCAGTGCCGGTTGCTTGAATCTGTGATTGGAGCGCGACTTCCCCCTGCACAGAACCTCTACATTAATTTATTTCATGAAGGCATAATATTTATTGTTTGGGGGACTCTTTCTTTCTACTTTTAAATTAATTTCCGTGTTAAAAAAAAATAAAACGCTGGCCTCCATCATGCAGTGGTTGCTTGTTGGGTTGTCTGTGTGGGGAGAAGAAGCCGGTTGACCAAAGTATATTCTAGAAGCAGGGCCAGCTGTGGAGGTTGCCTGTAGCTGACCCCCGTCACACTGGCTGGATGTGCCCCATCGGGGGATCATGGCAGGGCAGGGAGGAGCTGCTCTGGGTGTTCTGCAGCAGCCGGAGGGAGGACGGAGTCCTCTTGTTATGTTGGGGCAGGCGGAGGAGCGTGTTGGAAGCCTCCTGTGCTCCATCCCAGTGAGGAGGAGGTCTGTGAGGGGTGCAGAGTGGGGAAGGCAGAGCTCCTGCCGGGGAAGCGCCTTTCCCCACGCAGGGAGCGGCCCTCGGCCCAGCCCTGCTCTGCCACACACAGGCGGAGGCTGGCCCTAGCCCCAACAGCGAACACGCTGGCCGTTCGCCTCGGTGCCGGGGCTGCTAGGGAGAGGTTGGGCTGCCCAGGCGCAGCTGGTCTTGGTGTCTGTGTGACTGTGTGTGTGAACGCGTTAGGATGCAGACTTGAAATCCAGGAACCTTGGCGTCACATCTGGGTGTCATCAGGCAGATGTGCTCGCCTGTCTGGGATGTCCCTGGAGCGCGGCGGGGACCTTGGAGCAGTGGTAGCTTGTAAGGGACCTCTCGGGCTGTGGAAGCTGCAGTCACTGGTGTTTGCTGGGACCAGCTAGGTGTAGGAAAGGGCAGGATGTCCTGACATCCTCCATCAAAAGGGTGTTGGAAGATGGGGACCTCCCTTCCTGAGAGAGAGAGAGGGATGTGTGTGCACGCGTGTGTTACAAAAACATAATAAAAAACTGTTACGGGGCTTTCCTAGTGTCTTTCTCTGTTTAATGGACATTGTCTGTCAAACATAACCACACCATTCATAGAAGCCTTAGATCAACAGTTTAGCTATGCAAATTATTTTAATTATTTTTTAAGAAAAACAAACATTAAAATAGTGCTTTCTTCTTTAACATATCCTAGGAGTTGAAAACCGAGGGGTTCTGAGCAAACTGCTGGACAACTTGTCTTTGGATGCACCATGGAAATAAAAATCAAACCCCCCCACAAAAGTAACAAAGCAAATTAACTGATGGTGTTCATGCAAGTTTCTCCAAAGACTTGACAGTGCTGCATCTGTGAGTCATGCCCTCCTGTGCTCTGTGTGTCCACCTCACGCACAACCCTGTGACACTGATTGTGTGACGAGCTTGCCCAGATGTCCGTTGCATCCCTGTGAGGCTGTCAGTTTTCCGGTGGATTTGGGGAATGGACCTAGGCAAGGGCTCTTTCCTTGTCGAGAGTAGCAAGTGTTGAGACCTGTGGGCACGTGTGGGAGGCCGGAGCGTGAGCAGACCCTCAAGCAGAGCCCTGCCACAGCCCCGCTCCTCGCTCGTGGTGATCAGGGTAGTGGGGTTCATCTGAGGGCCCCTCCCAAGTCCTCTCTGAACGGGGCTTTTCTGTGGCTCTGTGCTGGGACAAGGCATGAAGATTTGGCTGGGGGCGGTCGGCGCCGTGGCTCTGGGTGCGGTACCTGTGACTGCATGCCGTTTTGTCTGCTTCCTGCTTCTCCAGGAGAGCACCCGGGGCATCCAGAGCAGCCCCTGGCACATCCCCATGCTGCCATCAGATGTCCTCCCGGGGTTCCCCGGCATAGCCCAAGCCCTGTGACGGTAGGAGCCGGAGGCAGCCGGTGCTCGGCTGCTCCCGGGTGGATGCTTTGTGCCATGGGCTGGCTGTTAACCTCCTGGCACCAGGGCAAGGTGTGAGGGCTCTCCTGGCTCCTGCATGGCCGTGGCAGCTCGGAGACCCCTCGCCACCCTCCCGTGATGTGGCTGCCCCTGGATACAACCCACTGCCAGGGGCTTCATCTCGCTAGCGAACATCCGCAGCTCCGGGCAGCGCGGTGCCCCTGTACAGCAAGTGCCCGAGCAGAGCCCCAGCCGCCCTCCCTGAGCGCAGCAGGGTGGTGCGGCACCTCTCTGCCCCACGTACCAGCCCCGAGCACCCCGTTAATGAGAGGCCGGGTCCCCTGGGCCCTGTCAGAGCCTGGGCTTGAGAGGTGGTCTCAGAGATAGCCGTGATGCCCTGACCACGGGGCTCCCATGGGGGCTGGCAGCGACTGGGGCTGCTCCAAGGTGACCGGAGGCATCTGCTCTCCCACGGCACTGGGGCAAGGATTTCCTCCACCCCGCAGAAGCCGTGAGGGTGTGTGGGTGGTTATCTAGGGGCTTTCTGAGTGGGGGGACCTCTCTGAGCCCTAAAACTCCTCCCATGGGACTCCCTCTCCCCCTCATCTGCCCTCCCCAGACTTCTGTTCAGCACGTGGTTTTGCTGCAGAGGGTCCCGTCTCTGTTTTCCTCAGCCTGGAACAGGGGCTTTCCCTGCACAGGTTAAATTTTTCTTTTGCTGCTGAATTTCTGTCTCCAAGTGGCCGGACAGAAGCAGCGGCCAGTTTGCAGTGGGGCTGCGGGTGACCCTGAGGACAGCAGCACAGGACCCTCCACTGAGGTTTTTGGATACTAAGGAAGATTTCTGAGCACGGGCCCGAGGCTGGGGCAGAGCTGCAAGGGCCTCGGGGGCAGCCAGCTGCCCTTCACGTCGGCACCCAGCCCTCAGCCCTTCCCTTAGGCGGGAGGTTTCCACTCCTGGGGACAGTCGGGCGAAGGCTGGGTACCGCTGCGGGACAGAATGCCCCAGGCATGGGGAGGGCTGTGGCTGCTGTGTGCCCTGGGCTCGGTGGTCTTGTCGCCCCTCTGCTGCGGCTCTTGGGGCATCGTGGGGGGCTGCAGGGTGGGGGCAACAGGGCCCAGCCTGGCCCGTGTTGGGCAGGATCTGCTGCACGTGGGCCTCCCAGAGTGCCTGGAGGTTGGTGGGGTGGATGCAGGTACTCACAGAAAGCAAATATTCTGGCAAGCAAAGGATGGGATTTCCATAGGGGCTTTGCTAAAAATAACGTCTATTTTGGCTTAATGATGTCAGCAAATGGCTGAATGCAAGAGAATTGCTGTTGGTTTGTGGGTGGCTTCTAGGCCAGCAGGGGCAAGTACAGCGAATACCTTCACAACTGGTGTTTCTCACCACTCTGGGATGAATTTTGTTAATCCAGTCTTGGAAGGACCAGGGGGGGAGGGCTGGGGGGGGGAGGGGGCAGAGGTGAAAAGGGGAACATAGTCCAGCTAGAGTACAGTGAGATGATGGCTCCTCGCAACGCAGAGCAAGCGCTCCCTACGAAGGGACGACGGTGCGAGTGAGGGAGGGCAACCTCTGCCGCCTCCCGGACCACCACCACCGCCCGCTGCTGCTTTGTGGCTCCCACCTTGGTGGCCACCCGGCTTGGAGCTGGAGTCTCTGGCAGATCCAAAGGAGCCTGAAGGAATCCATCACTGAGTCTCATTTTGGGTTTTCTGTTGGTTTGGGGTTCTTTTTCTTCTTTTTTTTCTTCTTTTTTACTACCGCCTTAGTTTGTGGCCTGTCTTTTTGTGGTTGGAAAGAGGAGTATCGCTAGCAGGGTGGGTTGGTCGGTTGGCCCCACGCATGATCATGTGCTTCCCTCTTCTCTCTGTCAAACGGGATGTGCTCGCCTGATCTCCCCGAACAGAGACTTTGAACAATTTGTTGTTTATATGATGTATTTATTTTTACTTGTGTTTCATGTCATTTTTTAAAAAAAAATAATAAATTGTAAGTTGGTATAACTGCCTGTTGTTTCTCTCCCTTTTTTTTGTAAAATACATGTCAAAATCTTAAAAAGCGCTGTGGTTTGAAGTGGATCGGAGCTCAGCTGCGCACGGGCATCTCTGCAAAGCCCAGGTGCCCCGCTGCCAGAGCCCAGGCTCGGCAAGCAGCCGTGCCCTGCTGCCTCTGCCGGCATTTGGGCTCCACTGGCACCTCCGCAGCCACCCAGGTGAGCACCCCGCCAGGGCACCGTGCTGCCAGGGCTGCTGCGAGGAGCCTGCTGCCCACAGAGGGGAGGGAGGCTGGGTGCTGCCGACTGCCAGGGAACCATTTGTGAGAGCTTGCTCTTTCCCTTCTCTGTCCTCTGTGCTTACTATTGCTGCTGATAAGGGTCGTCGTTAAGGGCCAGGTGAAAAGGAGGAGAATAAATACTCTGCAGGGCGTAAATAGCTTTGAGTCTCGGAGAGCCGGTGCGGGCTGCATGCCCTCGCCCCGGCATGCCCCATGGGGTGCCATGGAGAGGCAGCGGGGACTGGCAGGGTTTGAGGTAGTAACAGCGAGGCGTTTCTGCACGGGAAGCTGAGGTGTCTCGGAGCTGATGCCCGCGTGCGAGAAAGGCCCTGGAGAGACTGGGAAGGGAGCTGCGGGCGACCCGGCTCCCTCTGCCCCTTCACAGGGGCTGGGGGTGCCGCCGCACCCGGCCGTTCTTGCTGTTCGGGGATGGGTGCTGCCACTTCTGGTGCCAGGATTTCTGCCGCTGCCTTTCCTGGTGCCGCAGGGCATTGCAGTAGACATCCAGGCTGGTGCCCGGTGCCCCCAGGGCCAGCGGGAAGCCCTTGTAGCCTGGGTGCAGGTCAATCCGGGGCCGGGGGCTCTGGTGGATCCCTCCTAACTCGACCCCCTTGCTCCGTTTGTAAGGTGGCACCTCCATGGCCTCGTGCCTGATGACGCGGAGGCTGTATCGGGTGAGGGGCCGGGAGAAGGAGCGCTCCACTGCCTGGCACTCGTACGTGCCCGCGTCCTCCCTCGCCAGCTGGCGGATCAGCAGCCCTTGCTCCAGCACCGAGAAGTGGCCGTTGTTCCTGACCTGGGGCAAAGGCAGAGCACAGTGGGTCAGCCCCCAGGGACCCAGCCACCCCTGCGCCTCGTCCCCGCCGCCCTGTCCCCCGTACCTCACTCAGGCCCGTCTCCTCGCCGTGCCGCACCAGCCACCGGACAGTTGTCTGCGGGGAGCGTGCCAGGCACTCGAGGAAGGTTGAGTTCTTCTCCACGCCAAAAACTAGCTTCTCCGTGGCAGCAGTCCCTGCACGGCGGACAGGACAGGGGAAGGGGTGAGTACCCCGTGTGGGAGCTGTGTGACAGGCAGGGAGGGAGGGCAGCATGGAGCGTCCAGCACGTGGTGGGCGGCACAGGGTCCGTGGCAGACGGTGCTGGTGCAGCTGGCGGGCACTGGTTTCCCAGCGCCATGCCGCCCTCCCTCCTGGGCATTGCTGGCCCCTGGGCAGAGCCGGCTGCCTGCACTGGGGCTCCTCGGAGGGGCTGGGCCTGGGCCTGGGCCTGGGGCTGGCACTCACCCTCTGCGGTGTCCTGGCACTGGCTGAGAGGGTCAGACTTCAGCACGTCCTGGCAGCGGGCACGCCTGTGGGAGAGCAGACAGGGCTGTGGGGTGGCACCTGCCCCACGCTGTGGGACCCCTCAGTGGCAGAGCAGCCAGGGAGAAGGGGAGGGCTGGGGAACTGGCTGGCAGGGTGGCATTAGGGGACCGGGCTGGCAGGTAAAGCCTCCAGGGCCGGCGGCTCGCCCTTGCCTGCTCCGAACACCATCCCTTTGCAGGGGGACAGCAGGGCTGGCCCGGGCAGACGCTCACCTCTTCTCGGTGAGCAGCTGAGGGGCGCAGGTCTTGCTGTCCCAGGTGCAGTAGGGGTCCCTGGCCAGGCAGCAGTCAGTGCAGGTTTTGCCGTAGAGCTCACAGCGGTACAGGGAGAGCTGGAGCAGCCCGTGGGTGCTGCTCACGAACAGCTCCTGCTGCTCGGGCAAGCAGAACGGCGGCAGTCAGTACCCCTGGCTGGAGACCTGGGCTAGCCAGGGAACAGAGGTCCCTGCCCCTTGCTGGGATGGGGGCACTGGGAGACAGGGGGAGCGCAGGGCAGAGCCTGCCACCCCGCAGGCTGCCCCGGCAGGAGCCCATTCCCTAAATGTGCAAGCCCTGGGGCCAAGGGACTCAGGCAAAGGGGCTGGGGCCAGCTGCCCTCTGCGTCCTGTCCCTTGCCTGCTTTAGGAAGAAGCATGATGGAGAACTCACCCTCTTCGGTGATAACTTCATGTCCAGGATGGGAGAAGGCACCTGGGGGGAAAGGAGAGGGTGCTGCAGCTGTGTTGGTCTCTCGTGGATGCCCCAGCCTGCCAGTGGGGCTGGGACCCCGGGGTGGCAGGGTGCTGGGGCCCTGGCCCCAGGTCCCCGGTCCCAGCTCCGCCTGCTCCATGCGGGCGGCCTGGGCTGGGCCTGCTCGGTGTGGGCAGCACAGGGCAGCCCTGCCTGGCAGCCGTGCTTTCAAACCTGGGCTCAGCCCTCCCATTTTAGTTCGGGCTCCCGTGTGCCACTCCCGTCCCTCCCAGGGACTGGGTGGAGAGCTGGGAGGTGACTTGGCTCGGGTCGCCGTGGCTCCCCTCCGTGCTACCAGCATGGCCTGCCGGTCAGGGCGGGTGGGAGCCCCCAGCAGTGAGGCAAGGCACCTCCCCGACAGAGGCCAGCGACTTGCTGCAGGAGCTTGTAGGGATGATGCCACGGGGCGAGGGGAGGCTGCGTGGTCCAGCCACTGTGGTCCAGCCCTGGCCTCCCGTACCTTAGTGACGCTGATCTCCTCCAGGCTGATCACCTCGGTGCCACGGCTCACCCCACCGGCCAGCCCCACCTTCAGGACTTTACCTTCATCTGTGAACGCAGTGGGAGAAGGAGCTGTCAGGGCTGGGAGCCACCCAAGCCAGCAGGACCAGTGTGCCATACAGGCCGTCCTGTGGTGACAGCGTCCCCAGAGCTGGGGTGAGTTCCCACCTGTGCCGAGGAAGAGCACGTCGTAGTGCCGGCTCTCCATCTCCAGCCGGTGCACCAGCAGCCGCTGCAGCCGGTAAGGTACATTGACCCTCACTAGGACAGGCTGGCGGCCCTGTGGGTACACAGGCTCCCACATCAGCTGGTGGGTGCGCATGAAGCTGATCACCTCATCGGGGAAGTCCTTGGTGGACTGCAGGAGGGGGTCGTACGTCTCGCTGGGGCACTGCGTGGCAACACAGGGAGCTGCGTTAGGGCCAGGCCAGCCCGTCCCGCACCACCGCCACCCCCACCCCCCGCCACCCTCCGCTCCCCAGCCCCTTACCGTGCCGGGACGGGGATAGGGGACGCGGCCCTTGTATTCTACCCAGCGGTAGTCGAACCCCTCCTTGTGTGCAAAGGGCCCGCTGAAGGCAGCTCTCACAGCAGCCATGGGGTAGACGCAGACGGCAGAGCCGCTGAAGACACCGCTGCGGGGTGGGGAGCGAGGGGGCTGTCAGTGTCCCTGCCGCTCCATGGGTCCCGGGCGTATGCACACCCGTGCCCCTGAGCCCACACTGTCCCCTGTCAGCCCCAGAGTCACGCACGGTACCCAGGAGGTGACAGGAATTACTTTGGCACAGCCAGTCCAGCCTGGGGGGGGAACCACTGGCTGTGCTGATGCCAAACCTGGTGGTTTGGCAGATGAGCTGGTGAACCAGCAGCAGGGAAAGCAGTGAAATGGCCGGTGGCCCTTCCTCTGCCAGCTCGGTGCTGCTCCTGCCCTTCTCCCCTCCAGGGCTCCCCGTAGGGCCGCACTGGCGAGGGGCTGGGGCGGGGGCTGGACTGCCCCATGCAAGGGCTAGCCAGAGCCCCGCTCACCTGGAGACCGTGAAGAGGCCGAAGACGAGGGGGTTCTGGGGGTCCCGAGTGCGCAGGAGGAAAACATCCTCTGCAAAGAGAAGGGTGGCTGTGAGGCGCCCAGGAGCTGGAGTGCCAGTCCAGGGGATGCAGGCGGGCACCCTCGATGCCATGCCCACCTCCCTGGGGCGTACTGGAAGGAGCAGCCGCGGTGGAGCAGTGTTGCTCCCAGCTGCAGACTGGGCTGTGCACTCACCGAGCTGGTCGAAGTGGGTCTCGGTGCCCTGGGGCCCGGGGATGGAGCACACCAGGCGGGCCTTGAGGAAGGTGCTCCAGCGGTTGATGAGGCTGCGCTTCCCTCCGACATCATTCTGCTGGGCACCAACAGCCGAGCTCAGTCCAGCCTCTCCAAGCGTCCCCCACCACTGTGTGGTCCTCCGCCCCCACAGCAGGACACCCCCAGCCCTGAGCCCTCTGCTCTGTGGTAGGTGTGCAGTAACGCCCTCACGTCCTGCTGTTGGCCCCTGCTTGGGATGCTCCTTGGCCCAGAGGAGGTAAAAGCCCACACGGTGGGACACCCGGCCAAGCACGCTGGTCTTTGGTGACTGACCTTGCAGACCCGGGCCACCCTGGCATGGATGTGCCTCCTCTCCCACTGCCCGGCTTCCATGGCCGTCTCCCGGAAGAAGATGTAGACCTTGTCATCGTGCGGGTTGTAGGTATCAGGGATGGCGTAGGCGCCAACAAATGCGGGCTCTGCAGGGGAAAGGAACAGCACAACGTGGCCCTGCGCCCTGATCCGACCCTGTTGTACTGCTCTTGAAAGCGGCGTGAGACGCTGAGGGCAGGCACGGTGCCCACGGAGACCCGGCTACCCGGAAGGCAGAGCCCCATTCCTGCCGCTCAGGCTGCAGAGTGCGGGCTGGGGCGTGGGTCCCACCAGAGGCTTCATCAGTGCTTCGCCCCGGAGAGGAGAAGGGGGCCAGACCACTGAGCTCTGGACCCAGAGCTGCCCCCAGCCTCTCGCCAGCAGGCAGGAGAGCCCCCCCGCGCCCCATGGGTCCCCCTGCTCCTACCATGTAGCCAGTGGTCCTGGTTCTGCTCCGTCCGGATGTAGCTCAGCTCGGCCCCATGGACCCAGGTCCGGAAGAAGGCAGCGCTGCTGCCCATGAAGTCACTGGAGGTGCCCGAATAGAGCTCCCCATCTGCCGGGTCAGAGGGGGCGCGGGTGGGTTGGGGTGCCACTGCTGGAGGTACCCTGGCAGGGCTCCCCTGTGTCCTCGGAGGGTCAGGAAGGGTGGAAGAGGCACTGCCTGGCTGGGAGACTCCTCCAGACCTGTGACCCAGCACCGCTTCTAGCCCCCAACCTGCCCAGACCTTCCACAGCATGGGCCGGCCGCTCGATCTACGCCCTGCACTCGCCATTCTCTGCAGGAACCGAGAGGTCAGGGTGAGCCGGGGCAGGCCCAGGCTCTGCGGGATGGCCTCTCTCACTCGCACCCGCTCGGGCACCAGCCCAGGACCGCAGCCACGCGCAGCAGAGCAGGGGTGCCGTCACCACTGCCATTGCCTCCCAGGACGGACCATTCCCAGCTCTCCCACCTTCCAGCATCACGTCTGCTCCCCGCTCCCTCTTACCGACGAGGAGTCCCGTGAAGGGTTCGTGGGGGCTGTATGGGCACCGTCCTCGCCCCGATTCCAAGGAGTGGGTCACCAACCGCATGGGGGGAGCCCCGGGACCCTGCCAGAGCCAAAGGGGAGATGTCAGCCCTGGGGAAGGCTGGAAACAAGCCAGGCATGTGGAGAAGAGAGGGAGGGAGGCTGGTGTGCGCAGCTCTGCAAAGAGCAGGTCCCTCGAGGGGGCTGCCAGGACACCGTCCCATCCCCATGGGGCACCCTGGCATTGCCAGGCCAGGTCTGCTTCTTGCCACGCACAGCAAAGCCATGCAAGTATCAGGGACTGTGCCAGGCTGGCTGGCCACCCTCCCCGGGCTCCGGGGCTCCCTCTTCCCCCGACTTGCCGGGGAAGAGGCCAGGGACGTGCTGGGGGTCTCTTGCCACCTTCTGCAATGGTAATGTGGCTGGCCAGGGTGTCCCTCACCTTCCCCCTGGCTCCCAGCTGGATGAAGGCACAGACAGGTTGGTAGGAGCCAGTCCCGCAGGCGTACACGTGGCTCCTGTTGAAGGGCTGGAGGAGGCGGATGAAGTTGGCACACTCCGTCTGCTCAAGGGAAGATGTTTGTTGGTGGTCTGAGCCCAGGTCTGGGCTTTTGTGCCCAGCCCTGTGGCGTTTCTGCTCGGGATGCAGGAGCTGGGCCAGATCTTCCCCCGGCAGCTAGTAAGCTGAGCTTAACTCCGGCTGGCTCAATGCCCTTGTCTCAGGCAGACCCCACGCTCCCTTTTGGGGTGATGTGGGTGTTTAATATCCACGGCAAGCCGCAAAAGGCCGTGGGGGCTGATGTAGGTGTTTAATACCCGCGGCAAACCAGAAATGGCCGAGAGCCGGGGGCTGCCAGCCCTGCTTACCTCCACGTTCTTCCCCGCCAGCTGGCAATGCTCAACCTGCTCCCTGGAGGCTGGCCAGAAAATCTGCAACACAGAGACCCTACCGATGCATCCCCTGCTTTCCTTCGCCTGCCTGGGTAAGCTGGCTCCCCTGGGCACCGGTGGGAACGGGCTCAGTCAAAAGGCGCTGCCAGGCTCAGGACATGGAGCTGCTCTGCAATGGGTCTGACACCCCCTTGGGTCCCCAGGGCCCGGCCAAGCTGGGCGGGCAAGCCTGCCAAATCGGCTCAGAGCGAATCCGGCGTGGGGACAGAGCCTGGGTGGGCCACGGCACACCCAGTCGGTGGGCAGGCTCTCCTGGATCCCGGCCCGTGGGAACGCCAGGCTGCTGCGCCTTAATGGGCTTTCCTTTTGTTGGGCTTGAGCTGCGCACCCGGCCAGCAGGATGTCTTGGGATGACATTAGCGGACTCGCTGCTGGAGTTGGTTTAGCTCTTGCAGCAGCAGCAGCAGGGACTAGGTGTGAGGGCAGGGCTCCGGGTGCTGCCCTTCCACCCGTGCCCGGGGTCCACCCAGGTCTCCTCTGCTGGCCAAGCTGCCCTGTCCCTCCCCGGCACTGGCCTGTTCCCATGGGGCTCAACACCGCCAGGGACGGGTTGACCCCACTGATTGAGACATCCTGGCGTAAATGTGTCCCTGGTGACGTTAGAGCAGCCCAGCTCGGAGCACATCCACCTCCACGCCCCGGCACTGGAACGAGGAGCGGCTCCCGGGGAGGAAGAGGCCGGCCCGGCCAGGGTCGCGCTCACACCCTCCTCCCAGCACTGACCTTCTCGGGCTCTCTGCTGGGATGGTCCAGGTGGAGCAGGAAGATGTGGTTTTTTGCTCCCACCATCAGCCAGGCCCTGTCTTCATCCACCAAGAGGGCCTGGAAATCCAGCCCGTCCCCTGAGGCCAGCAGCAGGCGAGAGCTGTTAGATTTCAGCAGATCTGAGGAGCGCAAGGTGGGAGAAAGAGAAAGCCGTCCATGAGCGACGTAACAAGCAGCCAGAGGCCCCGTCCTCCCCCCTCTCCGGGACAGCTCTGGCTACCCACCCCTGCCCCAAGGGAATGCAACTTCCCTGCCGCTGCCTTAGCAGAAAAACCCCACCTTCGGCGCCCCAGAGCTCATCACGAAGCCTCCTCCCGCGAGCCTACCTGGAGGAAACAGGGAATCACCCCTACAAAGAGGAAAACCGCCCTGACCTTGCCCTGGGCTGGGCTGGTTTGCAGGGCATGGGGCAGGACAGCGGTCCAGCCGGAGGAGCCCAGGTTGCTCAGCTTCCAGCCTGCCTTTCAGAGCAGCTCTTGGCGCCCCAAAGCCTCTGCGCCCTGAAACGGTGGGGAGAGGGCTGAGAACAGAGGAGACTTGCTTGGTGTAACTCCTAGCATGTTTTCCCTGGGCTTCAGATCAAGAGAGTTTCCATAAAAAAGTTTCGGGCTATTTGCTGGGGCAAAGCATCCCTCCAAGGGAAGGCTGAACGGAAAGACAGCTCCCACAGCCCGGTCTGGACACTTCTCTGCCCACCCCCAGGCCTTTTAGTTTGTGAAGCTTCTGCTGCCTGCTGGGCAGTTTCTGCTGCTGCCCTCAGGCAGGCGGATGGGTGCACCAGGACAGACAGACAGATGGATGGCCCGGCCCTGGCCTAAAGAGCTTGTAAGGGAAGTCCCCAGCTGTGTCCAGGGTACCACTCTGACCCTGCACCTGCCACCCCACATTCCCCTCCCGATGTCCTGAGACACAGCCTAAGCCCAACATTAGACTGGCTCAGGAAAAGGGCTTTTAAGAGCAGCCCTTCGGCCCTGCTGGAGGCAAGAGCCACCTTGCCGAGGGGGAAAGTGTGCCGTGGAACCAGCGTGCGCCGTGGGGAGCGGAGATGGGGCAGCGGGAAAGGCTCTGCTGTTCGGGCTGTAGCTCGTCCTGTGCAGAAGCCCGGGGGCCGGCTAGCATGGCCCCTCTGGCTCAGTTGCAGACATGTGGGTGTGCGAGAGGGACAATGAGCTCTTGTCTCTTGGCTAACCACTCCTGAAACAACATTCCCGGGGCCCGCATCGGTCCGTGACGTGCAGCACCAGGTTTTGGGGCTGGCTGCCGGGGCGAGCATCCCCCAGCATGGCAGGAGCGGCTGCTGCACCAGGCACGGGGTCACAGCAGCTGCCACCCCAGCGAGCGCCTGCTCCAGGGATGAAGGCAGGGGAGACCAGCACCGAGGCGGGCCTTAGACCTTCCAGAGATCGTAACACACTGCTTTCCTCTTCAGAAGCGGCGGGATGCGGCAAGGGGTAGGGTGAAGGCTGGCTACACTGGCAAAGCTGCTCTTGGCTTTGGTGCTACGCAGGGAAAGGTGCAAAAATAGGGCCACAGGAAGGGGAGATGGAGATGGGCTGCTGCCGGATGGGGACTGGAGGGAGGTGGAGTGCAGCTGGAAAGCTGGGGTGATTTGTAAGACCCAGGCTGAGAAATTACCCCAAATCGCGTGGATTGAAGCAGTGGGTCAGGACGTGAGGGAGGGAAGCTGTCAAGGGGAGCCGGTGCTGGCCGGGTGGATGGGAGCGTGGGTGGACGTGCGGCCCCGGGCGCAGGTGGGGTGTACGTGGGCACGGGCACGACTCCCTTCAAAGGAGAGCGGCTGACCCAGGAGGTTGTGTCTCTCTTCCTTCCAACCCGTTTCCAGGGCAGAGGGGAAGCGGGGCCAGGGCCTGTGAGCTGGAAATGCCACTGACGTCGCTTGTCCCTGGGGGGGAAGGACCTGCTGGGCCACAGGCAGCAGGCAGGGTCCCTGCGGATCCACCCGGCCGCAGCCAGGCTGGCTCCCAGCTAGCGTTTCCTTCTCCCTTTCCTTCGGGGTCAGAGCTCCAGTTATGGCCGGACACAAATCCTCCTCTGCCAGGAGCCGCTCCCAGCTGTGTCAGGGAGCTCCTGGCCCTCCTCTGGCTCCCACGAGAACTGTGCACAGCCCCACTACGCTCCCCCATACCCTTGGGTGCCCAAGGGCTCTCCTCTGGGGGCCGTGGATACAGGGGGAGCAGATTTCCAAGCCGTTTCCCACCAGCTGAATGGGATTAATAGCTGAATTCCTGTCCCTGCCTGCCGGCCGTTGTCACCGCCGGGTCCCCAGCAGGCTGCTGTGCATCGCCCACCCTCCTGTATCTGCCAACGCTGCCAGGACCTGCCCGATCCAGGGGGGAAACGTCAGGCAGGGCACTGGGGAGTCGGGCCGGGGTGGGAGGGAAGGTCAAGGGTTCATCCAGTACATGACTGTCATTAAGCGGAGTGAGGACAAGGCTGGTCCCAGGGAGCGCCAGCTGCTGGTCACCCTCTGACCTGCCCCGGCCCCATCCGAGGACGAGGTTAGGCAGGATGGCGGAGGAGCCCTCTCTGCTGCTGTGACAGTACATGGGAGGACCCAGGAAGGACTCACTGCCCTGCACTTGCACCATGACACCTCTGGCAGGGTTGATGACCGTGAGGGTCTGAGCCTGACTCTGCGGCGTGGTTCTGCTCCCTCCCCAGGGGAATGCCGAGTGCCGTGGAGCCGGAGCCTGTACTCGGGAAGCCGCTGCGCACAAATCAGCCTCTTCTTGCCCTCAGTCCAGCTGTACGCACAAGGCATTTGATCCAAACCCTGGCCCTCAAGGCAGGGAACCAGGCGGTCTCTGCAGCAGCTGTGCAGTGGCTAAACTGATGGGTGAGCCCGGAGAAACATCCTCTCCTTTGTGTTCATTATCTCCCAAGGCCACGGTGTTTTTCTTTATTGTCGGGACCACTGTAACCGCCTTGTCCTATCCATCATCTCCGCCTGCCCCTTAGCTACAGCATCCTCAGTGCAGGGCGACCCTGGGCTTCCTGGGGTCACAGCCCGCCTGTGCCGGCGGGCTGTCCTCTCCCCTTCCCCCAGCCATCAGGCAGAGCAGACGATGGAGGAGATCCCTGAAGCCCAGGGGAAGCTTGGCGCTAAATCGGGCTCCAGCCCCTCACTGCCGTTGGCTGATAAGAGACGTGCCAGTTCAGCTTTTGGTGCCGATAACCAGAGACCCACCAGCCCACCGCGCTCCTCAGCACCTGCTGCATGGAGATGGCTTCTGGGTCCTGCCTGACAGAGCTGGCTGCAGATCAAAGGCTGGCAGAAGACCCATTTGCCAACTCCTAGCTGTGCCTGCCCTGGATTATTGCAGTAAGAGGAGCTGGGAGCCGTGCTGTGGTTTCGCTGCATAGCTGCACCACTGCACGGCCTCAGAAAACAGAGAGGCTCAGCTCCGGGCAGCGTCAGGGCTGACCCAGCCTGACCCGGCTTACCCGGAGGCTGCCTTTTGCGTGGCCATGATTGCCAGCGTGCTATTACAAATCTCCTCCTTGCCTCCTCGGCAGGGTGGGAGCCGCTGCTGTTGTTCCTGGCCCCGTGCCCCGTGCCCCATCCTTCCTTTGCTCTCCCAGCCTTCGGTGCTGTCATTTCCTTCTCGCAAGCCTGCTTGCATCTTCTCCCCCACCCCCGCCACCCTGCTGAGGGCTCTGCCTGCCTCCCCCGTGCTGGGATCTGAGGGCAAGGCTGATCCCATAGACGGATTCTCAAGGGCCTCCTTTTATTTTTCTTTTTTTTTTTTTCCTAGGGGTTTTTAAACCTAAAATTCTCAAGGCATTGTGTCCTTGAACCTGCCCCGTGCTGTCCGTGAGTCACATCCCCCGCCATTGTTTGCATTGTCCTTGAGCCCTCCTGATGCTGGGAGCTTCCTCTTCTGCCTCTGCACAAGACTTAAGGGCTTTTGGCATGTCTGGCCCCAGCACACTGTGGGGCTTTGAAGTCAGCGCTCCCTCTGTGCTCCTGCTGCCCCAGCAGCCCCACTCTGCCTCCTCCGGCTCCAAGGAGAGGCCGACCCTGCACCGTGTTTCCGAGCGGGGCTATCAGCGGGGCCATGTCCCCGCAGGGATATCCTGCATCCCTGGGAGGTCCAGCCCTCTCCAGCCACAACCCGGCGGCATCTTCCACCTTGCTGGCTGTCCCTGCCCAGAGAGCAGCTTCTCAGGGTGGTGGAGCAGGCCAAGAGGCTGGCCCCGGAGCTCTGAGCGCAATGCCCGTGGGAAAGCTGCCTTGCCACCTCACAGGCGTGGAGAAGGGCTGGTTGAGCCCTGCCGACTGCCACGTCCACGGGGCAGCGCCAGGGGTGCGCTGAGCTGCCTGTCCTTCAAAGCAACTTGCTCTTTTTCGCATAGGAGGAGCTGAAAGCAGGCAAATAGGCCAAGTCCGTGCTGCCGGTCTGCGGCGGGGTGACCAGCTGCCAGGCTAGCAGGGCTCTGCTCTGACTGCTCTGGTCATGCCTCTGCAGAGACGCTTTGCCTAGAGAGTCCCTTTTTGCGCTTCTCTGCTGGGCTGTGTACTGTGCTACCTGTCAGTCTGCTCTTCGTGCGTCTTCCGACCACCGACAGCAGGCCCCGCTTTCCATCAGGCACAAGAAGAGCAAACTGTGCCTCCCCCGAAGGGCTCGTAATCTAAACAGACAAGACAGATGCAGGGGGGGAAGGGTAAAGCGCAGGAGGGAAAGGGCCTGCACAGTGGATCAGTCTCTCCTCGGCAGGGAAGGAGGGGTGAAGGCAGAAGGGCCGAGCTGGGGGAGGACGGTGCTGGTGGGAGGCAGGGGAAGGGGCCGGCAGCACCGCCTGGGGCTCTGTGTCCCCATTGCACTGAAAGCGTGAAGACAGGGGACATCTCCAGCCCAGGACACACCTTAAGATGGCCAGAGTGAGCCTGAGCAGAAGGAGATGTCCCTTCCGGTGCCAGTGTTGCGCTGGACCAGGGCAGGGTGTTCCCTGCTCAGCCCCCTTCTCCGATGCCAGCGGCACAGCATCCGCAGGGGCTGTGCTTGAAGCTGCGCCCGTGAAACAGCCCGAAGGCCCAACGCGCAGAGATATTGCAGCCCCACGGCCGCGGGGCTACTGCCTGCCTCCCCCAAGCCCTTCGCTCCCTGTCTGCAGGACGCTCTCCCAGCCCGCCCGAGCAAGGTGCAGACCCCAGGGAAACCCACCCTTACCTTTGTAGGCGAGGCGAAGGCGCGGGGCGTGCTGCTTCCATGTCTTGCTGCTGCCCGGCTGCTGCAGGAGGAGGCAGAGGAGGAGTGCAGCGAGGGGCAGCCTGTGGCCGGGGGCAGCGGGCATTCTGGCACTCGGTGGTGGGGAGGGGGCAGCTCACCCTCACAGCACCGTGGTCCAGCCCCGCGATGCCACCTCCACTTGCCGGCTGCAAGCAGAAAGAGGGGGGAAAGCTGTAGCACAGCAGGCTGTGTGTGGGTCGGGACCCCTGTCCCACCGGCCCCTGGGTGGGGAGGGAGCTTGAGGGACGGCGAGTGACAGCTCGGCAGGTCTGCAGGCCACTCGTCCCCCAGAAGACGTCAGGCCAGCTGCCTGACCGAGAGGAGCCACCAAGAGCAAGTGGCCAGCCCCCCGCACACCCACGCTGCTGCAAAATGAGCCGGGGCCGCGGTGCAGCCTGCTGCGGGGGGAGGTCACAGCCGCAACCAGCTCGGTGTGCCAGGCCAGGGCGGCCAGGCAGAGGCTGGGGACCCTGCAGCACCCGCGGCAAACGCCTCGTCAGCGTTTATCTGAGCAGAGCACCTGCGGGCTGCCGGGGCGGCCGGGGCCCACCCCTCCCTGGGGAGACAAGGCTTGTCTTGAGGAGCTCGCACAGCCCGAACCGGCCAGGCTGGGAGGGAAAGCGGGGGCCCAAGGAGGCGGGCGTCTCGCTGGCTGGGCTGTCTTCGCAGTCATCGGTGGTCCCGGGAGGGTGTGAGGAGGATTTCTGCCTATCTCCATTGCCGTGAGACGTGCCGGTCCCTGCTGGGACACCCTGCACCCTCCACCTCTGGGAGCCGGCGGAGCAGCTGGCGCTCACAGGGCCAGTTTGGGTACTGGGAAAGGCAGCTGTGGCTGGGAGACCGGCTCACCGGCTGCCCCGGCTGCCTCCCAGGAACTCCAGCTGTTACAGACTGCCAAGGGGAGGAGCGCAGTGCGATGGCAGTGTGCCCACGGCACGGGGTACTCAGGAGCCCTTGGATTTGAGCATCCTGGAGGTGACTGACATGAGGGAAGAGGCAAGGAGTGCCTGGGGAGTAGTACACCCTCCAACAGGCCCGCAGAGCTTGAGCATCCTCTGCTAAATAGCTGCTCAGACCCCAATGCTTGACCAGAGCCTGGTGAGGGACCGCTAATATTCATCTTACCTCAGCTTAGGGTTAAATCTTGTCCCCCTTACTCGAGGGGGAATTAATGTTTTGGAGCACTGTCCATAAATGCCACATTTGTGATCCCTTCAGCATCAGCTGCGGCTGTGTCTGTACATGGTACATCACCCTGTCTGGTGGCTCTGCCAATTGCCTGGTCGCCGCAGACCCCTCCGAGGCCACCAGCACCCGTTGCCCCCGGGCCGCTGCAGGCTGGAAGGGCTCTCTTCCATTTACAGCCCCTCAGAGGCGTACAGGGTTTCGCAGCCTCCTCCGCCAGCTCTCACACCTCCCGCGGGGCGCGGGGCTGGCCTGCCAGCTTGCGGCAATTAATTCAGGCCATTTAGATGCTTTTCCCCCGCTTATAAATGTCCCGGTCCTTAAATGGCAGCTCTGACTAACTCCCCCTCGTGCTGCATGTGGAGTTCTTCCAGTCCCACGGCTGAAAGGTTTAAAATGAGCTTTTTTGGCTCGTTCCCGGCCAGAAGCTTTTGGCGCAAGGAGCAGGGGATTTCTGCCGTCCCGGCAAAGGGCTGTGGGAGCGATGGTGCAGCCAAGCCTTTCCTACTGCCTCGGTCTCTGCCTGCCACAAGAAGGAGCACTGGGCTCTGCTTCGGGAGGAGGTTTTTGGGCTCGTGGAGCTGGGGTTTCTCTCCCTCCTGGCAGCAGCCCGTGGCCGGGCATGCAGCCCCTTGGCCCGGCTTCTCTCCTGCCCGTTCCCCGCTGCCTTGCTCTGGCTCTGGCCAACACAACTTGCTCCTGCTCCTGGGCTTTTCGCTGTCCCCGGAGGCCTCGCACCCCCCCAGGACCTGGATGCGACCTCGAGGTGGAGGCCGTGCCATTTTCTCTCTCTCTTTGGTTTGGGGCTGTTTTCTCAACCCATCTACCCCTTTCTCTGGGCAGACTTTTTGACGGGCCAACCACTGCCTAGGGGGAAAAAAAAAAACAAACCCAAACCCAACAAACACAATGGGTTTAGCTAGGTTTAAATTGCTCGTTGCTTGACACATTGATTGTGGAGAGGGGGGTGGTTCCCAGGTAGGAACCCTGTCACCCACACTGGGGAGCCGCTAGCAGGCAGCGCTACCCCCGCTTCCCCCACAAACACCTTCCCGGCAGGCAGAGGCGACGAGCGGCTTTGCCGTGCTGGGGATGCTCCAGCAATTTCAGCTCTTCCCCGCGCTCAGCCATCTGCAGCGAGGTCTCCCAGACCCGTCCGGCTGACCCGTGGCCGTGCCCTGAGCGAGCACTGCTATCCCGGCGGGGTCATCGCAAGGACGTGCCTGGGATTTGAGAGGGATTCTTTCTTTTTTTTGTTCTTTGCCAATGTGCATTCAGTTGCTGGAGGACTCGGGAAAACACTGGCCTCTAACTGCAACTTTCCATAAATGGAGCAGGGCCTGTGCTAGGCTTAGGTTTGGGCTAAGCCAGCCCTGGGAGGAACCTTTCATGACCCACAGCTCCGGGGGATGCCAGGGCGGGTCGGGATTCTGCGGACGGCAGGCAGGGCACCGCTCCTACCTCTGGGACACGCTCAAGCAAAGCCGCCGGGCGAGCTTTAGGGACGCTTCGCATGCCTGCAGCAGGGGCGGTGGGGCAGGCGTGCACGCGCCCATGTACGGCTGGCTTATAGCAGCACCTCGCCTCCTCGCCCCAGGGATGCCAAAGGCAGGTTTGATGGTGGCGGGAGCCGCAGCCACATGGAGGAGGGACACGGAGCCCTGGCAGAGCTGAGTGCAGGGTCAGAAAAGGTGAGGATCTTGCTGGAGGGGCTTGCAATGGACAAGGAAAGAAAAAAAACTGTCGGCGGATAACTTCCAGTAAGAAAGGCTTCCCCTATATGTCATTCTTTCACCGAGACTTCGGGGCTCCCCCCTCATCGTGCCCGGGCAGCGGCGAGGGACTCGGCACGTCCGTCCCCTGACGCACAGCTAAAATCCCAGCAGCAGCCCCTGACCCGGCCGTGCCCGCAGCCCCTGGGGTGGGGGCATCCCTCTCTGTGCCACCCAGAGCGGGGACAGCAGGGGAAACATGAGGCAGGGTCACGTCCCCTGCCTGTAAACCTCTGCCCAAATCTGCCTGGAGGTGAAGATCTCAGCAGAGGCAGAGTTTACACTGAGAGGGGGAGCGCCAGTGTCTCAAGGATGGAAACAAGCTGCGGATGATGAATCCAGGGTTAAATTAAACACGCCCGACAGCTTTAAATAATCAACTGTCCGGAGCGGCAACTATTCCTATCTCAGTTTGGAGAGGGAAGCGCTGATGAGGGCAGGCTGCTGGGCGAGGGGACATCTGGGGGTTAAGATTTCATACTCGGGGTACCACGGGGCCGGAGGGGAAGGACAGGGGTGACCGCAGCCCTATTTCGGGGGGCTGGCAGTCACCAGGAGCGCCTTGGTGTAGGTGGCACTGGTGGTGACAGCGCGGCGCTGAGCTGACTTCGTGCCAGCAGTCCGCCAGATGCCCTGGTCCCAGTGGTCACCCTGTGCCCTCCCCTCCCTCCCCTTCTACCGGTGACCGGCAGGAGTCCAACAGGTTTAAGGCTCTGGGCTGTCATCTAGAGTCACCATTTCAAGGCATGGCGCTGAATTTTTCCTTTGGAGACAAAGTCCCCTGGAAGGTCTTGCCAGAGACTGAGCAGCACAGGGAAAAGACAAAACCCTCCTGTTTGAGACATGCAGGCATGGGAGGGAATTGTTTATCCGTGAAAGCACCAATTTCCTCCTGACAGTGCCGGTTTGCTGGATTTATCAGGCTATGGACTATCTCCCGAGAGGGACGAGCATGCTGAACTCGAGTTCTTCAGTGATCCTGCAGCACTAACAGCAGCCCCGCATGCTGCCTCCCGGCCCAGCGCAGCCCGCCATGTGCTCCACCACTTTCACAGGCCCCGATTGTGTCCCAGCTAATCCCCACACGCCATTTGCAGCCTAGTGCCTTCTTCAGTTACACTGCGGGGCTGGCCGGGCCACGGGCCGGAGGTGAAATGCTGGGCCCCAGCAGCTGGGGGACCTCAAGGGAAAGGGGGGGGGGGGGGAGG
>JAVKLA010000036.1:4823976-4921135 GCA_034782735.1 Sagittarius serpentarius | reverse complement strand
CCTGGCCTTGAATGTTCCCAGGGATGGGGCTTCTACCACCTCTCTGGGCAACCCGTGCCAGTGTTTCACCACCCTCATCGTAAAGAATGTCTTCCTTATATCTAGTCTGAACCTACCCTCTTTTAGTTTAAAACCATTACCCCCTGCCCTATCAAACACGGACAACGTCACGCCCAGGGTGGTGCGGCGCCCGCGTCGAGGGATGCGCTGCAGCAGCAGGACCCTGAGCACACGTGGCAGAGTTTGAGCGCTGGGAGGTTAGTGTGGAAGGCCCCTGTCCTCTCGGCTGCCCATTGCTGTAGGGAAGGGTTTTTTCGTTGTGTTAGTTCCCTGGGCCAGCGCTGGTTTACCCATGGTGAGGGGTGCTGCTCTGGGTCAGCCTGGTGCCATCTTGTCCCATTCAACCCCTGCCCCACACACAGCCCAGAAGCAACTTGGCCAAACCATATCCCCTTCAAAATGTGCTGGCAAAAAAGATCCGCTTAGAATTTGGGCAAGAGCTTGTGACTGTGCTTATCTCAGCTATTCTGGTCATTATGTGGCCTGTTATAGCGTCATTCACCTTCCTTTGAATCTTTGTGCTACTGGATGGAAGTCCATCAAAGTGCGGTTTCACAAAGATTACACTTGTTCACATTCGAAAGCATACTGTCCCCAGTGTAAGGAACGAAGAATAGGATGGTCTTTCTTGTTTGTGTATGGATAAATACAGAAATACGTAACCTACATTAAAATGGGGGCGTGATTTGAGCAACAACCTCCTCTGAACGTTGAACTCCTCTTCCTCTTGTCTTAAAACCTTAAATGAGTAAATGATACTCATGTGGTATCTTCCCATATTTAACTAGAGGCACGTACAAATTTTTATTGTTCTTCTCTTTCATTTCAAATAAAGAGAAGGCCTACGGATTTGTTTGAAAGAGAGATTAAAAATGGCCAATAGCAACACATTCGCTCCTAAAGATTTTACCAGCAGAAGAACCGTAGCCGGCTCATGTTCTGCTCGCTGCTGTCCTGTGCTTTTCTGGGGGTGTCCCGGCAGAACTTTGCCCACTGAGGACTCGCCTGAGTGCCAAGTCCAGCCATACCCGTACAAGTCTACAATGCCCCTGACGTCCAGCAGTAGCTGCACGTGTGATATTAGGCAAGAAATCCCCGGGGCCTGGGGTTTTTTTAGTTCACTTTGCAGCTGCGTGGTAGGAACCTAATTTGCAGAGCACCAAGTTTTGCCTCTGAGAAAAACAGGCGGTTTGACGCCACCGCTGGCGGAGTGGGTGTGCCCGGGCTGTAGAGATGTGACATTTTTCTACACCAAACCGTGTAAAGCATTTCAGAGAGGCTCCCCAAACGGACCTGCCAGGTCAAGGAGATGTGGCCAGCTCTGCTCTCCATCTTTCCACTAACCCAGCAAGGCGCATTTTATCTCTCGGGTCCATGCTGCGGGAGGACAGGTACCTCGTCCTGCGCCCGCCCCTTGGCCGGCTTTCTGGGCCGTCTTCGCACGCTCCAGCCAGAGCCGCAAAGAGTAAGGGTGCTTGCTCCGCAGAAGGAGCAGTCAGAGGCTCCTGCCTTCGCGGACAGCCCCCCCCGCCACCTCGGTGCCCTGCTGCAGAGGGAAGCCGCCCCACGGTGTGTGCCTGCTGCAGAGCGTTAGCCGCTGCCGACTTGCTCGGCCGCCTGCGGCCCGTGCCCCCCTTGCTGCGGAGGTCCCGAGGGGAGCTGAGCAGGGACCTCACGTTAGCAAAAGGCTGTGTCACTTTTGCTCTTTGGAATGGAATCTGGAGAGAGACACAACTGAGATACAGCAGCACTTGTTTTATTCACCCGGCAGCAGCAAAGTCCTGCTCCCACCTTGCCGAAGGACAATGTGCCTCTGTCTTCTCCTGGCCCCCCCAGCCCCATCCTCCCTCCAGCCACACCCCCTCTCTCCTTGAGCGAAGCAGGGTGCTGCTGCGGAGGGAAGCACGTTCTCTGGTTTCTCTCTCCTTCCCCTTTACAGACGCCTCCCTCATCCCACCTTGCTCTTTTCTTCTTTTCAGAAAGCACGGCTCCAGCTCTTTACATCGATATGTTCCACTTACTAAGGTCCTGAATCACTGCCGTATCAATATCAACAGGAATAAATATTGGAAACCAAAGACTGTCTACTTGCTTTACATTGGGAAAAGGGGGGAAAAAAGCAGCTCTCGCTCCAGAGACTCTCGAGTGTCCGAAGCAGCCTCCTGCATACCTACCTTCGCGGCTGATGGAGCTCAGAGATGGACCTTCCCTCGGGCAGGGTCCAAGTGGAAGCGCCCTGCCTACGCCTCCCACCCTCTAAACGGTGGGCTTAACCTCCCCTTTGGTTGCCCCCCCCCAAACCGGCCAACATGAAGTCCATGGCTCCTGTTGCCTGTTCCTAAAAACATCCCGGGGCCGAGCACAGCCCGGCAGCAGCGCTGCCGGCAGCCGTGTCCTCCCTTACCCATACAGGCCCTCCTTTCAAAGCCTTTTTCCGCCTTTCCTTCCCGGGCTCCCTTGCGCACGCACTTCCATTCATACCCACCTTAGCACTGGTTACAGATCGCCCCAGCCCTCCTCCTGCGAATAACGTCCCCATGCCAGTCGACGGCTCCAACTCAGGACTTACCTTGTGACCTGTTCCAACGCTCTTCCAAAAAAATAAAAATAAATTGTGATCTTCAGTCACACCCATCACCGCAGGGTGGCACGCAAGGCAACACGCTGAACACGGCAACGGCGCTAGCAGAGTTGTGAATAATCTCTGAAATACAGACGAAATGATTGTAAGGTATAAAGGTAGTTACAATGCAGCTGTGGCTTTAGGTGACCATCCTTTAAAAAATACTAAAGACATCAAAACCACTACGCCAGTGACAAATAGTCAGGGTTTTTACATCACCACCTACGCTGCTGTTTTCCTAAGAGAAGATGACGTTTTCTGGCTTGGTGCTTCTTTTTAATGCTTTTAGCTTCTCACTCTGTTTATCTGTTCCAGTTCATTAGTAACCTCGTTCCAGTCACCTCGTCCCAGCCCCAGGGGAGGGCTCCGCCACGTTCCCTAGTCCTGGATATCCCCCGGCTGATGCACAGCATGGGCGGACACGATGCCTATGTGTATATGTACATAACCTTATATACACACGCGCATCTTCAAGGGAATAGACAGAGGCACCCGCCGGGTTACCTCGGGGAACAGGGATTCAGAGGAATTAAGCCGATTTCAAATGCAGGGATTACCTTGATTTCCCATGAGCTGGTACCGGGATCCTCTCTTCCGCCCGGCCGAGCGGTGTTTTCAGGCCACACGCAGCACAGCCCCTTGAAATCCCACCCTTCTGTGAGCCAGTAACGCGGCTTTGTTCCAACATCTTAAGCCGCAAGCAAGAGTCGTGATTTCCCATAACCATTTACTGTGATCCTTAAAACAATGGAAGCCAACAAATCCAAGTATTTCTACGATTAATGTAACTAAGGGGAAGTAGATCTATCTCCAGTGAGAGAAAAACATTTTCTCTTAATTGGAGACGGATGCACCTTGCAATTAGGGGTGTTTTGATTAACTTTTTTCCCCTCTTTTCACTGCAGTCTTCATGCTCCTCTCTTATTCCCGACTTGAGCCCTGGCAATCGGCCTACAAGGCAAGCGCTGTGTTGCCTCTCCTTTCACACATGCACATCACGCCGACTACGAGCTAGCGAGCGCAAAGCTAAGCCAAGGAACATACATTATTTAGTGAGGTCCATCTGTCCAAAGGAAGCTGCTTTTACATTTATCTGTTCTATTATCTTCTAATTAATTACGTACCATCAGTCGTTAACAGGTTTTCACTAGGATGGATGTACCCACTTAGCAAATTAATAGAACCAGATAAAGGTTCCTGCCGTTGGTGGCGGTGACAGCTCCCTCCTATTTCGTTTGGGAATGATGCTCCGTGGGTGCTCGTTTTTGGCACACGCGGGTGCCCAGTACACCCAGGCGCAGGACAGCCTGTGCAGCAGCTACTGATCTGCTCCCAAATTCCCCACTTCCCTCCAGCGCCGCTGAAAATGGTGTCCCATCGCAGTCATGCTTCTTTCCCCTTTGCGCACGAACAGTCTCCAGAGCCGAGAGCACCAGCTTGCTCCTCCGGACCTCACGCCACCACAACCGTTCCCTTTCAGGGAGCTCATCCCCAGGAGCCCATCGCCTTCCCCCTCCTTCCCCGGCGAGCCCGGGACTCCCACAGCGACGGAAGCCCCGGCTTGCCGCCCACGCTGCAGACCCCCGTAACAGTCAGGGGCTCCTTCTGCACTTTTTTTCCCAATTCTTCACCCTCGTTTGGAGGTCACTAGGAGGAGGGTGAAGGGTTGCTATGCTTTGAGGTTTTGCATTACTCGCTCAGGCTCCAGTTTGTGGTAGTTCCTCGCTATTTCCACTCGAACAGAGCCATCGCGGGTCCTGTGGTTCAGGGCCGTCGCCCATACGCCCATTAAAAGCACCATTATCGTCGTTACCCAGACCCTCCCGATCTACAGACCCAGGCAAGCTGTTCCTGGCTGCCGGTGGTGCCTTGTGGTCCCCGACTGTCTTTGTTTTAATGCACGAGCATTAGAGTGACCCTTCCTCCACCTGAACTTCCACATGGTTCTCTAAAGCACGTTTCTGGCTCAGCCCCTCTCCCCTGGTTTGCAGAGAACCCCTAGGCCCGGCATGGAGGGGCTCTCCGGCAGGAGGGGGCTGTTACAGACCCTTCCTAAACAATTCGACTTGCCCTGGGCGCACACGTTCCCTCCTTCACACCCACGTACTCACCAGCGCCGCAATGGTCATCCCCACCTCCACCATCGCTGGGTGCAGCACCAAGGACCAGGGTGCCAGCGAGCAAGTCCCCGTCCCCCGTCCCCCCCGCAACTTCTCTGGGGTTGCCTGTATCAGGGACAAGGAAATGCAGCTTGGACCGGTCTTTTGCTGCCTTTAGAAGCTGTCAGCTGTTGCAGGTGGCCTTTCACCTCCAAATCCTGCTGTCTTCAGCTTCCACGTCTCCCGTTTTCCCTCCTTTGGGATGCTTGAAAGCGGCGTCGGGGCCCGCTCTCTGCCGGGCGAGCAGGAAAGTGGACGGACACACACGCGCACGCAGCACCTGCTTGGAATGGCTTTTCCTCTGACACACAGGGCCACGAGGGTCCCCACGAGGGTCCCCAACACTGGCTGCCACCAGATCCAGCCCTCCCCACACTCCGTGGGGAGGAAGGGGAGGGCTCTGCCCTCCTCGGGAAGCCCAGATGACACGGAGCGTTAGTTAGACCACCTTAAGCCATTAAGCTCTTGCTATTAATTGAACCCAGTCGTCCTGGCTAACAGCCAGGATGAATCCCACATAGGTCGCTCCTGCTCCTGAAGAGCTCCCAGACCCTGGGGCCATCCCCTGCTCCCAGCTCACATCCTGACCCACGAGCACACGGCACCAGGAGCAGCTGTCCCTGAGCTGGCAAGGAACGCACTGCAGGACAGTGGCACTGCTGGCAGGGCCACCAAGTGACCAAACCTGTCCCAGCCCCACTGACAGGGACCTCATCAGCAGAGAGCAAAACAAGATGGGAACCTTCTGAAGCACCACATGCTTTTAAAACATACCATTTTAGGCAAGAGACAAGCACTGACAAATTTTCAGTTTTATTAAAAAAATTCTAGCAGCAAAACCTGTAACAATCCCCACCCCCCCCAAAAAAAAAAGACCACCCACACCCCATCCCACCCCCCGCAAGAACATGACACAGAGAGAAAAGAGACGGAGATGGAGAGAGACAGGCTTGGGGTTTTCTCCACCATTCACTCAAGTTCCTTATAGCGGGCAAACATGACTCTCCTGACAGCGTCGCGGTACGTCTCGTTGGACTGCCTCTTGCTGGGCTTCCCTTGGGCCCCCAGGCCTGGGCCCTTCTTCCGATTTTCTGCCTGAAAACAGACACCGCTTGCATTAGCGATTTCTCCTCTTCGCCGGCTGCCTGTAAAGAAAAAGCTTCCCCTGGGCTGCTTCGGGACAGCTGACTGCTCCCGTGTGCATCTGGGAGAGAAGGAACAGCAAGTGCACCGTGTTCCTCCAAAAAGCTGTTCGGGAGAAACCATTGGCCCTTTGCGGGCAACAAAACCAGAACCAGCAAATGCCCGGCGAGAATCAAACCACAGGGATCGGCTGCGGAGACCACCAGCACACGGCGGGGAGGGAGTGGGCGGCCAAAACGGGCAGCGCCGGCAGACAAGAGGCAGCCCTGTACGAGCGAGGGTCCAAACCGAGCAAAGGAAAGCACCGGCAAGAGAGCTGGGCTCCCGGAGAGCTGTCTGCAGTTAGCCTGCATTTGCACAAGCTCAGCTGTTCTCGCCTCTAACGGAGCTCCCATGGGCTCTGGTAGCTCACTTTGAATTTCAACCAGTTTTTAACAGTCTGAATTATTCAGCAATACCTGCCTAGAGCTGGCCCAGGAGAGCAGGCCCAAGGCTGAAAGTTTCTCTTGCTTTTAAGTCCGATCTACCTGAACCCCAGAGATGTCATCAATTAGGCTGAGAGATCAAAGTCCTGTAGGGCTGAAGTGGGCACATGGCTTTGCCCAGCATGACTTGGAAGTGAAAAGAAAGCACATCCCTAGGGCTCTTTTGGGAGGCCTTTATAGGAATTGTACAAGGGCTGTGCTTTGCAATCAGCTCCCCCATCCAGTCCACGGAGCCCGGATCGGAGGTCAGACCCCCCAGAGCGCATCGCTGGAGCTGGCCCTTCGACAAAGCCAGTTTTATGGTCACAGGAAACTCCCTGTGAGGACCGTGTAACAGCTGGGGCCGGTTCCTGCTGTCTGCACTGAAGAGGGAATCTGGCCTTGTGTGTGTGGGCCCAAGCAAACACACGTCACAAAACCTCAAATATTTGCCTTTAACGACACACTCGACTGCAAACGGAATGTCGCAACGCGAGCTGCGCTGCAAGTTGCCTGCCCCTCGGCGAAGCACTGACATCACAGCAGCGAGGCAGCCAGGTGACAAACCCGCCGCTGCGAGGGCACGGTGCTGCTCACGTGCCCCTGGGCAAGGGAGAGCGGTCCCTGCCCCAGGCCGCTGGTCGGATAAACCCTCTGCAGCAAATGAAGGTCCACTGAGAGATGAGCCTGTCCCAGAAGGCAGGATCTCCCCAGCCCCGCCTATCCCTGAAGCCCTTTGCTGATGGGGACTCTACTCCTCATCAGATGACGTACCCTGGTATTCCCCTTCCAAAGTCCAGAGCCCCGAACGGCAGCGAGAGCCTCGCAAGCGCTAAGGAGAGTAGACAAATAGTACCACGTGCCCTGCGGCTCTGGCTATGCTCACACCTGCCCAGAGGAGGTTCACCTTTTCCCCCAGCTCACGTGGCTGCAGAGCACTGGGCTGGTGACCTGCTCAAACCCCAGCCTGGCTTTGGGCAGGTTTTAATCAGATGCTCACACTCGCCCTACTCAGTTACTCTATTCTCAATCCCTCCAGATCCATATAAATTCTAACCTTTTTCCACTGCCAACATACGCGCAGCCCCTCCCTGCCTGCAAAGTTAATTAGTGCACACAGATTATTCCGTCAAGTGGGCGCCGAGACTTGCAGCCTGACTTTTGCTCTGGCCGGGAACTCCCTTCCAGCTGTCTTGGGAGACATTACCGGCTGCGGGACAGTGATGTGTCTTGAAAGGAAGGGAAGACTCACCTCCATCGGTGACGTTGTGCCCTGCTGGTTGTGGCCAAAGCCTTTCTTCCACCCCGTGGACTGCAACATTCGGTTCCCTTTGTTGTTACTATCAATCCTTGGGTCATAATCACTACAAAAGAGGCAGAATCAATTGTCCAGTTTTGCAATGCTTCGAACACATGCCAGGGATTTTTTCTTCCAGCCTCTCCTGAGGGATACCCAATTCGCTTGCAAGAAGCACACCACCCAAGGAAACGAACACAGTGGACTCTATGTGCAGGGCTCAGACACCTTTGACCGCCTAACTCCTTGTCCCACCTCAGGGGAAAATACACCAGGGCACAGGAAATGAGCTCAGGCTCCAAAATATTTAAGGTACAAGCAAGCCAGGAGCATTCTGTGCTTGCATTCCTTAATCCGAATTTTAGCAATAGCTAGAAAGGGAAGTCTAATCCCTGCTGCTCTGTTAGATCTTTCTTTTCTCCCAGCGCTGTGGTCACTGAGCTCAATAGGTGCAGTGTTGATTCGGACACCCTTTCTCCCACCTGGTCATTACTCATCCAAGACCATTAACCAAAGCCCATAGTTTTGAAAACCACTCAGCGCAAAAATAGCCTCCTTCAGGCAAGTTCTACTTTCTGGCTGCTGCTGACACCGCACACAAACTGCTTTAGTTTATCCACAGCTATTCCAGGAAAACAGCGGAAAGAGAAGATGTGGATTTTTAAACTGCAAGACATGGAGGAAAGGTCTCCTTCTGAGGTGCTGTACCAGAAGGGAACAGGCACATAACCAGTTTTGTCTTCAACACATGCCTAGCAGTTCCTCAGCCCACTGGAACACGCGAGCTTGCAGCAGGCAGGCCTTTTGAGAGCTCCACACAGCACGCACTTTCTTCCTCCACCTACTCTGAATGAGATGGAACCAGCTCCTAGCGTTCCTCTGAGTCAGTGGAACAGATGAAACTCAGCTTTGCTCTTTCTTTCAGTGGCTAGATGCCAGGACAGGCGGACAGCAAGTGCCTTAAGGATGAGGTGGATGGGAACAGGCTGCATTCTGCTCCCCGCGCCGGGCCAGGCACACTCAAACCCCCCATCTCACCCAGGCAGCTTGTCTCTGCTTTCCCCTAAACCCTTGTTTCCACCCCTACACTACACACCCCTGGCCCTCTCCTGCCCTCTCTGAGAAGCCCTCCAGCACAACAGGCTCACACTTTGTGGAACTCCACCCACAAGAATCACAGCCCGTCTGGCTGTTACTCTTGCAGATCTACCCCACTGGCCAATTCCTGGCCTTGGAGTGCCAGCAGCACACATGCCATCCCGGCACCAGCATCCCCAAAGAGATGTAACCACGAGCAGCCATTACCCCTCTGAGTCCCGGTCGTATCTGAGTCGTTTCCTCTCTGGTGAATCCATTTGCTGGAATTTCTCTCTCCGGTCATTTCCTTTGTCTTTGTATCTCCCCTTCATAACAGAAAGAACAAAGTTAGTATGGGAGCTACGAAGTATTCAACGCTCCACAGGAGACTGCTCTGCAGCCAGGTCTCACCTCATCCTCAGCTGGCTGGAAATCTGTCCTGGGGACCCACAAACGCTGGATGTTTCCAGGACCTACAAGCCACTTATTCTGTCCTGATGGCACCTGTCGGGCTGACCTAGACCTGTGGTTGCAGCCTTCCAGGTTGCAACCTATGGCACCGGGAGCAGCTCTGCTACCTTCCGAACAACAGGCAGTTCTAACTCTCCCATTCCTGGCCAGGCAGCGGCAGCCTATGCACTGCATCAATTTTAGACGGCAATCTGGGTCCCGCTTAGCCCAAAGCCCGACGCTGGCTTGCACGGCAACAGAACCACACTCAGACCCTTCTGGCAGGAAAGAGACCTGCTCGTAGAAGTCACAGCACTATCTACAGGTCCAAATGCAGAGTGTGCCCACAGTTCAGTCTCAGACTCTCTGGGAGGCATCTGATGCCCAGGCTGCAAATACAGGTGCGTAAGTGGAGGGTCTGCCTGAGACCAACATCCCTCTAATGCAGGACGACTAACAGAAGTCTGCCCACCACTGCAGACCCACCTCACGCTCTCTCTTCTCCAAATACGCCAGTTCCTGCTCAGATCGTTTGATCTTCATATGTATCTCCAGGTTTTGCTGGAAGGAGGAAAACAGAAGCCAGTGTCAGCAGAGGATACAAGCTGTCAGGGTCATTTGCTCCACCCCTAAGGAGTACAGGTAAAGCAGCACGCTCTTGCACCCGGACGATACCAGATGCAACAGCTTCTTTTGCAGCCCAGACTACCTGCTCCCCTGCCCAGAGGCCAGAAGCCCTTCCTCTCTGTAGTAAGGAAGGCAACCAGTCCTATTTTAACCTACGCGCAGTTTGGACCTCCTAGAAGCAAGAGCTCAAAGGCAATGCAGAACATGGGGAGGCATGTGCTAAGTTCTTCCTGCTATCACACTCCTGTGTGCCAGCACCCCACTCTCCCCAAGCCTTAGCTATCTCGCTACAGCTTAAAAAGTCACACCTTGATGCTACAGCACTCCCATGGCAGAAACAAGCAGCTCACACAATGCTTTGAACAGAACTTTGATGGGAACTTTGCCTGCTACTGTGTCAAATTCAGCACAGCTCTTCCCACCCAACCACCACATTTTTCCCTGCAGATCACAAAGCTGTTGAGCCAAAGGCAGCCTGCAGCACACACACAGCCCCCCAGCCCCTAGCTCCCCCATACCTTGTGCAGGTTGGAAAGCTGCTGATGCTTGATGAGCACTTCTTTGTTGGGAAACTGCCTCCTGCACAGCAAGCAGGCCAGCTTGTTCCAGTCAGTCAGCTTGTCGTCGCTGGCCTTGGCCTTCCTCGGCTGCTCCTCGCGTTGTGCTGGTGGGTGGGGAGGCGGCAGCCACTGCGCCTGTGACTGCTCCTCCTCTTCCTCCTCCTCTTCATTGTCACTGTCTCCTCCATACTCTCCCAGAAGTCCTATCAGAGGGTTCACCACCTTGGGCTGAGGGAAGAGGCAGAAAAGTGTGACAATTTGTAGCATCAAGCCTGCCCTGCCACGCGGGGCTCTGCTTCCCCAACCAATCGCCCCATGACTTCCATCTCCATTCCAGCCCAAGATCGAGAGAACAGCATCCCACCAGCACGGGCAGGGAATGGAAACAAGCTGGCTGGCCGGCATTTAAACACCACAGGGTAGATGCCCTTCTGTTCTCTAGACAGGCTGTGCTTTCGTGCCAGGCTTGCCCAATTTGCCACACACCTAAGCACAAGAAGCTGACCGAAGCAGTGGCTATTTGGCAGGGGGTTGCTGTCAGTCACATCCTCTAGCAGTGGAGACCAGTGAGGTTTGGCCTTCTTTAGTCTGGAGGCGACTGGAAGAGTTTTCTGCCCGAGGACTGCTTGAGTGAGGAGACCCTGCTTAAATGCAGGCATTAAATTTCCCCACGCTAGAAGCCCACAAACAAGCTCAGAGTTATAAAATGAACTGCCTTCACCATTCCATCTCCAGTGCTCCCTCCTCTGGCATGAGCAGCTCGCACACCGCTGTCACTCAAGGTCACACCCAGGCTTTGGTGAGCCTCTCTGGTCCTGTAGCCAGGCTCAAACAAGGCAAAACCCAGTCCTATGGAGACACTTACCGGGGCTGCACTCTCGTCCTTTTTCACAGAAGGAGGTAATGGTTTTTTAAAGACATCTTCTGCAGAGAACTTCTCCTCTCCGGTCTCGTTCTGAAACAGTCAAGATCAGGCGTTATGACTGCCACAGCATGGACTCAGTGTACGCAAGAGCTAAGCACCCATTTAAACAGGCCTCCAAGGAAACCAGGCAGCTGGCAGAAACGAGGTGGTGCTTTTGGTGGGAGACATTCCCATTCTGGGGAACCCATACTTCTCCTGGAGCTATGCCCTTGGTTTCAGGGACAGCTGCAGCAGCTCACCATGCTGTCCCAGCCTGCCCCACTCTTACTCTCTGCTGGACTGTGATGCTGACAGCAGCCCCAGCCGTACCTCAGACCAGTGAGGGAGTGGGGCAGGGCCAGGTCACGTTTGGACACCTCTGTGTGTGGACAAAGGACATGGAGACCAGAGGCAAAGCCACCCCACAGCCAGCCAGCACTGGAGCGGAGAAATCCACCACTCCAGGAAGAGTTACAGTCCTGCTTGCCCGTGAGAGATGACGCAAAGCACAAGCACAACAGGTGGGGAGGGGAAAGGACGACACCACCAGTTTTCTCTGCTGTGTCTGTCGCACAACATATGGCCAGGCTCAAGCAGCGTGGTGGTGTTTTCAGGATCTTCCTTATAGTGGACAGAGAACACCAGAGACTGCACTCACCCAGCATTGCAGCAGGATGAGCCTGCGATGCTCATTTGTACGGTCAGCAGCACAAAGAGTACGCTGGGGTGCAGCTTCACGTCTATTTGCTTTATAGAGAATGGGTCTGAAGCCCTGGACATGCGCTAGTTTAGCAGTTCATTAGCTACTCATACTTGACTGAGGAACGTAAGTGCTACGCAACATCTTACCAGGCCTGCGCTCTCGTCCTTTTTCACAGAGGGAGGCAGCGGCTTTTTGAAGACGTCTTCTGCAAAGAACCTCTCCTCTGCAGGCTCATTCTGAAAAACCCAAAATTGAGCATCAGGCCATCAGCAGCACAGGGGTCCAAGGGGTGCACACAGCAGCCAGGAAGCCACTTCTGAGCATCCACAGAAACCAGGCAAAATGACGGAAGGATTTCTATGGGAGATGCTTTCACCCTCCGTTCAGACAACACTGCGTTTCTCCTAGGTCAGTGCCCTTGAAAGCAGGCATCCTTCATACCAGATGAGACTCCTTGGCTGGCCTGGTGCCAACCTCAGGAACAATTACACCCCTTGGGTCCCAACTGCCCAGGGCTGGTCATGCCACCGAGTGTATCCAGACCAAGAGGCAAGGAGGAAAACAAAGTTTCTGCATTCGTGGCTAAATCACTTCCACCAACCGGCATTCCTCAGGCCCAGTTGGTATCACAACACTGTTGTAGAAGATCCTGCTCCAAGCACCCACGCTCAAACATTACTTTGGGCAGCTACTCCCAATCAGCAGCTCCCTACACTGGTGAGACAGCGTTTGCTCACTGGGAGCGGCACTGAAGGGCACTGCCCAGGACTGGGGCTGGACTCTGGGAGGGATCGTACCGGATGTCCGTCACAGACTCCTACCTGCATTCGATCTCAGTTCACCTTTGCAGCCCACCTGCACCGCCTGCCTCATCTTCCTGCCTGTCTGTTACGTTTGGAGGGGGCAGGAACTGCAGTTAGGGAAGAGCTGAGTCTCCGTTGTTATCCGAGTTGGTATGTTTAAACATCTCTGCTATTTCTGTATCGGCTCTGTTACAATAGCTGGGTGCTTTCAGCAGTGCGAGTGAAATGTGTGTCTCAGTTACCTGTATGTTTCTGAATCCTTCACCATAAGGAAGGGATAAGAAGCCCTGACAGTGTCACAAGAGAAAAATTTCAGGAACTTACACCTGGCCAGACAACCACCACGTTCCTGGCCTGCTGGTGACCCCATGTATTTCATCATTTTCTCTCACTGTCCCTTCCTTTTTGAATCCTCTATAAATCACTCTCTATTTTCTAACCTCTCTTACCAACCTCCTAGCCTCAGATCTCTGATCACCCTGACGCCTAGAGGGATTTACCTTAGCAGAAGTATTTTTCCCTTTCTCCTTTTTGTCCCTATTGTCCCTGCTGTGTGGCTCCCTCCTTTCGTTTGTCCGTTCTTGGCTTCCATGCCGCCGCCTTCTGCTCTCTGTAGGCGATGAGCAGGCTTCTCGGTCTATCGTGACTTCTCTCTGAAAGAGGCATTTGGAACAGACTTAGCCAAACCCCTGCAATCTTCTTATTGGGCTTACTGTCCTTACTGGGCTGGGGAGACCAGCACACTAAGAAGGGACTGCAGAGCCTCAAACAGCTGAGGGCAAAGACTTCAGAACTTTGCTGGGGTAGAAGACAACAGTCTACCACAGCCAGGTCGCCAGAGCAGTACCCTGCTCACCCTGAACATGGACATCTCCAGTATCATGAAAACAAGATGAAAGTCCCAGAGAACCACTGCTGATGGCTCTTTTTTGGCATCCTTGTAACTATTGCTGGCTGGGGTCAGGAAGCAAAGATACCACAGATGAAAACAGAGCTCTGCTGTTCATCGTTTAATACAGAGAGTCACATATCACACGGCTTCAGTAAAACCTAGCAAGGATGCTCTGCCCGCAAGTCTACTCAATGAAGAGGAGACCAAAAACCCTCCAAACGCAGGGCTTCAGAGGCCAAAGAGGCAGCTACAGTAACTGGTTCAACACACGGCTTAATGGGTTCCTAGGCTCTCATTAAGTTGGTATTTTGGAACGTGTATCCCTTTTACACAGTTCAGAGGACTGACTGAAACAAAGCCACCTCTATGCTGTCCTATGCTAGCCTGTCTTCAGGATCTCGCTGCAAAATCTTTCCAGAGAAGGGCAGTTTCTAAGAACGTACTGTGTGTACGTTCCCACGCACTCACCTGAGTCCTGGGGTCATAGTATGTCCCAGCTATGGGATCGTAGTAATTCCCAGTTTCAGGATCATAGATGTAAGTGGACACATCTGATGGAGCTGAACAGAGAGACAAGAGTTAACAACACGGTCTTCCAAAGGCAGAACTTGCCTTTTACAAAGACAAAAGCATGAGCAAATATTACACTGCTGAAAGGATCAAGAGTGGGAAAGAATAATTTTTCTCTCCTGGCAAGAGAGCTATGAGCATCCTCACAGTAAGAAAGGAGATAGGTTTTCACAGTTCGTCTGTTTTAGGACTCTGGCAAAACCTCCACATCAAAACACACTTACAGGGGCTGTGCTGAGATCATCAGACCACAACACTTGACTGGACAAAGATACAAAATTCAGTAATTTCCCTAAGAATGGAGTAATGAGTACCAGGCTCTGTGTCCACCCACCCCTGTGAACAAGGAAGACCTGTGCTCTTTCGAACAGTCTCCTGTTTAAAGTGATCACACTCCCCACATCCCTTCTGCCCCATGGGTGCATGACAGCTCCCAACAAGAAAGGGGAACAAACTGTTTCTACAGGAAAAGCCAAAGGCCTTAAGGGTAGGCCCATAAAATGTGAGGAATGCTTCTCACTTCCAAAGCGTTATTAGACAGAGGTCAGCAATTCTACATATAAGTTAGTAAAACAATCGGGAGTGTTCTTCCAGCTGCTGGCACTGCTGCATAAAGTGTATTTTCTTCCATCTCATCTAGTAATTGCCAGGCTGATTTTATCCCATCAGTTTACGACAACAAGGAAAAGCATGCAGCAGGTTTCCTTTATCTGCATGTAGTTTTGTACAACAAGAGTAGAGAGAAACACATCATCAGATAGGAGAATGTGACTAAACAAAGTTGGCAAAGGAACTCAGAGGTGGGTGTAGCAAACAAACCTACTCTTAGCCTTTAAAAATATTTTTGGGCTGATTTCTACATGTCAGTGCCCTTTTAAGGAAGAAAAGTCTCCACAGTAGGAGTGAGGCAGAGCTTAACTTACACTGTGCTCTGGTGCGTCTCTGTGATTCGCCGCCCCTCCTGTCTCTCATGCCCCTTCTGCCCTGGAGTAAGTGAACAACACAAACAGATCAGAGACTCTCTGACAAACATCATATTGCTTATCCTCCCTCTCACAGGCCCAAAGTTCAGGAAAACAGCTCACTTAGCTACCCTAAATAGAGCACAAGCAGACATAGCTTTTCACCTACAGAGCAATGGACAGTGTAGCAATGCACAAAACCTCTGCAGCTTCCATGAACCTTTAAATGAGGTGCTCACGGCAACCTGTATCGAAGCCTCCAACCCATTCAGTGTGGGAAGAGCCCTGTAGTCTAGTAACAAGCACTAGTGGAGAGACATTCACTTTGTAAAAGCGTGGTATAGAGTAATCCAGCCCAGAACTCCCTCAAGCAGCATCTGCACTCTGACTTGCACTTCTATGCACATTATAAACACAGTGTTCGGTGCAGAGTAGCAGCAAAGAGCACACTTGAGAATTATCATCCCATCTTCAAACACGCTGAACCTTCAGCAGCCCAAAGGGAAAAAGCCTAACAAATGCAGGTCTGTAACCCCCAGTGCTCCCTCCCTTTCCAGCGACCTGCAGGGAAGCTGTGCAGACCTACCGGGCCATAGTAGGAATTGTCACCGTGCTCCCCATAGTCATTCCTGTTGAAATAAAGGTTGCAGGTTAATGTCAATCTGGCTTCACATTAACCTCAGTATACTCAAAATGATCAGCAGGACCAATAAAGGCAGAAAGACCATCTTCGCTGGCCACATGTTGGACTGTGCCCATCCCAGGAGACAGAGAGACTTTGCAGATCACTGTCTCCACAAGAGTTATGACCACACTATCTGCTGTGTCGGCAAAGATGAATGTCTCCAACTGCTTTTTAAAAAGCTGAACACGTTAATTCCCTCACAATGGGATTTGATGGCTGGACAACAATGAGAGGCCATGCAATATGATAACTAGTCCCAACCTGCTCTATCACTGAAGCTTCTTCTAGCGTCGATGCCTTCACCTCTCAACACATTTTTAGGGTGCAGGAACATCTGTTCTAATCCATGTGCCAACCTTCAAGTACCTGGTCTGACAACACAGCTCTAGCCTTGCAGCACATCACACAAAGGACAATCCTACTGCCTCATCTGTCTATACCTTCTCCTCCCTGTAGCCAGATTCACTTCCACCGTACGTCCATCAATGCAGATAGGGGGATCCAGGTTCTGCAGTATCTTTAGCAACCTCAGCGCCTCCTGTGAAAGGAAAGGACAATTTCACATCCATGAGAAGGAAACATAAGCACATTTCCCAAATCCAGTCTGCCTGAAAGACAGGGTCTGTGCTTACATGATGTCCATAGTAGGACAGGAAACACAACACTTTTGTCTAAATATTAGTGGAAGATATTTAGAATGCGACAAAAAGGATAAATGCATTGTTAGGTTCTCTGCTTGTCCTGTGACTGTTTCCAGTAGCCAGCTAGGGACTATATTCTCCTAGGGCTGCTAGACAATGCAGCACTGAGGCTGCTGTTGCCCCAAAGAGTTTTGGTGAACACCCTCTGGAACAATGCCAAAGGACAGCTATGGAGTCTGGGAGTCACCCAGAACCAGAAAATGTGAACCCTCCAACATGGGACTGTCTGTTAATTAAGATTCTTGCCTTCTGCAGACGAAAACCATTGAATTCAAGTTCCCTGCAAACAAAATATCTCTGCAAGAGGTGTTAAAGTTTAGGAGGGTCTACAAAGAAATGTGTTGAGGCAAGAAACTCACTCAGCATCACAGCTTGTGACAACAGAAAATCTTTGGCTCCTAAAGCCAGAGAGCAACAGCTGCATCAGATATTCCCTGTACCTAGCCAGACAAGCAGAAGAGAGGACTCACTCCAGGACAGCTGCCTCACAAGCACAGCTATTTCTTATATTTCTGTGGTTTCTCCACTTCTACAGACTATAGATGCCAACAGCGGGAGCATGTGAAAGCAGGAAACTACTTACAGCATGTGACTCCAACTCAATGAAGCCATAGGTCTGCCCCATCCGTCCAGCCTTGTTCTTCATGATGCGCACGCTGGATGTGGAGAGACGCACGTATGGGGCCAGGAGCCCCACAATCACTTCTGGTGGGGTGAATCGAGTAATACGCTTCAGCATAATTGCTGTGAAGCACAATGAAGGAGGTGGCCAGGAAAGAAAAAGTAGTAAAAAAAGATAATTCAGATCTAAGTTTATTGTGACAGCACAGGTAAAACTAAACCCACTCAAAGCAACAGCGTGGCTTCTCGCAGTCCAGTCTGGAAGCCATCGCTTTTTTTCTCTCCACTTTGCAAGATGCTCAGAGTACCACCTCCAATTGTTAACCTTTCCTTCCCAGAAAACAGAGCAGAAAGTAGGCCCCTCCTCAGAGGAGCTCAGCCCAGGATAACTTCTGGCCAAAGAGACTTTTGCAGTTAACTTAGCACTAAGTTAACTGCACCATCCTGAAGCCAGCTTGCCCTGAATTAACTTTCCTAAAGCCAAATCGCCAGCACCTTTGGAGCTGGACAGCCCACCATTACTTGATGCCATGGATTTGCACAACACAGAAACAGCCTCCAGAGGTTTTAGTGAAATGCCTCCCTTTCTGCAGATGGCCTCATGGACTGTAAGCAAGAGGAATCCAAAACTGGGCCCTGTGCCACTCACTTCTGCTTCCTCCACCATCCTGTGGTGTGGCTTCCTCTGCTTCTCTCTGAGAAGGTGGTTCCTGGTGCCGGTCCACGTCCCTTCTCTTCTCCTGTGAGGGCCGCCGCTCTCTCCCTTCATCTCTCTTCCTTGGCTCCTGTTCCTGAGGCTGACACTCCTGCTGTGGAGCAGGAACCGAGGGCTGGAGAGGCTGCTTTGGAGATCCTGGTTGTCCTGATAACTCTTGCTCAGGTTTTTCAAGCTTTGTCTCTGCTGTTAAAGAGGAGAAATGGACTGGTTCCACATACAGTGTTTCAGCATGAATTTTTCTCCTCCTATTTTCTGGCCACTGCAGCAGCACCCCTTATAAAAGGCTAACCTGTTCTGCCCTTTGCATATCCCATGTGTTAACACTCTGCAGACGCAAGGTGTGTGAAGGACAAGCTAGATACTGCTCATCCTTCCATTGCCTTGTTTCACGTTGGGCTCTTCTACCTGACCTCTCCTGTCAGAGCCAAGAGGCCTCCTTTTACGACTGGCTCTTGCCTGCACAAACGTGAATCAGGGATGGGTTTGGATATGTCCCTCCCATGTCCACGACAGCCTACACGGCAGTGATATCCTTACTATGCCCGATGTATTCCTGAACGCCCATAGCTGAGCAACATCAACTAGTAACTGTCATCCTATCTCCATGCTAGAGGAAAACTGGGTGCAGACCCCTGTGATCACCAAGTGAAATGAATCATAATACAATCACTGATTTTGATCAGGTGCTCACTTACCACAGATGAGGCAGATATTATGTGGAAACACTCTGCCCTTCAGCCTAGCTATGCAATACAGAGAAGATAAATCCCATCAAGTTTCCATGCTTCAAGGCCTCTGAAGCATCTGGCTTCACTTCAAAAGAGATCCCTACCTGAGCTTCTAAAGCTGTTGGAAAGGGAAGCCAAAGATGTGGGGCTGCAAAGTCAGACATCACCAGCCCTGCACCTGCTGCTGAAGCCTCTTCCCACCAAGAGAAAGAAATGAGAGCGCAAGACTTGGCACAGCAAAGCTTCGTTCTTTAACATCCCCCGGAGCACCTCCCCACTCTCGTTCTGTTTGGGCAGTGGGCAGCATGGCAGAACGCACGACGATTCTGCACGTAAGTGTTGGGAAAGCTGCACACTGACTTGCTCGGCTGTCAGCACAGCTCATGTTGGACAGGCCCGTGCTAATCTGTCCGCAGTTTGCAGCGTGCAGAGTTTTGGCTACGCTTCATGGGCAGAACCTCATGTAAAATTTGCATAAGAAACCAATCTGCACGTGCAGCTGCGAAAACTGCCCATGCAAATCACACAGACAGGAGCACAACCCTGGAGGTGGGGAGAGCAATTCTCTTACTGAATTCTTGCTCGGCTGATGCGTCCTCTCCCTCAGAACCACCTCTGGACTCTGGGCCTGCTCTGCTCCCTGTAAGAGAGGCATATTAAAGTCCATTTCAAGACCATCAGTCACAAAGCACGCAAGAACTCATGCAAAGCTGCAGTAACGACCGTATATGCCTAGAGGGTTGTTTTGTTTCACCCAGCAATTAAGGAACAGTCATAGAGAGGTTACCTTATTACATGTTTTCACAATCAACAAAAGCGGGTCAGTAAGAAGCATCCACCACAATCTGTCTTCACAGCATCTGAAAGGCTCTGTTTAATTTGCTCCTTGGCAGTTTTATTACAACCCACAGTTGTGTTAGGCCAGCTGTGCGAATTTTGCCTTCATAATGCTGATAGAGGAGCCATGGTGCAACGAAAGCACGACCACGGGAATAGTGCTTCAGTAAATAAAAAGTCCTGCATCAGTAGTTATTTTAATGCCCTTCGGCCTGGGGTATGTTGGTAAGAAATGCAAAACATCAGAAGTCTGCTCAAAGATACAGAGTCAAAGCTTACAGAGTGCCTGGAATCCCTGCTCGTCCCAAAGAAATCAGTTCCTCAAGGGGGTGTGTTTTGGCTCTCTTGCCCTCCCACCCCAAAAGCAGAGGTGCTGGTGGGTTGAGAAGAAACTCCTGAAGGAGCAGAACTCCTTTCCACGGCCTTCTTACAGTCAGCAAGGTGAGTTCAGCAATTCAAATCCTGGATTCACCTCTAATCTGAGAGCCTCAAAAGAATAACACTAAAGACATGCAGCTGCATCTCCCAAGGAAGGTGGGTTGCGGGGAAGCCATCTCAGCCATGGCCAGCAGTGCTAGCTCACAGTCCTGGAGGACACACAACCTGTAACTCCGTGGATGAAGGACAATGCCAGAGCAATAGGAAGGAAAGGCTTTGTGCAGTAAGACACCTCTCCACCAAGCCTCACAAGAACAGAGAACCTGGTAGCAACACACCTGCATGTAACGTCTTTAGCGTGGACAGGGAAAAGGGTCTAAATGAAGCAAAACTAATAATCCTCCTACACAGTGCTCAGCTAGTTCACCAAAAGGGATGCCACAGGGAAGCCAGAAGACAAACTTACTTGTCAGGGCAGATGAAACTTTTAAGCGACTAAGCACAGGGGACCAGATATACTCACCATCTCTTGGGAGCTTGCAATAGGAGCAGGAAGATCTGTAGCCCACAGTACACACCTTACACTGCAACAGAAGGTGGACAGCATGAGGAAGTCATGTTTTCAAGGCAGTGGGTACAACCTGCTCCAGGAGGGCAGACTCTGCAGTGCTTTCAGAAAGTAAGTAACTGCCACGGAAAAGTTAGAGCGAGAGCTTAAGAGACAGGATGGGTAATGGCCGCAGGAGCCTTGGCTGGAGTGGAAGGGCAATGCTCACGTGGCTCACAACTGGGATTGCCTTAGGAAGAGGATTTTCACACCCCTTCTGAGCACAGATTTGTTCACACCATGGAGGTACTTCACTAGGCCTCTCAAGTGATGCTGGACCAAAAAGCTCTATGCTAGGCACCATACTGCTAGCCACCATGTTGTTTCAAAGGATCCAAAGTTACCTTTGTATTCTCTAATCTCAACTCACTCCTAAAGCACTGACAAAGTCCTTATCTGAGCTGAACTGTAGATACTGATGTAGTTTGCTGTAATTGACAGGGAGAGTCAACGAAGAGGTGTCTGCTAACCAAGAGGTAGAGCTGTACAGGCTTGGATGGTTATCCCACCCAGAACCACTGCAGAAAGAGCCATGTGCCCCATCTTCACAGCTCTCTCTGAACACAGCATTCCTAACTTCCTCTTCAAGCTCTTTGTAAATGCATTGCTTCTCTTTCATACAATTTTCTTTTCTCTAACTAAAGCCCTGCAAATGCTCTGGGGCATGAGAAAGCTCTTTCAGGCCATGCTTGTGCACAGCAACAGGAGGGACGTACACTCCAGCTGCTCCTCATTGCACTGAGAGCTGTTGTGAAACCACTGTCTGAAAGTTCTGTCTCTACTTGATCTCTGGAGCATTGCAAGCACAGACAAGGCACCGAGCAACAGCTCTGCTGGCAGCTGGAGTGCGTCCAATTAGCCTGGATGAGGGTCTTTGTAGCCCAGTGTGATCCAACGTTCAAGGTGGGAGTCTAACTAGAACTGATCCCTTCCTGCCCTGCTGCAACCTCTTGGTCTGCAGCCAGTGGGAATGCAGGCAGCAACCCTGCCCTTTGCTCTAGCACTCCTCCCAGCCTCCTGCAGCCGAAAGTGCCTGTTCTGGGAGAACCACCGGAAGGGCATGGGAACAAAGCTGACCCTCAGGCAACTGTGCCTCCCCAGAAATCGGGCAGTTGCAGTCTGTACTAACTGCTGCCTGGACTTGGACTCACTTCCATGCTTCCTTCCCTGCTGTACTTACTACACTCAAATCTAGATCACAGGTTCCTGCATGAGACAGAGGGGTGGTTTGTTTGCACTGTTATGCTGGTGAAAGCTCTCGTTACCTGGGCAGCGGGCAGCGAAGACACTTGGCGGTTACACGCGTGAAGCAGAGTGAAAGCCTGTTCCATTCCAGCTGGCAGAATCACTGTCTCATTTTGTTTTTTAAGGAGAAAGGATCCACACACTATTTTCCCCACTTGTTAAAAGGGAATCACTGCATAGGGACAAAACCGCTCCGTGCACAAAACACTGGCTACCTGTACCAAAGCAACATGCACTCATGGGTGGTACCAAAAACAAGGTAGGGAAAACCACATAAGTTTAGAAGAGGCAAGAGGTTCAGGACAGGTATTACTCTTAAGGATCTTCAGCCACTGAGCAAATATCTAACACTCCTCTCTGCTGCCACTGCCATGAAAGCCAGCAGGGGAAGCACAACACAGCTCTCTGATCGCATACTTACACGTTTGCAGCGCCAAAACTCTGGGCACGGAGTGTACTCAAGGGTCACTTCTTTGCCACCGATCGAAAGAGTTCCCTGTTGAGACAAGGGGGGAGATGACGAATGTGCCCAGCACACACACAGATTACTCAGAGGCAAAGAAAGGGGTTAAAGCTCTGGTTCCTAAAGGTTTCGCAAGTGAAACAGAGTGAAAGGGGGAGAAAGTCTCCCGGTTCAGTTAGCTAGAGCTTTGCCATGGGAGTGGAAGGGAAACTGCCTGTGCCCTGCTCTAGCACGGGGCTACAAAGCTGCGTGTTAGCTCCAGAGGAACTAAGCAGAAGAGGCTCTGCCACCTCCCAGGAAGAGCAGAGACAGAGTAACCAGAGCACGAGAGGGAAACTGCTTTAACCTGCTTTTGTCCACATGCTGGAAAGGGGCAGCTGGACAGCCTCCTTCACACCAGCCACCACCAGGCTCGCCTTAACGCAGCTACTTGAGGAGGAATACAAAGAAAAATGCCACTGAGGTGCTAGAATTTTCACACTTTCGTTCGTCTTCACGTCACTCATGAAACCCTGGCTTTCCTTCAGAGAAGTATGCCAGCACGTGGCAAGGCCACTGGCTCCGCAGCCAACAAAGCCGCTGCTCTGCAGCCAGTCCTTGGTGGGGCTGGCCTCCAGCACCTGTGCAGCAGCAGCAGCGGAGCTCCACCGCCTACAAAGACACGCTGCTTTCAGCTCCACGCATGACGCTTTGGAGAGATGTCAGGAGCCCAACACGTCCACAAGCTTTGCTGAAATGCAGATGATTTAAGGGTGAAATGAAGTCGTAGGTGCGAGTCCCCCAGCTCCTGCCCGCAGCAGCCCGTAAAAGCAGTGAGCAGCAAGGGTTCCTGGTGGCTCTCATCTGCCGTGGACAACAGACCATGCCTGGGCATGCAGGGTTCAGGCTGAGCCACGCACACACGGAGCTGTGAGACATCTCATGTCCCTGGAGGCGCTGCCAGACCTCACAGTCTGTATTTCCCAATACCACGAGTCTCAGTGACAATAATGAGACACCGACCCAGGCCTCCCAAGCCCCAGGAGAGCAGTTGCTCTTCTGGCCCATTGCTGGATGGTACAAACAGATGTCAGGGAACTGTAAATGGCCCCATGCTATTCTGGAGACCTCTGGCAAGTCAGAAGTTTCCTAGGTACTCTGACCCAGTAGCCTAGCCACACAAAAGCCCCCAGAGCAAACCATGAACATGAGAAAACAAGTTCCCAGAGTCGTGATTCAGAAGTCACAATAGACCCATGCATGAATTGCCGTGCAGAACGTGAAGGAGATGCTAGGAATATGTAAAGTAGGAGGGAAGAGTTCATGGGACGGAATCACTCAGCGGCAGTACAACAATCCTTCAACCCCTACGAAAAAACGCAGCAGAGAAAGGTGAAGACCAAAGACACTGCCCTGTCAGGTCGGGTTCCACCACCTCCCCTCTCCACAGCCTGCCTTTTACAGACCAAGGCCGTCCTTTCCTACCAGGCCTATTTGCATTGAACTCTTCAGGGGTTTCCTTTCTGCCGCCCAGCTGTTCAAGCACTGCTTTCCAGCATGGATTTGCCTTTGCCTCACAGAAAGCTGAGCTGTTCCTAGACCTTGCTGGGGGCTGGTATGTGCACCCAGAGCACAGTGCTGCAACCTCGGACGCAAGGAAGCTCCTCGGGGTCTATTCACAGCGTGGAGTATTGCCTACTTTACATGTCTCGGAGCAGGTTTGCACCTTTTTTAAGGCACGTGAGGAAACACAAGCGAGAAAGACAGGGAAGTGGAATCCAAGGCTGTTCCACTGGGACTGCTGGTCCCTCTGAGACGGACGTGCTTCCTCTCCCAGGCAGGGCACCCATCACATCATATCGCACACTCAAGATACGGGCAGTGCCAGGAGAGCAGGCTAGAAATGCCTCCGTCTGCCTCGGGACCCACCGGGCACAAGCAGGGAGAGAAGGCAGGGTGCACATCCTCATGAGCAGAGCTGCCACCACTCCGTGAGCCCAGGAAAGTTCTCAGAAACAGCAGCTCCTCAGCCCGCAGTTGCCGCCCTGCCTATGAGCTCAGGAAACAAGGCCAACTAGATTTGAGGACGCTTCCTCTGGTAGGGTAATTCATCATACAGCTTCATTCTTCCACCAGCCGTTGAGAATAAAGCTTGCCAGAAAGCCTTAGGAGTATTTTTGGTTTTATGGAAAATGGTTTTTAAGTGCATGTGGTGCTGGTCTCTACTGCAAATTCAGTTCTCGGAGACTGCAAAAAGTGTCACTTGCATAATTTCTCCCTAATTTCCTTAACATCCTGCTGATTGCCTGCTCACTTTTTCAACAAGCTCTCTCTTACTGATTTCTTCTTGATAAAGTAATTTTCAAGGTTGCAATCGCCATTTAACACTCCAAAATGAGTCCTTCATGTAGGACACACATTGTCAGGATTCAGTGACTTTAAATTCCCCATTCCCCCATTTTGTTACCAGATTCAATCCCAAATATTTTCAGAACCTTTATTTCCTCTAGTCCCTGTCACTGCTTATTCTTTTTCATCTGTATCTTCTTCCTTTTCTCTGCAAAATGTTTTAGATAATACTCTAATTTTCAGTTCACCACTTTCAATTAAGCAGACCTTTGTGAAATCACAAAGATTTGCTGAGAATTTCAGGGAAGAGTGCTGGGCGGGGGGGGAAGGTAAGCCCAAGGTATGCCACGTGTACTGTCTGGTACCCAGACTGTAACAATCTCTTCCATATTAACGCATTTTATCCTGGACCTCTCTCACCGACTCACCTTCACTATGCCCGTTAATTCTCTTTGTGGATTTTCAACATCCTGCACTTCTGAGCAGCTTGGCCTTTTCTTTCTAAATCAGTATGCTACAGAAATGTCTCTCTGGTCCTCCCAGTCAGGAACCTCCCCCCCTCAAAACTAGCTGTAAACACACAGTTGACTCACCAGTGAAGGGTTTCAAAGGCTCTGCAGTACTAGAACACCGAGCTTTCAGCCATGGAAATGCCTAGATTTCCAAGGGCATGAGCAGATTCTACTGTTTTTTCTGAATTGCCAAATTCATCAAAATAGAACATCAGGACTTTACTGCTGGGAGGAATGATTTATGCTACTGTTCAATATTTTTCACACACAGTTATACATGTTTTTTTGCTTAGAGGTCTGTTGGAGATGCAATACTGGATTCTAGTCTAAGTGATACAATTCAGTACAAGCCATTTCAGCTAAAGCTACTAAAAAATCTGCATCATCTGGAACAATAGTCAATGGCTCAGTATGTAAATATTACTGTCAGTAGACTCTGATCAACTGAGCAATCCCATCATGAGGTGGTCCTAGAGAGCGATGCCATGAAACTGTAAAGCCTGCTCGCAGAAAGTGCACACAGCAAGTAGCAATGTCTCAAAGCCCTTCATTAAGCAGGGACAAACCCCACAAGAACAGGTTACTTTAAGAGAGGGGAAGAAAAAGGGAAAATCCCTTAGCCATGATATCCACAGGTGACGAAATCCTTCCAAAAGCACTTTGGAGACTTTGCGTCAGCTGGGCACAAGGCTTCAGCAACAAAACTCCAGTTTTACTAGAGCCGTTTCCAAGCTCTTTGTCCCCAAAGGTAGTTAAACCAGAAGCATTAAAAGAATATCAGTAAGATCTAAATGGTAAAGGTAAGCCTAACCATAAGAAAAAAAAAGGTGGCACTTCTAGCACACGTAATGCCCACTCATGAGGTTGGTTTTAATGCATCTTTAGTTTATCCTCTTTGCAATTGTACTACTTCAGCAAGGAAAGAACTCGCCTCCTGATCCGAACAGAGCACAGCTCACTCCCACGGGCAGGAGAAGTTGTGCGTGCTACCGAGTAGTGCAGGCACACGAGCACAGATCACTTCGATCGTGCTTCCTAGGGAAGCAACGCAGCTCCTGACAGGGCCAGGAGACAGACTGCTGCAGGTCAGGCATGGCACGAGTTACCCACTTCAGCTGCTTATCTGTCAATTAGCATTTACAGTTGGCATGCTGGTATTTTTCATGCTTGTTGACAGCCTTCTAATGATGATGACTGGGGGTTGAGGAGCGGGAGAACTTGCCAAAAAAGTATCTCTATGCTCTCCCAAGACTGAGAAGACAGAAGAATACAAATCATCAATGTCAAAGTTTTTGCTAACGGTTTCTCTGAAAAAAATTTAGAGCATCCAAAAGTGACCTAGAAAATTTGAAACACAAGAGAGCTTTCAGAGCACGGCACACTCCCTCAAATCAAACCAGGCTTCTGCTTTAACTGAATTTGGCCAAACATTAAAACCTTCAATAAAATCTCACTTCGGAGCCTCTTAACAAGGAGCTGACAGCTCTCCAAGTATTCCACCCCATGGGTCATGCTTCAGCAGCTACCACAGGGGCTGCCAAACCGCATGGAGACGTGGATGTAGCAACCGGCGCTGCTGTGGACTGCTGTGGAGGAAGTGTGCTCCGGCTCTTCCAGTGGGGTGGTAACCGCATGCCACCGTCCCTTGTCACAAGAAAGGCTGCGGGTACCTGACTCAGTGGAATAGCAACTGTCAGTCTCAGCTTTACAGATGACACACTTGGAGCAGCGCAGGTCATTTCTGGAACAGAACCAAGGATCAGCTCTGGAGACCCCAAATCCACAAGGATTAATAAGCCAAAGTTTTCTCCTTGGCTACAACCACAGAGCAGCAGGGAGTGCAGGAGGTGCTGCACCACAAGCGAACCATATTCCGATCTCCTCCAGTGCCTGGCTCATGCACAAGACCAAACATCACTTCAGCTAATTATTTCTTGCACTGTTCATAGTTTGATTAAATGGAAAACATCCGTGCCATGAACTGAAAGGTTCTGGTATCCTTCTTGCTGAGTAATAACCAAGTCGGAAGACTGACATGGTTCCACATGTTAAAAATGAACTGAAAATATAATTTGCAAACATATATAAAATTGCATACAAAGATTATGACAAAAGAATGCTTACAGGCAGCACAGCAAAGCAGCCACATCAAAATACCAGAATTAACGTCATTTACATGATGTTAATTCAGCCCTCTTACGCATATTTACTATAATTAGGATGGTTATTCAAAAATCATTATACATCCATCATTTAAAGATTATTTAAACCGATTAATGACTAGTGTTTATTGCCTTAGGGAGCCTCAGCTACTACCCCAGGAGGCAGCCTGGGAATGCAGAGGGAGCCCATGGTCCCAGCAGCACTTCCTAGGACAGCAACCTCTCACCATCCTCAGAGTATTTTCCAGTCCTGGCCGCCAAATGCACTGGACGGCACAGCACAGGGAGACAAGCGGCTGACAGGAGAAGTCGGGTTATCTAATTGTAACCACAAATCAGACTGCTTTCAGGTTTTTCTCCTATTTGAGTATGGATTATAAATGCAAATTTAACAACCCCAACTGCAACACAATGTAAATTACGTAATCACACCCTGTTTGACTGGCATGGTTCTCATCTCTGTACCGAGGCTGGTGGGAAGCTGGCAGGGAGAGCACAAGGTTCTCTCCCTTAAGGTATTCGTCTTCAGATAAAGCAGGCAGACGGGGTCAAACACCAAAGGTCCCTCTAACCCACACATCCAGCAGCTCATGGAACTCAGGAGGCAGCAGCTTCCCGGGACGGAGCAGAGGGCCAACACCAAGACACCTGGGAGGACAAGAGACTGGCTGGATGTATTTCAAAATAAGATCATCTCAGCCACAGAAACTGACTTCTCATCCCGTTTTTTTCCATATGCTGAACTTTTTATCTCCAAGCTCCTTGGCAGCTGCTGTACAAGGGACTCAGCTCTACAGAGCAACAGGGAGTACATCTGCTTACCTTTGACAAAAAGCAGATGAGAAAAGCTGTGAACCCACAAACCACAATCCATCTGTAATTAAACATTTAGAAAACAGAGCATGACATGGAGAGATGAAGAAACAAAAGCAACGCAGCCTGCTGCAGGGTACTGCAGCAGTCTGGCATTTCCTACAGGAACAGTAACTACAAGCAAATTCCTAGTGTAGTGGGACTTTCCCCAAGGCTCTCAGCGCCCTTCTCCAGCTCCCTAGCCATTTCCAGCTCAGGGACTTCTTTTTATTGGCCTGATCTATCAGCAACCAGTACTCTACTGCTGAGTAGCTGACAGCCAAGGCAGAAGGTTGAAGATATACAGGGGAAAAAGATGGTCTGACAAGTGGTGGATCCTGGGGGAATGGTTACATCACCAAGTGGATCCAAACAACCTTGCTGTGTATTATTATTACAGGTCTTTATCAAGACTAACACTGAGATGAATTTTGCACAACAGTTGTGCTAGTGGTCACCTGGAAAGGAGGATGTTTGGCTCCTGAGCATCAGCGATGCTTGGAGCTCAAGAGCGTGTGGCATCACTTTGAACCATTTAGCAGTAAGGCACTCGTTTCAGCAGTGATCTGATGCCAACCAGCATGGCACGCTCAGGGCTCATGGTCTTCAAGGTCAGATGAGGCCTAAGACTGTGAGCCGAAAGATGTCATCATCAATTCTGAGTTAACAGAAAATATTTCAGACATATCACTGATGGGCATGTTAAACAAAATTGGCCCTAACACAGAAACACAGAACTGAGACATTAGGAGGATAACTTACAAGTCCTAAAGATGTAGTAGCTAAATATAACAGACTGAGATGCTATACAAGGATTATTTTATGCCAGATAGCACTCAGTGCCTCTTTTTCAAACTCCTTTCATACAACAGCCATTACCTACTTGCACTGGGACCATCCACCATGACACGCAAGTTTCCATTTCTACTTGCTCCCAGATAGCCCTCCTCAGGCCTCCCTTTCTGCCTGGTTATCCAGGTCATTTCTCCTTGAGCAGAAGGTGCCAGTCTGCATCCTTTAAGTACCTTATTTCCACAGACACCCAATCTAGCCTGCTCAGACACCTCCAGTCTTCTTCCTACGATTTCTAAATTCCCTGGATACCAGCCATACTCTTTTTAAGCAAGTCCCAGTATCTTTCTACAACTCATCTCCCCCCACTGACATCCTTTTCACAAATACACACAGAAATTGCCTTTCAGACTATGCCAGCTCTCTATATTTTATTGCCTGAATTCTGAACTCCAATTCACTTCCAAGTTAGGACTCTCAAAGTGCTTATCTTTTAAATACAGCATTTGCTTCATTTGTCAGCACACTCAGTCCTGCTCTGAGAACACCACCAAAACAGTCGGTACAGGCAAACTCCTCACTACAGCTCCAGGAAGGATAACAGCGATGCGTCGCAGCTTGAGAAAACACTGTACCTTGAGAAAAAAATGTACCTTGGACTTCACATGCTCAAGGGCCAGCTTTGGGTGGTAGGTGATATGAATGGCTTCTGCATGTCACCCTTTAAGGAGATTTCAACACACCTGAAGGTTTTCTTTGATCCAGTGAAGCGCAGTGGACCTCTTACCGGCCACTGAAAGCCCTAATGTCTCCCTGTCCAGCTAATTCTAACCCCCGGCTTCCCTCACCCCTCTGAAGAGGGCACCTTTGCCAATTAGTATTATAGGATCACTGGAAAAATGTGGAAAGTTTAAAATTAAAGCTTTTCCTATACAGTACGAAGGTGCCAGAAGAGGATTTCTAGAGTTCAGACGGTGAGGGTCTGGGGGCATCAGGAAATAACAGCTGAAAGGGGGACAAGTTCTGCGCTCTGGTGTTACTGGCTGCGCTCCTGTTCCACAGCTAAAGAGAAGCATGGACGGTTAAGGACTTACTACGGTGTAAGCTAAGAAGGTCATGCATATCAAACACTTGTTCCCATGCCCAAAAAAGTACGAATCAGGTCGAATCCTCTATTTGAAAAGTATACTTAAACTATCAAAACTTAAGAGTATTTAAATATTTAGCATATTCATAGATGGCTCTAGGGAAGGGTCCACATGGCTCTGCCTCATCTATATTCCTTTTCTGATTCATCACGGTCTACTGCCTGGACACTGTGTTTGAACAGCAGCTGCTTCAAAGACTCCCTCTGCTCCCAACACACGGATTTCCCTTCTCCCTCCAAAATGCTGCTCTAGTGCCTGGACATTTTTCTCAGTACTTTGTTATACGGCCACCTTCTTCCTCCAAGGTCATCTCATCTCATAACACTATTAAACAAGATGAAGATTAAGCACATTAGCACAATACGCTAATCCACCCCAGGACCTTCCTGTGCATTTCCCCCAGGGGTACCTTACAATTAGCAATGGCCATAAGGAAGCTGGGAGAACAATGAGGAAAGGCCCAGTTCCCTACTCATAGATTTGAAGCACCATATCAAAACACTAAAGAGCAATCCCAATGCAAAATCATGCTGGAAAAAAGTCAGGCTGGAAAGCTCTGCCTTAAAGGGGTAAATTCATTCCGAGACAATTCAGCCTAGTTGATTAGGCAGTTAAAGAACCCACACCCAAACAAAAGCGTGTCCTTTTGCTGGAGCATGTTACCATGGGATTACACACCAATTCCAACATGGCTTGAGCTGCGTGGTGAGCGTAGCGCAGGGTATTCTGCGCAGCAGCAAACATTTGCTAAGAACGCGCCAACTGTAAATGGGGAAGAGAGCAGTCCAAAGGCTCCCCGCGCCATGCCTCCAAACTCACTTCTGTGCCCACTGAATTAAGCACTCGGAGCCTTCACTGACAACGCTTTCTCTGCAGCCAGTGCTCGGGCAAGCTCCCTGCAGGACAGCCACTCTGCTGAAAGGAAAAGATCCAAAAGCCCTGGCAAGAGGGAGCAGCTCTGGATGAAAAGAGGGTTTTGTCCTTGGAAACTTCATTTCTCAACATCCCTAAATTCCCACTTAATGGCAAAAGTGCGTGCCTGATACTGACTCCCAAAGGGTGAGAGAACGAACCCTGCCAGTTGCCAGGGAAATGCACCAGCAGTGCAACACTTACCTGTGCCGTCTCAGTGATGATTCCCAGCACGTCACTGCGATCTTGAGGTGGCCTGTCCAAAAGCTAAATCCAGATCCTTAACACCTGGACAGAACCACAAGGCAGCCGGCACGTCTTCAGGCTGGCACCTGTACCGATTTCTACATCTGAGCAAGTGCTGCCTCTTAAGAGAGCTCTTCTTGGGAGCTGATTTGAGAAACGGCTGCTTTAACCTCTGTGGTCAGTATGTGCCCAAGAAACCTGGCACAGCGTGAGAACACAGCTATCCGAGCCCTTTTGGAAGGAAATTAGTTTCTCCTGCCAGCCTGGCTTGGGTGCAACGTAACACTAGTGGGTGTCACAGCTCGCCGTAGGACCCAGCAGCTCCCCTTTACAGGGGCACTGAGGTTTAAGAGGTTCGTCCAGGCAACTGCGCTGCACAACCACCAGAGGTACATCCAGATCCCTCCTTCCTGGCCGGTTCCCAGAACTGCTGAAGAAAGTAGCTTAATGCCTCACCAGGGTGCAAGAGGCAGAAGAAGCGACTCTCCTATGCGAATATCCAGGCTCTGAGGCTCCAGTAGCTGACCTCAGCTCTTCAGGGGAGTCTAGCCAGAGAGGTGAGTGTGCAGCTGAGCAGTTCCTGTGATAACTCTGACACGGAGGAAGGAAAAGAACACTGTTGAGGGAAGGAAAATTCCCTGTTGTGTCAGAAGATGTGCCCCTGCTTGGCTGAATTCCTAAGGGATTGGGAAGTGGAAACAGCAAGCACAGGCATCTTGAACCGTCAGATAAGCAGCACAGTAGTGGGTGGCTTAGGTATTGCCACTTGAACCTCTTGTGGGACTCTAATACCTGGGGAGGTATCAAGCCAGGCAGCAACACGTGGCTCAGTAAAGAGACTGGCCCCTGCAGACCAAGGGCAGACAGACACAGAGGTGCTGCCTGCAGCTCCTTGTGTGCGGCTGCTCATCTCTCAGCAGCAAGCACTGGAGCACCAGAGAGGTGATGCTTTCAGCTGCTCCTCTTAGAAGCAGATGGATCAATCATTTGCCTGTCACTAAAAGGTGTCTATTAAACATTCTGGAATTCACGTCTTACATTTAATGATGGGCCCAGTACACACCAGAAGGAAGAAAAACAGACAAGCAAAGTTAGTGCACCAGGCAGAGAAGTAGGCAGTGGTAGAGGACAAACACCAATCTCACATGGACCAGGCACAGAAGAATACCTTGTCAGGGGATGGGGGGTGGGGGGAAACCACCTCAGCTCTCTTCTCCAGCACTATCACAAGCTGGGAAGAATCAATCAGGCTTTCAAAAACCTAGGACTATAAACAGTAAAATAACTTAGTCATCATATCATTAATGTACAGCCTCGCACCGCTAGACAGCTTCTTAGTGAGACTTCTCAACCTGATTTTATGTGTATGAAAATACATCTTGGGATTCTGAGGAATTAAAATTACTTTCTCTGTTAACTCTGCTCCTGAGATCCTTGATGGAAAAGTACATCAAATGTTTGCTTGGGCTTTTACTGCCATCCTGGCTCAAACCTGGTACATGAAGCCCATCTGAATATTGCTAATTTCCTGCTAAGACGTGGACTGTACATCACAAAAACTAAAATTTCCCCTGCTGTCTATGAAAACAGGAGAGAATTACTTTCATCCTCTTGTTCTAAAAAAGACAGTTTCAGAGATCTAAATACTTGTATCTCATGTTTACAGCTTTATAGCTTTGACCCTCATTAAAAGTGTAATTCATTACATGACGTACTTGATTTTAGACCCCTGTCTTTTGGGGAATCTACTTCTGGAAGCTGTTTGTTCATCCTGGGGAAGACATAACTAACTGAACTTACAGGTGGGCCTGAAGTGATGGAGATGCAGGAGGACACTTGGATGCAACATCTGGTAGTTGTCGATGCGCACACACAGTGCAACAGCACAGCAAAACAAACCTTAAGGCAGAATGCTGCTTTACATTAGACACTTCATTGCAACAAGTCAACCGCACTTTGTACAGCTTTTGTCACTGCAGAAGCCAGGAAGAACTTTCCACCTCCCTCCTGTGCCTCCTTGTACAAAACAGCTTCAGGATTTTCCCCCCATTGCCCTCTTCTGGGAGCAAGCATAGCCAAAGATTCAGCAACCTGGTCACACAGTGGTACTGAGGACCTCTCAGTTGCTGTCCTATTCACACACGCTGGGTTAAACAGGTCGCCAGATAGGATGCAAGAAGAAATTCTCCCTCTCTCGAACGAGAGAGGATTGGGGGAAGTTTGTGCCCTTCCTTGGAAGTGCAGAGGGCTGTTGTCTGCCACCACCCTCGGTGCTCTTCCACCTAATGTGTTTTCTTGTCCTGCACAGATGTAGAATGATAGCAATGCTCCTGATCTCTGATCCTGTAGCATATGGTGTTTCTTGTGATCTCTGTAGGTATTAAAGCTTTAATAAGAGTCTGGAAGGTGCCCTGTGGCTTGCAGGGGAACAGGGTGGATAATAACTGTGTGTCCTTCTGTGTTAAATAGCTGTTTCCTTGTTGCCTGTGATTGATGGATAATGATACAATAGCCCACTCAGGCGTGCCAGCCCCCATTTTCCACTGTAATCATGTTTCATTTCTAGTCAAGAACATTAACAGCCCAGTTATAGTCAAATGGAAACAGAAATTCACAAATAAAATTGCCGTTTGCCATAGCTTTGATCTTGCATCTTCAAACTTGAAACACATGAATTCAACCTCTTCCTTGTGTGATTCTCATAACCCAAGCAGAAAATGGCAAATTCAAGCTACTCTTTTTGAATGTACCCCAATTCAAGGTACCCAAACTTCCACGATTTACATTAAAAAGGTCCAACACAAACTCAGCTGGGAAGAAAACACACCAAAATCTGCATCTGAAGGGAATTCCAGTTCTCTCTCACTGTCAATCATAACCATAGTTATGAAAAAAAAAAGTTTCTGCAGAAAAGCAGTCTGACCATCGTTCTTCTAAGAGAAGGAAACAGTGCTTCTGCCTTCCTTAACCACAGGCAGTGTGCAGTTTGACATTTTTTTTCAGCCTCTGGAATCAACCTTTTACCTTCCTGTTCCAGCAACCCAACATCAACAGTGCATCAAGGAATGGAAAAAGCAATCGCCACCAAGACAGCATAAAAGCATGAACGAACAGTTCTGATGCTGAAGCTAACAAAAGCAACTCATCACGGGAGAATTGCAACACTTTGGTGTGCTCCCACTTATCAAAACACTCCAGATGGAGCCTTAGCGCTATAATCTGTCTCATATGCTTGTAAAACATATCTGGTGTTCCCCTCAACGTTGCTGGGATTGGGCCGTCTCTTTCACAATGACAGGTCTTGTGCAAACCATTATGGCAAAACCGTGACAGAAAATGGTCTTGCTCTGCAAATGAAAGTTATGGTGTGTTCACCGAGATGCCTTTATTCATGTAAACTGAACCCATACAGACATTTCCCTCTCACTGCCTCTGTGTATCCTTTGAGTACCTTCAGTCATATGATCAGCACCATCCACTTCCAAGAGTACAGAGGGAATTTCTGACAGTGCATCTGCAGTTCTGTTAGTCACCAGCTTACTGGAAGGATGACTTCAAAAGCATCAAAGCAAATCAGTGGCATCAGTCCTACTAACTTTCATACAGGAGCTTGATCAAGGGATTTTATGTCCTCATCCAAAATCACCTTCTGACCACGTACACAATCTGTCAATTTTGGCAACACACTATCTGTCCTACAGCTGATTTACCATACTCCTTGGAACCACTTTGACGCTACAATGATACACAACTTCCAAATGGTTACACAAGAATACATTTAGAGTTTCTACAGATCTTCATAGAAAATCAACAAATCACGAAGGTAAACACAATAAAAACCGTATAATCTGTGAGTAAGAGCAGCCAGCAGTAAAACACTGCATTCTGTTTTAAGGTGAAACTGCACCTATACGTAGCATCTGTGACTAAGATTTCCTCATTGTCGCAGAGCTATTCCATCAACACGTTAGGAGGAGAAGACCTCATAGCTACGCAGCCAGGGTAGCATCTGTATCGTTCGTATGTATCCAAGGCCTACTTCAAATCCTTCCTAGCTCAAGCCAAAATCTCACCTACAAATATTTTCAAAGGATGAGTGCGCCAGATGCCATGTCGCATGTTGACAATACTGAAACAAAGCTATTTCTTAGGTGTTGCTCTGCCAGTGAGTGCTCTACAATACAACTTTAGCCCTACGGAAGGGGCAGAGAGATGACTTATCTGTGGTACATGTTCCACTTCATATTCACAAGCAAAAGTTTTCAAGTACCCCCATTTTACAACAGCTATGCTGGGCGTGCCCAAAGGTCCAGCTGCCCAACAGCAGTTACTCACTTTGAGCCACCAGTGCAGGCAGCATCCACCACCATGCACCTTTGGATGCTGCACAGCGGCATGCGGTACCCAACAGGAGCGAGTGATGCACTGCCAAGTACTGATATATCACATCATATGGTCAATCAGCCAGAGAGGACTAGACATTTATCTTGGCAATCACTTACGGATCAAGTTATTTAAATTTCAAGGAATCACAATTATTCCTTAATATTTGCCAGCTCAAGCTCCTGGCACTGTAAATAGAACATCTATCCCAACAGAGAAAAACTTTATTAACAAGGCATTTGAGAACTACAGGGAAAGAATGGATATTTCAGAGATATATCATCACACAGATTTGTTAATGTCAGCTGGCAAAATTTCCCAGCAAACCCATAACCAGAACATAAATGCCCAGGGGCCAGAGGGAGAGCACTTCCATTTTAGAGAAAGGTAGGGAGGGGTGCTTTACATGGAACAACCTATTTATACAGCAGCCCAAGTGAACTTCAGCACACGGAATAGCTGATTCTGCAATATACAGCAATATTTGAGTCCTGAGATAACCCTGCTGGGCCACACATCCCCAGCAGCGACCGGAGTCACTAAGGAAGTCCTGCTTAAGCACCTGCTCCTCGCTCCAAGCAGCTCACCCAGCAGCTGTCCTGTGGGACAACCCTATTACAGAGCAGCAGTTCAGCAGCAGCAACGCATGCAGTCCTCATCACATGGGTAAGGTGAGGCTGAAGGAAAAAAAAAGGAGGACAGGATTTTGGAATAAGAGCAGGGAGGTAGAGGGACATGGCAAGCTAGGATCACACAAGTAGAGCAAGAAGATGCAGCTTCACAACTCTTCCAGTTAAAAGTGCACTTATTTTAAAATATGTTGGTTAGAATGGTGTGCTTCCTGAGGCAAGGCAGGACAGAGCTGCCAAGAAGAAAGTTGTAGTTTTTTGTCTGGGAAGGGCTATAGAAAACACATTGATGGACAGCTACCATTGGCTGAAGAAGAGTCTGTGAAGTCTTTGGCAAAAGATCGCTTACGACCTCCTGTGCCAGAGGAAGAGAGACTAAGAGGATTCACACGGCTTGAACAGTTGAGATGACAAAAGATGCTGAGATGACAGAAGAGAGGAAGGTCCAGAGAAGTATTTTCAGTACAAGAATTTTTTGGCAGTTACATTTTACAAGAAAAGACACCCTTCTCTGCACAAGGAAGGTCTCTCTAGCACGCAGAGATTAAGTCAGTCCTTCTGAACAGAAAAGCAGACAGTGCATTTATCACAACGTCACTGCAGAATATACACAAGTACGCCCACGGCCCACGCACCCGGCCCTGTCACAGGTCATCGCAGGCAGATCCAACTGCTTATTCACAGGCAAGCGTCTGCCCAGCACTAGAAGCCTCCCACTGCAGACTTCCGTACTGATCTCAGAGGCTTACAACTCCAATTAAATGACGGTAAGATGCAGTGATTAGTGTGACACAAGTGGGAATGAACAAATGATTGACTCAGCATGTCAAGCCTCAGTGATGTAAGACCAGGATGAGCTCGTGACAAGGTCACACACTGAATCAGACACAAAAAAATACCCCAAAACAAATCAGCTCTGCTGCCTGGAAATCCACTCATCTGATTACAAGGTAGCCTGTGGAAGGAGCATTCCATAGGTCACTTGGATCATAAAAATTACTCCATAATGTGCATGTTTCCTGAATCATTAGGATGTTTATAGAAGAAACACCACCTAGGTATACAAGCTTTTTCCCTCTCTATATGCATACTCAAAGTGGAAGACTCCAAAAGGTACTTCTACAAATCCACACAGTCAAAAGCAGGACAGGTCAAATTGGGGAAAAAAAAAGATGTGTGCTAATGATACAGCTTGAGCAAAACCCACACACCTAATATGCACCAAGAAAAGCAGAAGATAATGTCAGCTGATAATCCAAGGAGGACATATCAAAAGCAAGGCCATCTCCAGCACTTAGCCTAAGGTGCAAATGGATTTCAGTGTCTTTGTGGACACACTCAATTGTCATCACCACCCTCAACTGCAGGTTAAAGCTAAAGAGATGGAGTGACGTTGTCAAGCGAGTAAATGATGGATACCAGACAGCCTGTGAAAATACACTTGAGGCGGGTGTCATCTTCCATTACAGGGGGCATTTTGCAGATTCTATAAAAAAATGCCAGACTCCACAACTTGGCATATCCTACCAAAAGGAAAACAACTATTTCTGACGTTTGGACACACATTTTCTCTTACAAATTGCAACGCACTGCTTGCACCACAGGTTTCAATAAATACTCCAAGGCTACAGGTCACCAAAGCAGATGCATTGTCAGGATAACCACAGGCTCCTTCTGTATTTAACTGGGAAGCCACACAGAGTTGTGACTGGTTACTGCAAATATTTTCAGGACAGAAAGTCCCAGGCTTTGCCTGCTTGTCACAGCACCTTGTGGATTTTAACACCAACAGCTACAGTGAAAAGCCTGTGAAGCCTGATCTGTACGAGAAGCTATGTTCACACTAAATGCAGAAAAACACTGCAGTGACTGGATAAAAGGGGATGGGCTCAGAGCTGGAGAAATGCACAGCTGATGCTTCCAGTTGCACAGTGGTGGGATGCGCCCAAGTAATAAAGAGAGCACCCACAAAATCCAGTAAGAACCCCTCTTACCCTCTCCAGTAAGAAACAAGCAGGGAACAGAGGTATCACTGCGCTCAGCAAGCTGAACCAGGACCGCACAGCACTGCAGAGGAAACCGCTCCCCGATACGTGCTGGCCTCAGTGCAGGAAGGCACAAGAGCAAGCCTTGGAACGACCACTCCAGCACACGCCTGGAGACCTCCAGAATAATTTACAAAGTAAGTATTTTTAAAAGTTCATGCTATAGCTCTCCCATTTTTGCCCTCTTACTTAAGAAACAGGAGGAAAGGATTACAAAGATGTTAGTTACTAGCAACAAAAGCTGGGAAACAGTCATGCTGCCAGTGTTGCTAAGTTTGAGGCCTGAGAAGATTTGGAGACAATACTACGTAGTCAAGACTAATCATTTGCTCCTAAGCTTAAAAAAACCCTTCTGCTTCCATATGTGCAACAACCAGCTCGCTCTCAGTGAAAACAGTAAAATACCCAGGCAGCAGAGACAAGCTCTCTCCACTTCTCCTCCTTCACCTGCCTTTATGATACGCGACAGTACACGAAGGGTACTTCATTTCCTGCCTGATTTTCTCACACCCAATAACAAGCTTATTATGCGTGTTTCTTCAGCAGATGGAGGAGGAGCGCAAAGAGATCGCAATGCATATGGAGAACAAGAGCCGTGGGATATATTCCCAAAGTTGCCTCCAAGAAGCCCATCTGGTATCCCCAGACAGGAACACTACTGCACCAGGGGCTTACACCAAGACTGAATGCAAAGAAAACACAGTAAGACGAATGCCACATCACACTACAACCTTTCAAAAATGAGAATAAAGGAGGGAAAGATTGTTTAGGAGAAACCATGTGACTTAACAGACAGAAACCCCATTTTCCATTCAAAATACCTGTCTCTCCCCCATGGAAAAGCAGCTCACCACAGACGGAAAAGAGGTGCCCTCTCATATAAGTTAAATGACAACAAACTTGTAACGGAAGACCAACAGGAGCATCACCAACCATCAGCCAGCAACAAGGGCTGCACCCGGGTTCTGCAAAACAACTCCGCAGCCCATCTGCCCCACCGGGGCAAAGAGCCTCCCAAAGGCAGCAGGAGAGCTGGCGGCCGGCACCTAGCTCAGCCAAACCTGCCGCCCAACACCTCTGCACCAGCCATAAAGGCAATCCATCACGTTTCATGTACGTTAGATGGGACCCTTGAGCTGCAATAAATTGCCAACACAACAATCAACAAGGCAAAGCAATTAATAAGAGGGGCATTTTCGTTACTTTAGCTGCAGCAATTAATACAAGTGGAATGAAACTCTCCTACAAAATTAGGGCAACGTAGAAGATGGCTGTTCCCTTATCACAATGTACTTAACAGAAACCCCCCTCAAATCTCAGTGGTCACATACACATGCTAGACTTACTGAATGGGGAGTTGGACCTGGTAAATCTGTAGTTAGCAAAATTTTGGAATAATATTAAGTGGGTGCTGGTCTGTGCTGAGGGATTTAGTAGGAATTATACAATATAGGGATGCAGCAAATTGCTCTTCAGGCAGGGGCAGTTAGGCAGGCATTAAACAGCATCAAAAAAACGCCGTCTCTGCAAAGCTATTTATTCCCAGCCTACAGATGACTGAGAAAGAGGCAGGTTGACTAGTGACGGACTAGGATGTCACTGTGGGCTGACACTGTTTTGCTATTTATGCTCTTACAAGCGACTGAATTTGACAGGGATAGCTGATAACCTTCTGAAAATAACTGAACTAGCAACGAATCTACGTCTTAGCTAACACAGATTTAGGTTTTTGCAGCTTGTAAAAATGCAGATTAGTTCTCAATCTAAGGAGCTGATCTTACAACTCTACCCTGGAAGACATTAAAATGGGATATCTATTGTCTAAGGACAATTGAATTGCATAACTCCCTTTCTGAATATCTCTATTTGGCTTCTACTTAAAAGTCAGCTCCCTCCCTTGCAGCAGGTCAGGTACAAATCTTACTACTTTTTTTAAAATTTAAATAATTAGAAGGCCTTTTTTTCTTCATGTTCAGTCAAAAGCCAATTAGAGAAGTTAATGTGTGTGGGGCAATCCAGAGGTTACAACTCTCCTGACCAAATTCATATAGCCTGGGTCACCCCAAAAAACACATTTCTTGCTTCACTAATTACAAACTACTGTAGCTGTACTAAAATACAGTGAAGACTGGCACATGGAGGCTTTGGAGATGAGCCCCTCCAACCACTCCATCTTCCAGGTTTCCTCTGCACACACACAGAGCCACGTATAGCAGGAAGGAAAACTGGAAGACTTCTTACCCTATCTGTTTTTAACACGTCCCAGGTAGAGAGTGCAGCTGGGACCATTATCCCCACCGCTAGCAGGGTTCTGGCAGCACCCTGCCTGAATGCTGGAAGGGAAACACAGCAAAAAATCATCCAGTCTGAAGGCCTGCTGTAACTGTTGCTGGGGAAGGTCAACGTAAGCAGCAGCTGAATGCCAGCCAAAACTTCTTCATGTGCTTGTGCGTACAGTGATTTACTGGGCACCTCTAGGCACTCAGTTCAGTTTAAGGACTGCTGCTTACAGGCTCTTTGCTGTAGCAATGCACCAAATCTGATCAAGTCAAACACCTGCCCAAGTACATAGGGATGCTCCAAATGGGAGAAGGGGCAGAGCAGGCATCCACAAGAGGAAAAAGAGGAATTCCCAAATTCCCAGGTATTTGGGAATTGTTCTCGCGTAGGGAGACATTACCTCACATGAGCAGAATTGCAGAGAGAATATGGAGAGGCATTTGGTTAAAAGGAGCGTCATACATAATTACAGATTCCTCAGTGACAACAAAATAAATTGGGAATTGTAGCAACACTGAAGGGGAAATAAAAGTTGTCACTGATGGTAAAAGTAATAATTAATTCTGGAGCCTTCTCTCTCTGTGCTCACCACTACCACCCCGGTGGGAATGTGCCAGGCTCTTTCCCAGCAACAGAATTATTTCTGTAAAACATTTTTGTAAGTTGCAGTACCTCTGTAACTGAAAATAGAGGCAAACGCAAGTGCTTAGTGGGACCTTTGAAACCCCAGCTGTGAAGACTCATTAACTGTAAGTACATTTTTGCAGATGCACAGCTCTGAATCTGACTCATGACTCTCCTCCCATGACAGCGAGACTTGGGATTCAGGTAAAAAGGCTTTAGATAACTGATACGGATTCTTACTCAGGCAAATTAGCAGGAAGGAGACAGCAAAGAAGAGACTTAAGGGATGTAGTGAAGGAAGGGAGATCAATGGTTCAGTGCTTTTTCCTGAGTGATCCATCACCCGCAGTTCCACGGCACAGGGACAGTGGTGCAAGATGGGAATCTATGTTTTTTCTAACAAATTTTATGCATCTTGCTCTTGTATGGTGGACAACAGCTCTAGCCTCAAATACCAGGTCAGAGTAAAGGCTCCCCTTGAGTACTTACTCACTGGGGATTTAAGCCATTTTGCACTTTTAAGGGCTGAAAACGTTCAGATTTACCAGGCGCAACTGCACGCAGGGTAGTCCTCGTGTTTGCAGCTCCAGCTTGCCTAAAGACAGGATAGATATGGGGGAGACACACAATTAAGAATTTCTCCCACACACAAGGCATATGGAAAAGCGGAGCATGCAAGTCAGAGTTGACTCAGAGCTGCATACCAGAGGCCTCACCTACAGTCACATGTGTATGTGTGTGCACACACAACCGGGAAGGGCATTTAATGCTAGCAGGGCTCTTTCTGACTGGATTTCAGCATGAGTACAAAAGCATCAGGGCCAAAACCTGCATTAGGAGTCTGTCAGCCACCAGCCTCTGACTCTAGCCAGCGTGCCGACATACACTAGGGAGGAGGGCACACCATTTGGTGTCCAGCAGCTCTTTCACACTAGCATTTCTAAGCCTTTTACAAGTTTCTGGAAACAACATTTAAACCGCAGTGTTGTGTATTATACAACAGATCTTCCTTTGAATGGTTCAAAAAAACCTCATTGGCTTTCCACCACCCCACCAAAAAAAAATTTAAAAATCTTCTAGCAGCATTGACCGAAGTGTAAAGCAACCTGGTTGGCTTCCATGCATCCGATGGCCTCTTCCAAGAGTGAAAACTCCACGCAGACATAGCCATAGTCGTAACCTGGGGACAGCATTTAAATACAGACGGGAGTCATGTTAGTGCCTTGTCATAAAGAAAGCCACATCAAATACTCAATTTCCCTCCAATGACAAACCCTCTAACCACCACCCCTCTACTCCTGAATCAAAAGGAGAAAAATCAGGGACTACCTGGATGATGATTAACTGTGCAGTTTATCATAAATGTTAATAGTACAGTGTTCCCACTTCCCCTTACACAACCCAGTGACAGGCACACCCTTCCTCAGGGCAAGACATAATTGCTTTGGTTTTTTTTTAAAGGCATAGTGATTTTCCATTGCTAGTTTCACATTCTGTGCTACCTTGGAGGCAGTGCTCTCCAAAGCAAGTGCTGCTAAGTCATTTAAAAGTACCTTGCTGCAAATGTTTTTTACATGAATAGCCAGCATTTTAATTGGACAGTATTTCAGAAAGAGCTAACATGGTTCCTTTGCCTTTTCTATTTTTCCTTCAACATCTGCTTACTTTTGAAGTCCAGTCCCTTGTATTATGAAAAAGTGCAGCGGAGCCGGAATGAGAACTCCAGCTTTCTCATTTTGGTATAGATGTTATTGCACATGTAACAAGAGGGTGTGGGAGCTTAAGTTTAGATGCAAAAAACTGGAAAGCCTTTACTTTTCTCACTCCTTGGAAAGCTGTCATCTCAGTCAGTGGCAGAAGGGACCCACTGATTCAACTGTGTACTCCAATTACCTGCGCTGAACTGTTATGTCCCACAGTAAAGTGCAGGGTGAACGCTACAGAAGCCAAGACCGTCCCAAGAGCCATCCTTGATGTCGAAACTATTTCCAAGAACTGAAGCGCTGAGGAACAACCTAAAGTCACAACCTCACCCTTCACAGGCCAAGGCCACCTCACTCCAAAACAGCGCTTCCCAGATGATCATGGGCTGACATGCTTCTACACAGACAAACAGCAAGAGGAAAGGCTTGGTTCCCTCCTCCTGCTGCTCTTTTGGCTGGTTAGGAGCAGGAGGAAAGCCAGTCTCCATGTGGACTGTGCCATTTTAGGCACCTAGCTGTCCTGGTAAAAAGCTTGTCGCCTCTCCTAAAGAGGCATGTCTCAACACTGGTATCTTCAAACCAGATATGTATCTGGCTCCTACTGCTTCAGCCCCTCACCTTCCATGGGAAGGTAACTCCACACACACTTCTTTCAGGCAAGGCATTCCAGTCTGCTGGAAAACAGCACCCATCTCCCCCACGTCTACGCCAAAGAACATTTGCTGCACTCTCCCATTTTTCCTTCTCTGTTTCTTTATCATCTTTGCACTTAACCACATCAGAGACAAAGCCATACAAAACTGTTTCATCATCAAACCCTACCGATTTTTTTTTTTTATTCTGGGAGCAATTTGCACACTGTTCTAACAACACAATCCTGGCTTTGTACATTTGCCCTTATAGCAAGACTCCAATTTGAATCTAGCTCCACCTCTACCTCACATAGGAATTTATTCCCCTTCCCCATATTATTTTAGTCAACATAATTATGCTAGAGGGAAATTTATCAATCTGGGTGCTTTTCAGCTCAGTGAAAGACGCAGGCCAGCAGCATGCCATCTGTGGTGGAACGCAGCTAAAGCCTTCTTACATGAAGTGGGCACCTGGAACTAGAGGTACGGCTTCAGCTGGCAGGATCGACAGAACAAAATTCACCCAGCTGTTCCCATAGCATCCATTCTGCTCTGCAGTTCCGGCCACAGTAAATCACATTCTGAAAATGAAGCAGTTCTCTCTGCAGAAGAGAGCTGCTCCCCAGGAGCAGTGCTGCCCCTTGCTGGGAGACCGTTTTGCATTCTGGGCAGACATCTCTGCTACTTCACGGCACAGTGTGCAGGCTCACATGGTACATTTTAAAATCTTATTCAAATCCAGAACTCCAGAGTCATTTCTTTCCCTCCTGTTTAGGAAACGGCTGCATGAATGGTATTTGTCAGCCTGTAAGGCTCCTGATTCCCCTTCACAGAGAGGATTTTTGAAAGCTGCTGTAATCAGCAAGCCAGGACCAGAGTGCTATTTTATTTCCATGTGCGTATGAAGTAGGGGGTCTCCTGACAGACAGAAAGCAAGATTGCAGAAGTTTTCACTCTACTTGCTCTACAATGAGAGGCAGTTTACATGCCAGTCCTCATGAAGTGAGTGAGTGGTTTAGACACAGATTTAATCCAGCACGACACCACTGAGAGTGCAACGCTGAACGCTATACGTAGATACAAAAGCTGAGACGCTTGGAGGAATGTACACTAGAGGATCGTTCCAAGCATTACACGCAGACACTTAAGGGGAAGACCAGCACATTCCTCCTTCTGCACTTTCTTACCTCTGCCCTCCCCCACCAAACTCAACCCGCCTTAATAAGCATAGCTGCAGCAACATGTACAATGAGAACCAAAACCAGAAACTGTGGTCCCATATCCTGCCGAAAAGCAACTTCAGGCCAGATGTTCAGCTCTTGTGGTCAGGTTGCAGAGGGACACAGCATTCTGCAATTCACTACGCGCTGTCCTTGCACAAACAGCACCCAAGTAATAATGCAAGAAGAGAGCAGCCTGGAGCCGCTGCTCCACCCCAAACTGCTGATGAAGATCTGCAGGGGCTTGACACTTTCCCCCGCCCCCAGATCCAGCCCTTTGCATAGATCTGACAAGCAGGCTCAGTATGTGAGGACTAGAGAGTAACATCAGCCTTGGATGGTACGGCACTCCTGCTCTGTCCCCCTGGCCCCAGCTCCATCAAAGCATCCTTCCATTTTAGACCATGATGGAAAGGAGGCCTGTGGAACAATGGCACTGCTACAGAGCGCCTTCAAAACGCAACGTTTGCTGATTTTTTTCCACAATCTGCAATATTCACACTACCCAGAGCACAACGCTTGAAACAAAACCAAGTGACTTCAGGCCGGCTTTTAAGGGGGAGCAGCTATGGAAGCTCCTGCCACCAACTGTTGTGCCTCTTCCCTGCCTCCTCTGTAGGGCTGGTTCAGCTCTTTGTGTCAGCTGCTGAGCTTCCATATTTTTGGTACTGAAGCCTTCACGCAGTTTGCCTGTCAGAATGTAGCAGTTCAGCTTCTGTCACCAGAAGCAGGACTGGGGATTTTGACAGAGGCATGGGGCCAGGCACCTAATGGCAGGAGCTGGCACAACAGGCATCCCAGGGGAAGCTCTCCTCCCCTGTGAATGAGAGCTCTCGGACAACCCACTGGTATTCTTCAGATCATAACAGCAAAACCAAAGTGATCAAACCAGCAAAGCAAAATCACTGCTGAAGACTACAGTGCGGGTTTTTTGACTCAAGGTGGCCTAAATTCACATGCAAGATTTCACATGAAGATGTAAATCTTGGTATCTTCTTAATTTGATCCTTCACTTCCTGATTAGTACAACACTACAGTTTCAGGATCCACAAAAAAGTAGAAGTGCCTCATGTTTTGGCAGAAGTATATGTGATCAACACAGACTCTGTCAAAAAGGAAAGAAATCGGTATTTCCTCCCACGCAACTTCTGAGCATGCTGCAGCATAGTTACACTGTCCAAATGAACTTTCGAAGAGGAACAGTCCTCCAACACTCGAACTCACCCAGATTTTGGCCCCGGCATAGCCATAAACATGCATGTCCATCTCCCCCTGTGTTTTAGGCCAACTGTGAAAAAGGACTTCCCTACCTCACTTAACTACTTCTTCTCAGCTGTACAAGTCTACAGTACCACAGGCTGTATGTGATGGGTGAAAGGAGAACACAAGGAGAGCCTGCACATAAAATCCAGAGAACTTCCGTTTTCCCCTAAGTGCTTCTATGTATACACAATCCTTTATGGACATTCCCAAAGCATGCTCAGTTGTTTTCTGCACTGAAAATGGGTACAATCACTTAATACTTAGGAGTAAGGACACATTTAGAGCTCCAGGAAGCTGCTCTGCAAACATTCGAATATGGAATATTTTGCCTCTGAAACAGATGTGTTCTAGTGAAGTGAATTTTGGCAACAAGTAGCAGGTCCCTGTTAGCATGCCACGGTTTGGCTAAAAATCCTGAAAACCTGACTTAAAATTACTGTTCTTTGGCTTCAGAAAAAAAAGATCAAAGACTTGGGATTTAAAATAAGACTTGTTTCTATACACACAGAGTCTCTACTGAACAACTGACACATAGTAATGTGTTACTTCATGATAGCTTGTTATGTCAAAGATCTAAATAAAGGAAAACCATAATGTTGTTTTGATAGGGGCTGTAAGCAGTGTGAAGACAAAAAAAAAAAATCTCTAGAGTTTTAGGAAGCCAAATGAAGAGATCACGTAATGACAGCAGCCCTGTCTATGCCAAACCGAAGATACTTTTGGGAAAAGGCACGATGGCAACATGACAAAGGCATCCAATTCGAGAGGTAATTCAGCTCCTGGATTCTAAGAATGAGCATGCAGTAAGTCATGTTACTGCCCGCCCCTACAAGCTTAAGGCATTAGGTAACCTTATCATAGATCATTTAAGTTGGAAAAGACCTTTAGGATCATTGAGTCCAACCGTAAACCTAACACTGCCAAGTCCACCGCTAAACCATGTCCCTAAGTGCTGCACCTACACGCCTTTAAGTCCACAGTGAACTGTCACCTGCCTTCTCAAAAACAACTGCTACGAAAACCCCGTCTGCTGTGGTGCAATATGAACGTATTCTCTCTCCTCTGGCCTGGAAGGTAAGAAGATAGCCTCTTATTAAAGTAACTCTGTATAACAGGTTGCCAAAAGACACTATGCTAAACTGGACAGCTAGGACAGCTGCAAATGTGGTGGAGGTCCCTGCATCTGCCAGATGGGGCCAGGCAGCCTGAGGGCAGAAGATGGTAACGATGGAGGCTCCGCAGGCAGAGAGCTTCTCAACCATCCCAACACCACTTCCCTTGTGTTTCTTCCTGTAGGGTGAGACAGAACTACCACAGAAGAAAAACATTTGTAGTTCTGGGCACTTCCAGGACTCGGACAGAGAGCACATTAAAGCAGAGCCATGGCCAGCCTGCTGAAGGACATTCTCGCTGCATGCTCTCTCCAGAGACAGCACGGCAGAGCAGAGTGCAGGTGTGGAAACCCTCTACAGAGTTTCATCCATGTTAGAGAAGAAAGTTCTAGTGCTTCAAAGACAACTACAGCATCAAGCATGGAGTGAGTATGAAGGACTCCCACATCCCTTGAAGGAATCTGCAATCTCACATGCTGACCTCTGCACAGCTCAGGTAGCAGAGATAGAATTTTGCACACTGCTCTCAGAGAACCTGCTATTCCTTGGCCGACACGAAGAGCTACCTCATCTGCGGGACATTGTGGCAATATGCCCATAATCCCATGCACAAGTTTTTCTGTTTCCTTCAAGGAAAGATGCAGATGTAGGTCATCCATACTTAAAAGACTGAAAACCTCAGCACAAGAAAACACTGGAAAACAGAGGGCTTTCTCTGTACCTCTACAGTATTAGGGTGTACTATTATTAGCAGGCATAATACACTCGATGCTTGCAAGAAGCCAGGAGCTCCTGAACACGCACAGTAATGGCCGTACCCGTGCTTATGCAGTGAGTCCTGACATTGCAGTGAACATGGGCAATAGCGTAGTGCCTTCCGTGGCGAGCAGAGAAAATAAAGCTGTCCACACAGTCTGAAAACTTGCCGGGCACCGCCGCAGCACGGCAGGGAATGGCGGCAATCTATCTATGCTAACACAAGCTCAGAAGCCAAAACGGAGAGCTCTCTCGATACCAGCTGGTGGATTCCGAGCATCCATAAATTTGTTACATCTCTTTACTGCACAGATAAATTGGTCTTCGGAGCTACTAAAGCTGAAGAGCTGTACCAGAAAAGCTTGCTGTCAAATACTAAACAGGACGATCTGCAACAAGCCATATCCCCAGTGCCTTTCAAAGGCTAAGCATTTACAAGCCACACCTGGCTGCTGGGAAAAGGCCTGTCACTTCATACTGTCCCTCTGTATCAAAAAGTATGCTCTTACGCCCTCATTCATGGCAGTGCTGCAGAAGAGAACAGCACTGAAACCACAGGATATGCAACGCTGCTACATTCTGAAAGGCAGAGCACCACAGTCCATCCTCCCTGCTCCGTCCAGGAGGACAAGACCCAGAAAAGACCTGCCTGAGATGCCCTCAAAGGTGGACACACGCAGCCCTGTAAACCACAGGAACTACAACAGTCAGAGCCCCAAATAGCTGTCAGCCCTTCATGGCCCAGGAGGATAGTTTGTACAGCAGCACAGAGGAGAGGAGGGAAAAACCCACAACACTAAGACCATACACACTGTAGCTTTATTAAAGACAAAGTATTACATTATATTTGTACAGAAACCCGGAATCCAAGGAAGGCTGGAGCCGTCACAAAACTCCAGGAGAGGACTGGAAGCTGCATACCTGGGAAGGCAGTGCAGACAGGAACTTGGTTTTAAAGTGCTGCTAACGTCAACCTGGTCTCCAGGATGTACGATCTGTCATTTAGCACAAACGACTCAGAAAAGCAATCAATGCAATAGCGTCAGCACACTGTGAAAAGCCTTGAAGTTTTGTGCTGGAGATGCAAAAAGGGTGAGCACATTTGTAAAAATGGTTACAGAGAGAAGGATTCTGCATGTCAAAAAGGCTGTGAGCATGTTTTATGGATGAACGAGTTGGTTGCCTTTTCTGTTGAACAGGTCTTATAACCCTGAACCAAGGGCGATCACTATCACAAACACTGACTTAAAACAGATTTGTACTTTCTGTTTCCTAAGCCACCACATCACAGATGAGGGAAGATGGGCAAGAATCCCCGTTCCTTCCAAGAGACAAAGCACTACTCCACTGAAATCAAGCAAGACTAGCGAAAAGCCTACTGCCCACACAGCTGGGAAAACTGGCAAGGACTGGTATTGATGACCATGGACTAATTCCAACTAACTGCTTTTTTAGTCCTCACCAAGCTATTCTGGCTACAAAACAAGAATCAAGTGCTTCACGCAGATCAGCACTGAAGGTATTTCCCCAGCTTCTGCAAGGTGAGCCCCTGCAGACTGAAGAACTCTATTGGCGATCCGGTCATGCCTCAAGAGGAAACTCCACGTGTGCTACAGCATGTTGTGAGCCTGTGGATGATCACTTCAGCTCTCAGCAGTGCCTGAGATCTGCGTGCCCTTATTTGTGGCTGACGCAGTAGAGCGGGCCACACAATCTTCACTGTGCAAAGCACCAAACACAGCAATGGGAGATTATTCTTCCTGTGGTGCCCTGACGGTGAGCCAAGTTGTCTTCTGTGTAATTAGCACAACAGGCAAGATGCACCTCTGTGCCACAGCGTGTATTAGAGACATCTCACGTCAACCCACAGCATGTTCTTTGCACCAAACCAAAGAATTTAAAGTTCTTGTGGGATCTACTCTTAATCAAACTCCATAGGGTTGGTGCCAAGCCCTCTTTCTGAGGAAGCCACTAGCTGGCCACAAATCCACCCTTCAGAGGGGTTTCCCCAAGGGCACTGCATCACTCCTGAAAGGAAACAAAAGGTCTCAGTTTAGCACAGTTCTGCTGCACACTTCCAGAAACATCCCCTCCCGATGCAGAGCAACAGCTCAGTTCTCCAGCCCTACCTGAGGTTGGAAGCTGCAGCACGACGGCACCCGCGGCATGCAGGAGCCGGGGGCAAGCTCAGTATTTCACCAGGGATTCTGACCTCCAAGAGCATTACTAGCCCAAACCCCACCCACACCTACAGTGAGGGAACCAAGACTCAGTTATATGTGGGCCAGACAAATGCACAGCCATGCCCGCTACCAAAACAGGAGCTCTGGTCTAAGGGAGAGGAGATCTCACTGCCTTGGGATGCACTCCAGCCATGGAAAATGGAGAACTTATCCCTAGTATGGAGAGGTGCACCACTCAAAAATCTGTACCAATTTTTCCATCATGAAGTGTAAACTTCTGGACCTTAGATTATGAGTTTTAGCAAAATGCAACACTGAAGAATACAACATTAAAATTTCAGAGGCCTCCTGAAATATTCCTGAAACCAACGATTCACTGTTCTGATATAAAAGACAGACTGCACTTGGTGGGGAAAAAAAAAAAAAAAGAGCACCTTTTAAAGGTTTATCTAAGGGGCTTATTAATATTTAACAGGGCACCAACGTGGCAGAGCTTAGTGAGAACAAGCAAGATAATCCAGTTTCTTCTAGGGCTTGGCCAAGGCAGTTTAAGTTTAACAAAGGGAGGGATAAAGGGCGCAGTTCCAAGCACCACATAGGGGCCAGGTCTGGAGAAATGAAACGAAAAATAAATGCTAGTGCAAGAAGGTGGCTAAGCAAGCAATAAAGTATGTTTGGTGCCAATAGTACTTGCTAAAAATAAAGCTTTTCAAAATGGAGCAGGCAGCTGCCATTAAGTAGCTGCTAGGTTAGTCGCATTTTCAGGTTACACTACATTTCCTGCATGTACCTCCCACCACAGGAGGACGCCTGTCCTTTAGCATCAGCCACCTGTATCCATGCAGACATCCCTCTGGCCCTGAGTGTTACTGCTGTTCAGAGAGCTCCTCCCTGCTCCAGTCATCCCACTTCCATGGCTGCTTTGCTCCTCGGGGGTGCAGCATCACATTCCCGCACCCCCACCCAGGGTTCAAAAGTGAGTATTCAGAAGGGCCAGAAGGGGGTTAACAAACCCACATTCCTAATTTCTGAAGTGCTGCGCTAATTTAGAGAGTACATAAAGGGGCTGGGGTGGACCTCACTGCTCCTTCTGATCGCAATCCAGCTCACCTGGTCCCTCCAGGTCCGCTTCACAGAGCTCCTCTCTGCGCATGCTGCTCTCCATCTCAGTCAGTGTGTCCAATTCTCCACCAGGCTCTCCCAGCTCAGCAAAAACTCCTCTCCGTTCCCCAGATGGGCTTGTAGAGTATGCTAGAAAAGCCTCATGGGCTGCCAGCAATTTCTCAGGCTCGCTTTCCCTGAACAGCTTTTTCCAACTGCTGGTACTAACCCTAACATGAATCCTGGTTGGAAAACACACGTTCCAAGCTTGTCCCACCACAGACTGCATCCAGGAGAACAATTTGAACAGAAGGCTCAGAGTACGCTTCATGTTTTCACTTATTACTTGGACATCGTTGCAGCATCTTTTAAGGGTGAACGACTCATCATAAGCAGCCCTTTAAGATAAAGATAGCTCTGCGTGCTCTCTTCTCCAGGGCATACGTGTGTGTTCAGCCAAAGAGTTCTGTGCACATCAGACACTCAAGATGATATCTTAGACTTGGATTATGTTTGACATTAGTCAGGAAAGTAGAAATAAAGCTTGATGAGAATCAGGCAAGAGGTAAGTTTAAAATACGATCAAAATCAAAACCAGGACAAGGTGTGTTCATGTTAGATTCCTTGAAGGTCAAAAGGTATTGGTTTCAAGTTCCGGGCAGCGAGCACCAATGCAAGCGCAAGACAGTAATAGGGGAATGAGAGACACCGTGCCACGGGTAGCCTGGTGCTGTTACACGCTGCGCTAACAGCTCCACAGAGGGAGGCCCACACGGTAAAGCCGTATGAAAGCCTTGACCCCAGTGAGCAGAGATAAGTACCTTCAGATGGGACAGGGGGAGCTCACAAGCCATTACCGACAACCCCTTCTCAGAGAGCTGCTGACAAGCCATCACCAGGAGTATCTAGCGAAGCAGCAGTTCATCCACGGCTCTGCCTCTGCATAAGGCGGCAAGAGGCATCGGGAGATACTGCAGACTAAAGCAGTAGATGGTCTCTGAGAAGATTCCACTAATCGCCTCAGGGTTTACTTTTTGTAATGATTAATTGAACAGACACGACCAAACACACTTGAAAAGGCAAGCTGAAAGATAAGCCAACACTCTAATACAGTTATTTCTGCCAAGGCTTATACGTTACGTTGGAAGAAGTCCTCTTCCCCTCACAGATGGATCTGATACTTTCAGTCTGAATATACAGGCATCAATTCAAAAATCTATCTGATGGAAATTACAAGTTCATGTTGTGTATAGTAATATAAAGTCTAACTTTGATATTTTATCATCGGCTGTAAATATCTGCCTCGGATTTAAATAGAATTACTATGCCGTTGCTTAAGGTCTCTCCTTTCACTACCTTGTTTAAAATCCAGCCACCGTTTCTGTCTGTGGGCTTCAGAGACAAAACAATCTAAAGAATAAACAGCTTGAATGTGCACCAAAGTCACACCAGGTATATTAAGAACAGCGTTCCATGCTCAGCACAACCTTCAGTGAGAATATGCTTCCCTTAGCACATACGCAATGTGTAAAAAGAAAGGGCTTTATAAAGAAGTTGAGCTGCTTTTTTCAAGAAAAATCAAACATACATTTTCCCCCAAAACAGAAAGGGTCTTGTGAAAGATCATACAGTGGAATCATCATGTTGAAGCTGCTGAGATAAGCTTTATTATAAAAGTGTTCTCTTTTTGTGAAACTGTTCTGAACCTCACTTATTTCAAGTTAATTGCACGTTATTTGTTACGGTTGTTATTGTTCTCCAACAGCTGCAGGCATTCTTCTCTCAAACACACTCAACATGCATACTCATGATTAATGTTATTTTTAACATTTCTGGACAGCACTCAAAAATATACAACCCACTCAGACAGGCTTAGCACGCACCCTTCTGAGCCAGGCTGCCATCGTCCCATTGAGCCAATATAGCAATGCAGCCCGTGGGCCCAGGTGTATCCTAGGGACATCAGTAAACCAGCAAGCTTGCTTTTAATTTACATACACACCCCATCCTAAAAGCATTGTTTAGCCCATGACTGACCTCTAGTTTCAAACAGGCTTAGCTTTTCAGAAGTTAACATGAATTCAATTTCACACACTTCTCTATAGGATGACCTAATGCAAAAAGCTGGATTAAATTTACTACAGCTTCTAGTTACCCAATTTCAAGAAGTTTTCACAATTCAGGAAGCTTTTATTGTCCTAGACGTATCCATCTTGCGTAAGAAGGATCAGAAAGCTCTTTAAATTAGCAGCTGCATTTGCAGCCTCAGGACATAATGCAAAACAAAGTCTTTGGAGCATCCACGTACCCTAGAATAATGCTACACTGCTTAAATTACTGATGTTGACTGGACAGAGTTTAAATAGCTTTATAGACAGCTTTAAATAGCGCATAAAATATGGGCTAATTTTAACTTCATTCTTTCCCTCCCCACAATTGCCAGCAAAACTTAAAAAAAAACCCCAACTTTGCAGCTGAGGAGACAGACCGAAAGCAAATGCAGCTTTTAGAGAAACAGAAAAAAACTGCAACCCTCAAATTACATGTGACCACCAGAAGATACTAGGGCTTCTGCACATAACTTCAGACACTGTGTCTCATCCTGAGTAGCCTTCGAAATGGGGAATGGGAAGGAGGAGACAACAGTTTTCTAATGAGGGAAGTAAGTCCTAATAACATACATGAGAAGAGACTTATGAAGAGATTCCCAGTTCAAGTCAATTTATTACTGAAAAGTGATGTTTCAGGAAAAAAAAAAAAAAAAGAACTGACAAATCACATCAGCACAGGCAAAACATGAGTATGTTGCAATTATTGGGTTACAGTCAGTGTTGTGCAGGTGACGATGACAGCCATGCTGTATGTACTATGCTTAGAAAAGAGGAAAGGAAGCAAGAAAGACTGACTGTGTCCCTTAAGCTCTGCTTGTTGGGCCAGACCAGATTATGTGACACAGGGGTGTTCTTTAGTTCAAAGGTTCATGAGAAGGTTGTGAAATCTCCTTTGACAGCTTCCAGAAACAAAAATATACTTGAGAAATACCCGACTGCCCCAGTTTCTCTCCCCAGCTACTAAACACATAGGAAGCCTTTATATAATGCATTGACACCAAGAATTCCAGCTGCTTCACACGAACCCATACTGGTAACAGGAGAAAACACTGATGAAGGTGGAAGCCTCTGCTTTCCTAGTTTTAAAAAAACAAACAAACAAAAAAAAAAAAACCCCAACAAACCAATGGTTTCCAGGTATTTCCTACCGTATTATCCAAACCAATCCCCAAGACTCACCCTGCATTTCCTACCATCGCACATCTTTGTTCCAGTACAACTTTCTCACAAAGCAGCCTTGTAAAATATTTCTTTCTTCAGAATCCTATACATACTGATCAGAAGTACAGCAAAACTTTATTGTTTGAATGAGGAAGAGCATCCAGACCCAGTATTTGGATATTTGCTTATAAAACTTACTTTTTCTTTTTTTTGACCTGTCTTCATGTCTAAGAAGGGTAACAGTTTCATGTTACTGAAGGAGAAATGTTAGGATCTATCAGGTTTCCTGAGGACACTGTGCAGGACATGTTCCACAGTAAGACCATCTCAGAAACAAGATGTAGAACAATCCAAAAGGATTTAATAATCATTAAAAAAAAAAAAATCTATTGAGGTATTAGCCTGCTGCCCCATGTCAGTATTGGCTTTACTCTTGATGGCTATTAGAACAGCCTTACTGTTTTTCCTGCTGCTCCTACATCTCTCTACAGGCACCAGGACACATGCTTTACCTCTGAAGTAGCAGTGAACACAGCCATCAGTTTTGAAGACAAGAGGACAAACTACAAAACTCAGTGGGCATTTTCATTCGAAAATACCTAAAATTATGACACCAAAGATTTTAACCAAACTGCCTGAGTAAGTATCGGTGTGAAAAATACCCTTTTGTGCACTGGAAAAGCATTCTCACCTGAACTGTAATCTTTCAGTCGCAAGTCCTTCACGGGTGTCCCATCGGGCCCTCGGAAAGCGTTGAGAATCTACAGGAAAACCAAGATCCACTTCACTCTCCAAAACCAAACCTCGGAAAATGAAGCACTTGCTAACATACATTCCTCTCTCCCCAAGTCTTCTTTTCTTTCTAGGTTTCCTGATTAAGTTCCAGCAGTACCTGAGAACTGTTTATTGAGTTTTGGGAAGTATTTTTGGGTTTTGTTTAAATAATCAAGCACCATTTACACCACAATTCAACTGTGCAAAGGTTTATTATGCTGGTTTCAGCCAGACAGTTCACCTCTGATCCTTATCTAAGGTCAGAGATGCCTTACTGCCTTAAGAAAATCAAGGGTCATAGGGTGATTGTTGAGAGTCTTATCATCCTCTAATGGACAAAGTTTCTGCCATGAGTTCTCCACTATCAAGCCTCAGAAGTTCTGATCATAACAGCTAACCCTAGCAAAAACTGCTGCATATGTAGGGGTTCTCAAGTCTGGAACTGCCACCAAAAAAAAATCCTAATTCAAAGTGGAAGCTTTTGGAAAGGGAGCTTCTTTCACCTTTTAGCCTAGATTAGTTTTTGTTTTTCTAGTCAAATTAGCAGTAGCAGCAGACATCTTTTTCATCCTTGTAAGATCTCATTTAAGCAATTTCAAGTAACTAAGAACAAACAAGTTCACTTTGACACCACACGTCCTCTGAGCCCAAAATATAGTAACAAATTAATAATAACATTTGGTATATATAAAGCAATGATGGAAGTAAGGCATGTTAAAAAGTCTGGAGTCAAGGCTTTTAGCCACCAACACCCCACATGTGACTGCAGAAAAACTCATCACTTCCAGACTCCCCAAACCCCAGAATAATCAGATAAAAGATAACATTGCAGTGACTTCTAAATCTGGATTTTCCCTGAGGGAAATGACCGACCATGTGAACTACATTAACCAGGCTTAAAAATGGTACTTTTAGAAACCCTTGATAGAAGTTTTTGGATTAAAAACATCCCACTTACATCATCCTTTGTGGCAGTTTCAGGCACTCCTCCTAGCCGAATAAGCTTGCTTGGCTTCACATATTTGGGACAGGTCCGGTAATCTTGGTCCTTGAGTTTACACAATCAAGATGTTTTTTACAAATGAGAGACACTAGCTCACAAGATATACAAACAGTAACAAAATAAAGCAGGGTATAATTCAAAGGCAAAGGCCCATAAGCAGGCTGGCTCAAACCTTTAACCACAGCACTGTTTAAGATTCAGAGAGCTCTGGGAGGACTAGTATTGCTAACTTCATATGCTCATTGAGCTGTACAATGAGATCTAGGTCCAGGAAAATAAAACAGGCAAATCACCTCTCTCTGCTTTCCAGCAGTGGGAGATTCAAATTCAATGGTAGTTATTAACTCAGTAGTTACCATTACCTTCAGATTTCAAAGTTAACTCTGAAGGAAAACAAAGCTGTACTGTTCTACACAGGTCCACCCAAGCCAGTAGCTTCTCTTTGGTAGTGCTCATAAGCAATGTCCAGGAGAAAATAAATAGAATCATAGAATGGTTATAACAGTGTAAATGCTAACATAACAAAATAAGTTATTCTATATACTACTTCCCCCCCGCAACACCCTCCCTCTGTCTTGTCATTTTCAACTTGGGGACTTTCTGAGCCAACTCCGGTTCTACGTATTTAGCAATTCTCAATTGCTAAATTGCATTTCTCTTGAGAAGAAGGTATTCCTGAGATAGAAAGGGTGCCCATTAAAACAACCTGGAGCATGAGGATGATCCCAGAGAAGGACAGTGAATTAGAATAGAACTGATGGGATATGAACAAGAAGACTCCTTCCCAGCTCCTTCTGTTCTTTGGCCAACACGCATTTAACTGAAACATCAATTGACAAAACCACCTACCTGAAGGCTCTTATAGGGCCTAGAATCTTTGCTGGGTTTTCCTTCTGAAAAGGACTTGCCATGTTCATAATCAAACATCTGATGCCCTGGCAGCCGATGATCCACATCGCGATACTCAATGTTTCGGTAGTCGGTATCTTGCCTTCCAAGGAAATCCAGGCCACCTTCACCCTTTAACCCAAGATCAGAATCGGATCTTTGCTGCTCCCCCCCAGGAAGCTGCTGCTGTTGCTGCTTGTTAGCAAAGGTCTGAGGTTGCTCCTCTTGGTCCTGAAGAGTAGGAAGAGGTCCACAGCTATTTTGGAAACTGTGTGAAGTGTCATCTTCAAGACCCAGTCCAAGGGATTCCTCTTCTCTGGCCGGTGCTTCTGAATGTTGAAATTCTCCTTTTTGGCTACCAAAGGGAGCTCTATCTAGACCAAGTGCAGACTCCTCTCTCTTGCTGGTGCTTAAACCAGAGCCCTCTCTTTCAGCTAAAGGTACAGTAGATTGGTTGTGCCTAAAATCTACAAGGCTTTGATCCACGGGAGGCATTTCCCTATCTGAAAAGTCCACAGGAGGAGCCACGTCTCTGCTCCTAAAATCCTGATCAGATCGGGACCTGTGCCTATTTCTGAAGTCTGATGATGGTGCATTTCTGTTTCTGAAGTCCAAATCAGAGGTGCCCACACCTCTGAAGTCCAAATCAGGTACATCCCTATTTCTGAAGTCTGAATAGGAATGCTCTCTGCCCCTGTAGTCTAACTCAGGCACATCTCTTGCCCTAAAGTCTGAATGAGATCCATCTCGACCTCTGAAGTCTAGATCAAAAGACCCCCTTCCCCTGAAGTCTGATGGAGGTTCATCTCTGCCCCTGTAATCCATATTATGTGCTTCCCTATCCCTGTAGTTCATACGGAATGTCTCCCTGTTCCTGTAGTCCACTGAAGGAACGTCCCCACCTCTGAAGTCCATAGGAGGCCCTTCTCTCTCCCGGAAGTCTCCAGAGTACATATCCCTGCCCCTATACTCAGAAGAGGGTGGCTCCCTACCTCTGAAATCCATCTGAGACTCATCTCTGCCCTGGAAGTCAGATGGTGGGAAATCTCTGCCCCTGAAATCATGGTGCCCCTCCCCACCCCTGAAGTCACTACGTGGTCCATCTCTAGCTCCAAAGCTGAAAGAAGGTTCCTCTCTGTTGGCAAACTGAGGATTGAGGAGGCCTGTGAGTGCCTGGATATCAAAAGGAAGTGATTCTCTGCCAGAGAAGTTGCCAGAGTGTCTTTCTTGAGCAAGACTATCAAGGGAAGGAGGATATTCCCTGTTCCACCCGGGAGCAAACCTTTCTTCTTGGCTCCCACTGTAGAAATAAAGACAGTATTATTCATAACGTGCTTAGAGTCTGAAATCTACACAGCAGCACATTCTTCTCTAAACTTTTATAGAGTTGTGTAACAGTCTAAGATCCGCAGAAGATATTGATGTTTGGCAGTTTAAGATGAGGCAGCATACGACAGATGTGAGAAAGTAAACTTGGGTGCTCCCATTTCAGCACAATTTCCAGAAGCACTCAACAGGGAATACCTGCAATATTAATGGGTTAATGATGGTAGCAATCCACATAGTCCTGCACTGCACACAGCTCTGCAGCTGTTCAAGGTTCCACCAGCTGGTGTGTTTGTTCATTAGCATCACCAGCACACGCCTGCAAGGAACCACTTGAGCTTAAGCTCTCCAGGCAGTATTACAAACAGCTAACTTAACACGTCATCCTGAGGCACATAAAAGCAGGGGTTACCGAACATGCTCTATTAACATACTACAGAAACTCATTTATGCTTCCTTGTGCCGGAGTCTAAACTGGCAAAATGCTGAAAGCTATCAGTTCAGACTTCGAGGATGCCTCACAGGAATATGCCAACAATCAACATTCAAGATGATCTGTGCTCGTGCCTCCAGACTGGCTGGCTTACACCAAGTTTACAACACTATAGCTACGAGCTCTCCTGATACCTGCATAAAAACAGTCAGGAAAAGGTTTCCTCGTAAGACAGTTTTTCAAAACCCAATGACGTTTGGGGTTTTGGTGGGGTTTTTTGAGGTGGAGCTATCTGATTTTTCATCTAAGCAAGGCTCCAATACATTTTTAAAAAAACAGCATAAAATACCAACACATTTAAAATTAACACCAAATGCTACACAAATCAGTGGACATTTCCTTAGCAACTACAGCAAGTCATGTTGTTCTTCAAGTTTCACTACAGAATCACTCACCAACAGAACACAAGGTGACATTTGCACAGTTAACAAATCATATACAGATTTCCTAAGCTACACACCACTGTTTCACCACCATGTAGAACAGTAACTAAAACTTGGTTTAAGGTTAGAATTCCCCACCCAGTACAGTAAAGAATGATGGCAATAAAATCCACTTAAAAATCAGCAGAACAGCACTACTGATATCATCACAAAACACAATCACTCCCTCATCAATACCGTTAAGACATGTTCTGGAGGATACCAGTTTTCAGAGCTCAAATGTTATCAGCTTTCTCAACACGTTACAATTGGACAATCATTTGAAGTATTCTTATTGCAGAAACCTAAGGTATGCCATGAGGAAGCACCTTTATCACGCCGGTATTCAAGTAACTGAGGTGGACACATGAGCAAAGGACGAAAGAATTATGCACAACAGAGGAAAACCCTAGCTTTCGGTGCCTCCGTTTTCTTTTTTTTTTTTTTAAACCCAGAGCCCTCTTGCAAACAGATGGCCCAGTAACAACCAGAGGAACACAAACTAAGCAAAACATCATGCTGCGCAGGTCAGTTGCATACAAATCTTTAAAACAGTTCCAGTGACATTCAAAAAATGTCTTCTGAAGGAGTACCACCAAGAACGTGAACATATACGGTCTATTTAACCTCCTGAAGAGAGCTGAACCCTCAAAGTTTTCACAAAATCCTGTGTGCAATGAAAGCGACAGTATTTCTGAAGTTAAGGCAAGCACCACGGTTGAAGAGAATCAACATCACGCTATTAGGTGCTTCTCTTCTAGGTCTTAACAGCGCATAGCACCAAAATCCATATGGCGTATCATCACCTTAACTTACAACAGCTAAACTAATTATCGCTAGAAAAGGTGGTGGGGAGAAGGAATAGAAATACTAAAAGCAGTTGTTAAAAAAAAAAAAAAAAAAAGAAGAAGAAGAAATGGAAAAAACAGAAATGCCGAAAGTTACAGTCACTTAACTCGCCTACTCTTTGGCAATCTCACCTAGCTCCACACGGACTTCAGAACTTCTACCAAAATAGCCTGCTTACGGAAGGATGCGCAGAAATACTGACAGACAGAAAGTTCTTATGGCTCATTGTATTTAAGAATGTTGTTGAAATAAACTGCACATTCAAATGCTTACCGAAAAGACCCCATTCTGTTGCCTTGTCGATGGTCTCCCCACATTTTGATCTTGTCTGGTACGTTTCCAGAAATGGTTAATTCACTCTAAGAACACCAAGACAGCACAACCTGCTGAATAAATAACATGACAATAAGCCACAAGGCAAAGAACACATATCACATAAGAAAAACACTGCTGGCTAGAAGGGGTGTGAGTAACATCTGATCAGGATCCACAAATATACAAGACCACACTCAGGCATGAATGAATTTAATTGTTGTGCTTCTCCATGTTCAAATTTGCAAGCGTCAAATGACTTCTGAAATCAAACTGTCAATATGGGTGGGCAAACAATTTGATATCTGCTTTGATTAACAAAGCTTTCCAACATACTGTGCTGTCTGACACTATCCTGAGTGCAGCTAGAAATGTGAGAACACCACAATCTATAAACAACAAGGACCGTTGCCGAACAACAGTTTGCAATTAATGTTTAATCCAAACTATTTTTGCCAAAAGCTCTTTGCTGTTCAAGGAAATGATCACTACCATTGGTCTACTACGGTTATTCTGCCCTCAAAAGTATGTAGATAAGAGTAGTCTTTGCCAATAAATCATTACAGGCACTGTTCTCCGACGCTGCCCCCATCAAGCTGAGTGCCGCAAATAACACTTGCCTCAACAGAGTTCTAAAATTTCATCCACTTCCACCAGCAGAGAAGGTGAGGATTTCCTGGCAATTGCCAAAGCCGGGACTTGAAATGGGAAGTACTTCCATCTTTCCCAAAAAAAAGGGTTGCAGCAGAGCATAGAGCAAAATGAGGTAGCTAGCAACCTGACAGTCTCAAACCTGCTCCGGCCAGTCCAGTTGCAGTGGTTCAGGAGGGCTGCCGTACCACCAGACCAAGGTTAGGAGACCTGGGGCTCGTATGCTGCTACAAAACAGCTCAAAAGCAGGATTAAACTAACTGCAATGGTTACGTGGAACAGAAGACAGTACCGACGGTCGCCACCAGGCCTGGCTAGAGTAGCTAACGTTGAAGAAAAGCACACAAGATCCTGTTTCTTCTCATTTCCAAAGGCCAGAGCTGCCATATGGGAGGCAGGTCGACAGAGCAGGTTATGAGAGACCTTACTCCAGGGAGCAATTCCAGATGCCGCTGCTGGCAGCTTCCCATGCAAAGGAGCTACAGGGAGCTGCCTCGCCAAGAGGGAGTACCCGCTCCTGCCGGGGTCCATCACCAGCCGTGGCAGCCGGGGACGGCAAGGCCTGCCAGGCCTCAGCATGCAAGGGTGAGATGGCTGATGAAGGCAACCTGTACAACCACCGCTGACCCATCCACCGTTAACACCATTTCCAAAGAAACAGGTTCATTCAACTGGCCGCTCAAGCCTGAGAATACTGGTCTGCTCATGTTTTACATAGCTCTCGATGCGACAACCACCTCCCTGGTCCCAAGGATTTCCTCCACAAGCTCTATCATTTTTTTCTTTCTCAGAGGTGAATCTGAGAACTGACACTGCACCCTCCACAGAGAGGACAGGCGAACAGAGGTGGTTATGGCAGTCATCACTACGGGTGGCTGTCATCAGCCAGTCCTTTTATCTATATGATCTTTTGCAGCGTGCAGACGTGGTATTTCTTGTTTTTCCTCCCCCACTCCAGTTCTCATTAAGTCAAAAAGCTTACCGATGCTTAAAAAAAAAAAAATAATCCCTTGCCAGCTGGGAAATGTTTGGACATAATATTCAAATTATCAGACAGACAAAAAAATACCATTGGACTGGTATCGGGCCTGGCATAGATCAGCTGAGCCAAGCAGCAACATCCATGAGTATGAGGTCATGGTTCAATAACACAGGCAGCAACACTGGCTCCACAGTCCCCTGTTCAGCCTGATACGATTTGCTCCCTCCGCTCTGCCTCTGGCAACACGCAACATGTTAGTTGTGCCAACTTGTGCTTTTCCGAGTCTGCACCACGGATGACCCTCCAAAAAGAGTTATATTCAACTCAGGTTATTTCAGCAATATGGTTTACTACACAGCCCCACAAAACAAGGTGACAGCGAAGCGCAGGACAGGGACAGAAACTTCTTAAGACTGGCTTCCACCAATGCCAGGATCTCCTGAAGGTACACCCTGCTGCAACTGCTCCAAAAGACGCACACTGTGATGAGATGCCGTCAGGATTGACCCTGTAGGTAACAGCCAGCTCAGCTCCCACCTCCCTGCTCACAGGCAGATGCGGGGAGACAGGTCAGTGTGCGTAAGGCTGTTTGCCAAAGACACACCAACAGAGCCCAGGGCTGGGGCCAGGCCAACAGCAAAGCATGGCAAAAATCCACCCCCAAGTGCTAGGAACTGTGCATCAATTAGTTTTGCCATCGTTCAGTCACAACCACACATCTGAAGGAGACTGCAACAAAGGACGTTTCAGAGTGACACAATAACGCAGCCGCAGAACGCACAGCGTGGTCCAGTTACTCACAGCGTCCGGATTTAGAGTTCTTTTAAGACAATAATTAGCTGTTACAATTATACTGAATATTCCAGAGGGCAGATATACCCCCTGAAAGTATGCATTATACTTCCCTCCTCCTAACTCAGCTGGCTCTATTTCCTGGTGGCAAAGCCTCGGCTCCAGGGAAGATAAAGAAGGCGCAACTCAAAGGAGGGGAAGCTCTTTTGTGGTCCCGCAGCACTCTAAGCAGACAGGAGAGACTGACGGAGCTCTGGACTCTCCCTGGCAATTACACCCAAGGACTTCCTCAGGCCCGTGCCCCTGCCCTCCTCAGCGTACCCCAGACAGCCCAGCGCCCGGCACCGCTGCTCAGGGGATGTTCTTGATTCCACTTTCCCAACTGCGTATGTCAAGGCTGATGGCAGACTTTTTTGGATCTCATTTCAATTTACATAACACGACAGTAAAATAACAGCATTGTACATCAGAATTGTGCAACTGAGCCAGACTAAGAAGCTGGACTCCTTAAGGAATAATTAAAGACTTCTGGCAAGGGGCAGAGTGAGGAATACCAACACAGTCCTCGAGCACCTCTTCACCAATTTACACCCAACTTTGCACCTTGTTTTCCAAATTTGAGGGGAGAGAGGAGAAATCGGTGACGGATTAGACAAGGTGAAGTTTCAAAGAGATGCTATTTTCAGAAGAAGCACCCCAATACTCACAACTCCTCTCCAAACAGATTTTGCCAAGGCTGCCAGACTTGGTATTTATAGACCATGAGGAAATCAAACACATAACTACACACAAGACTACACTCAAAGAACAGAGGAAGTAATTTGCTGTGGAACAACTTTCTGTGCCTACTGAAGTTTTTGTAAGTCTGAAGAAAGGAAAAAGCCACTGTGAAATTCAAGTACTACAGGAGGTACAAAAGAAAACATTTCCCCAAGCTACAGAAACTGCAAGTAGCCAAGAAAGCCTGTTATTTCCAACGCTAAAGTTGAAGATGTCTAATCCAGAAGTGAAGAAATAGCAAAACCATGTCACTGAAGTTTGAAAGCGGAGGGAGAGAGAACCATTTCAGCTCTTCCAGGTGTCAGGCTGGAGGTTTTGACTTAAAAAGGGGAATGTGCATGCTTTTCAGCTGTATGATGCTTTTAAAAATGTGTATTAGAAACAATTAGGTGAATTTCTAAGCGCGCGCACACACACACACCCATTACTATCCTGACCTTGCCTGTCCCAAAGGATTTCAATAGTGCATTCCCAGCTAGGGAGTGTTGGGAGAGACTTTCACACCACCAATGCCCTGCTGGGATAGGAAAGTGTATTCCACCTTCAGCAGCATTTCCAAAATTAATACCACACACCAGCAACACCACCAAACTCTTGTGGTGCCAATTGTTTTAAAAAACAAAACGTGAGAGGTCACTGTTGTTACTCTCAGTAGTTCACGACCACTGCACTACCCGGCCTTCACCAGCCCCTGGCACGAGCTGGGCCACATCCTGCCTCCACCTAAGCCTTTATTTACAGTCCAAAACCCCATTTAGCCCATCACTGGGGATTACTATCAGCTAACACACTCCCAGCGACAACCCCGATCACCTTTCTCTGCATCCCAGCATGAATGCAGCCCACTTTCTGTCCATCCCTTTTAAAAACACAAGTGTTCTCAGACGCTTTTCACGGAAAGGCACATGACATGGTGTGAAAGAAGCCCTAATTTTAACCAGGGCCTCACAATAACGGAGATACCCAGCAACACCACAACCCCTGACAGTCACGCAGATGGAAGGCCCCAACGCTCGGCACAGCCGCGTGGGACACCCCACGGTACTCCCGTTCCGGGGACCAAGCTGCCCAGGCCCATGGTCCCCGTCTCAGCTGGGGCTTTGGGCTCCGACGAGGTGACTGAGCCCGCAGGCAGCTGCAGGGCCATGGAGCCTGGACCCGCCTCCTCACAGCTCGCAGCCGAGGCAGCCCCCAGCCTCAGATATCCCCCCTGTCACGGGTGACCCCAAAAGAGACAAAAACACCCCCCTTTATCCTGAAGGACTCCATAAGAGGCATCCCTTGCTCCTCTACCCCAGGTGGCCCCTAGCAAGGACGCACACACACACACTCTCTCTCCTCTATCCCGGACAGCCCCACAGGAAGACACCTCCCCATCCCGGGAAACACCCCCGCCCTGCTCCCCTCCCTCGGTACTAAGGGAGACACCACCACCACCACCCCTTATCCCAGGGGACGCCCCAGAAACACACGCCCCCCGACCCCCCGCTTCCCTGTCCCGGGCGGCCGTACGGGAGACTCCACCCCGCCCCTGTACCCCAAGAGACGTCCCCGCTCCGCTCCCGTACCCCGGGAGCCGCCGCCGCCCCCCCACCCCGGCGGCCCCACGTCAGACCCCGCACGCGAGCGCCCCGCCCCAGGCAAAGCCCGCGCGCCCCGCCCGGTTGCCCCACCACCACCCTCCCCGAACCCGGGCAGGCCCGAAGGGGCCGCAGCCGGGCCGCCGGGGTGGAGCCGCCCCTCACCTCCGCCGCCGCCGCTCCCGCCGCGCCAGGCCCAGCGCAACCACGGCGAGAAACCGGAACTTCCGCTACCCTGCACCCCCCGCGCGCGGCACTCTGGGAAGCGGAGTCCGGCCGCGCCGGCCGCCACACTACTGCTCCCGCCATGCCCCGCGCCGGCAGGGGTGCCGGCGGACTCCTTTTCCCAGCATGCTCCGCGCGGGCGGGGGGCCTGCCGGGAGTTGTAGTCGCGGAGGGGCGCGGCGGCGGCAGCGGGGAGCGGGTGTTGCCTACAACTCCCATGGTTCCGCGGGGCCGGCGCCCGACCTTGGGGCGGTGAGGCCGGGCCCGGCCTCCGCACCTGTAGAGGCGGCTGCGGGGCGCGGCGCGGTCGGGGCCCAGCCCCTCGGCGATGTAGTAGGCGCCGCGCACGCCCTGGATGCAGCCCCAGAACCAGACCCGCTCGAAACGGTAGTCGCGCTGGAGGAGCAGCAGCGAGGCCCCCAGCACCGCCCGCTTCTCCGGGCTCAGCCCCGCGCCGCCGCCGGCCACCAGCTCCAGCGCGGCGGGCAGCGACGACGCCTCCATGGCGGCCCCGCGTCGCCGTTACCAGGCAACCGTCGCGCCGTTGCCGCGGAGCTGGGGTCAAAGGTGACGGCGTGCTTCCGCTGGGCGGAACGGCCCAAAACGTCAATCAAGGTCAGCGCCCCGGCAACGGCCGGTGGGGGGGAAACGGCGCCGACGTGGCAACGGCGGGTCCCGCCTCTCCGCTGCCATGGAAACGGCGCCGGTGGGCGCAGGCGGACAATGGCGGTAGCTCGTCGCCGCCGCCGTTCTCCCTGGGCGGCCGGTGCCGGGCCTGCAGCCCGGCAGGGCGGGCGGCTGGGGCTGAGGCGGGAGGGGAGCCGCCTGACGGCGGCCCCGGTAGCTCAGAGCCTGAAGAGACACGGGGCAGCGGCACCACCTCCCGTGTGGTTCACCCGCCGCCTCGGCCCGGGCCTTCCCTCCGCGGGGAGCTGCGGAGAGCAGGGCAGTCGCGGCGAGGAGGCTGCGTGCGCGTCAGCCGCGGGCTTCCTCAGAGCAAGGAAGGCGAAAGAGGGCGCTGGAGAGCCCACAGGCAGCTGCCTGCGCAGGCAGATCTGGCTCTGCCAGTCCTGTGTAAAGCTACGCCTGTCCCGAGACCCGGAGACACTGACAAGCAGCAACCCACAAAGAATGCATTTAGGGGTGGCTGACCTGCATAGGTGTTCCTCAGTTTCAAGAGACCTAAATCCAAGGGTAAGTCCAAAAAGCAGGAGGACGTACAACTGTATTACACCTCAGCTGGGGTACCACAAAGGGCTCCATTTTCCTCATTTCTTACATGAACAGCAGAAAAAAAAAAAAAAAAACCTTCTGAATCTCACTATTTACAGTGTTGTTTTTACAGATCTTATCTAGCTCATGTACATCTATAAATAAATGGCTTATTTATAAATTACAGCATTTGGATCACTCTTTGGGGGCTCATTTTGCTGAATCACATATAGACAGACATCCATGAAACAGCTCCTGCCCTAAAAATCTTGCAATCTGGCTTAATACAAAATGCAATAAATAAGTAATGAGATCGTGCAGCTGCTTAGACAAATAGAATTTCTGTTTGACAGCTTTAGGAAATGTGCACTATATAAACGTATGTGTGTGCACTTACATTTCAATCCATTGTCACGTCATAAATTCCTGGATTTCTTTTTCATCCTTTTCCTGTTCACTTCTAAGGAAAAGGCTGATCCTGGGACTGCTGCCTGTAACAGTCGTCACCTGCTTGTCTGTCAAGTGAGATGGTTAATGAGCTGTACAGCACACAATCTGACCTATTAGTTTTACTTATGCCACACAAAAAGCAGCTCAGATTCCTGAAGGTTAACCGCCTCTGATATGAATCATGCAGAATATGCAGGAGTGACGCAAAGTTTTTGTCCACTCTGTCACCTACCACTGTGCCATAGTCTGATTTTCTCTATGGGAATAGGAATTTTCAGGTTTTGTAAATTCGTTTAATCACTGATGTCTCTAGAACCATGTATTAATATTTTATGTTATGGCTGTTATCCGGCCAGGAAACAGTAGAACTGCAAGCCAAACTCATTTTATGTGAGTCAGAGAGGCAACCTGAGACCGTAATGAATTTCTGCCACTGTCAACCACAGCTGGATTCAAACCAGATGCTAACAGCTGAGAGGTTCTTTAGCCTGTTATGGATCTTCTAAGCCACCCAGTCTCCAGTCTTTGCCTGTCTTGACTGAAGATTATCAAAAAGGAAATCTGTAGCTTAAGGAAATTTTTCCTGGTTCAGTAAAGTCTGGTGGGTAACTGTACTCTGCCTTGCTTTGTCTTGACCCCAATTACTAAACACTGATAAGGATCGGGAAGTAAGTGGTTGTATTATTTAACAAATGAAAGGTCAAAAGCGCTGCTATTCAGCAAGGTCAAAGGTTAACATCACTGTTATTAAACAGTTTGAAAGCAGTTTCTCCCATCCATTGCCATCCCAGGCTCAAACAAGGAGCTGCCCACCAGTCAGGCAGCCAGGAGGGAAGAGGGGCACCAGGCATCTTTCAGCCGGCTGCTGGCTGGGCAGCTTAGAGACCTGCCTCACTGCCTCAGGGAGGGAAGGTGCCATGCTCCAGCAATGCACAGCAGCTCCCATCGGAGGTCTGAGCTCTCCTGCCTTTGCACAGAACACGCACTTACCTGTGTGCCAAATAGCTTCAGCTCCTCCCAGCTCCACCCCATTAGAGCTGCCATCCTTTTGGGTGAGAAATCAAACTCCGTTTCCCTTCCACTCATCTGAGGCAAGGTACTGAAGCTCACAGAACTATTCGCAACATCAGAGTTAAACATCTTGAAATACACGTAAGTTACTGCTGAGCACATAGTGGCTCCTGTATGCTTGCACAGCTTTATGAAACATTTGAAAATACTTTTAGTGATTTAGTAGGAAGTGAGCTTATTCTCATGTTGTTTAGTATACCTCATATACCAAGAGAAAGAAAAATAGTTATTAATCCATGTCACCATTTCTGCTGGTACAGATTAAGAAGGCTGCCCTCAAAATACTCTTGCAGAACAACTGTTGCATTGTCCTAGGCATCCATTAGGCTGACACTGCTCACAAGTTACACTGCTATCCATCATCCAGGTCACTTCTTCACGTGGTGGGGACTATCTGCAATTGGTTCTGAAGCAGCAAGAAATAGATAGAGGTTATTCCTCCCAGGCGTGTGGAATATAAAGTATTCCTGTCAGGTGTGTTGAATCTAAAGTGTGATTTTCCTCCCAGTTATCAAAAAAGTTCAGACTGTCTATGGCTTCAGAAACATTGTGGCTTTGAATCATTTTCCTGCATGTAAGTCATTACTGTATAAGGCAAATGGGATAGTGAAAGATAGTAAACAAGAAAGGAAAGTACAGTTTTTCTCAATAGGAAGGCATGATAGATGGGTGCTTGATGGAAGGGGAGGAGATTGTGGGTGACGAACAGTTGAACACATTTCAAGCACTGCAAAGGAAAGCCTTGAGCAATGCTGAGCTTAAAGGAAGGATCTGGAGCCAAGTAACAGTTTAACAGCAACAGAAAGGATTAGGGATGTCCCTACCTGGTATAATACAGACACTTTCCTCTGTCTTGGAGATTGTACTAAATATGGCAAAACTCTGGGAATACTTTGACTGCAAACTGTTCAAAGAAAAAGGAGGTGGGTCTTCCAGCTTGTCTGTGACAAATGCCATTTTCTCCATCAGTGAGATGTGAGCTAGCTGTGCGCACTCACCCGGAGAAGCGGAGAGGAAGGGGTGAAGGTGCAATGTGTGCCACGGGCTGGGCTCCTCCACATCTGAAATCCCTGCAGTAGCATTCTCAGTAACAAGTCAGCAAGAAATCAGGCTAGTAGGTCAGGATGGGAACAGCTGTGCTGAGATAAAGAGGAAATCTGCAGGATGACTGTGACAAGCCTTCCCTGGAGATTCTCTTTGGTATAATCCTGGGCAGGCAATATTCCCAAAAAAGTAGTTATCCTGCCCTACTCCGGAAAAGACAGGCACAAGAGCCAAAGAGCTTTGTTGATTTTGTGACATGAGGTTTTCTATGTCTTTGAGGTTCGTCTCATGCTTTTCATCACTCCCCTAATAGCATCTATCTTCCTCACTGCTCTTGGCACAGGGGACAGGTAAAGAGTTTACTGGGGTAAGAAGTACCAATGTGCTGATTATATCATCTTGCCTGGGCATCACATGAGTAGCTGTGATACTTCCAGCTGGCAACTGAACACACACGTCTTTCTTTGTGTTTTTCAGGTACCCAGAGGGGTGAGATTGCAGCCCTCCGACCTTGCACCCACCATGCTGCCAGTCAAACTGCCGACAGTGTGAGTAGGAGGATACTGTTGAGGAACCCTGGGAAAGACAAAACAGCACAGTGAGAAACGGCTATGTAAGCGTAGTCCTGACTTAGTAATGGTTAGGCTTCAGGATGATTTAATGCATTGGTATAGGTATTATCCACATTTCAGGCTGCCCATCTTCCTAGTGTCTTGGCACTAGGAGCTAATATATTCACAAATAACTAATATAGTTATTTTTAGATGTCCTAAGCAAGGATAGACACTGCATGAAAGACTGCCAAATTGTTTTGGTGATTCCTTGGAAGCAGCTTGCTGATGACGATCCCTGGTCTTTATGAGTTCAAATTTTAGGACTGACACTCATCTCTACCAGCTGCAGCTGCTACAGCAAAATGGTGAAAGAGCATGTCTTATAGTGGCAGGGACCTGAATGATTTAGACTTTTCAGCGCTGTGACCAAGACTACGTATCACAGAGAGGAATGAATCAGCAGCCATCAGTAAGCACAGTCTTGGTATAACAAGGTTTATTCAACTTGCCCTTGGAAGAAAGCCTAACAAGTCTGCAGCTTGCAGGTGGCTTCAGGCAGAACCTCTCTAAAACATTTAAGCACAGGGGCAACAAAGACTTGGGTGATGCATGAGAAAAGCATGTGGCAAGCTGATGATGGGATGAGTGTTTCTGGCCTACCGCCTGAGAGCCCGGAGCAGAAGTGAGGAACTGGATCCAGGGGAGCTCTGGGATCAGAACAATTAACAAGGTAGATCTCATGAACTAAAGATGATGTTTTCAGAAAACATCCTTCTTCTAGTAAGCTTTGCTTTTATCTAGGCGGAGCTTATTCCCATTGGAGACATGTGCGTCTCTCCCTCTCCAGATAGTCAGAGACCATTAGCCTTTTCTCATGGCACTTTCTGTAGTGACTGCTATTTCCAATACCTTTTTTTTTTCCTCAGGAAAATACTTCCCAGTCTGAAATTTCTGCTCAGTCTCAGGCACCTGCTTAGAACTATTAACCTTTAAAAATGTGCAGGAGCCAGAGACCAACTCAGGTGGGGTGGGTGGCTTTAGATGACTGCCTGCACCCTCCAAGCATCAAACACCTGGAGAAGTGTTTGCATCCCCATCTCTGGGGCACTGACTCCTGTCAGCAGAGCTCAGCCATCCCCTCAGCAAGCCTTTTGCCTTTGTGTGGATTCACTCTTCCCACCTGCTGCTGAATTACTTTGAGCAACCCAGCTGTGTTGTGCTGACACTTTTATGTGGTTTCTTTTCCTAGTAATAGAGTGGAGCCAGGTAAATTATATCCGAAAAGGGGAGGAAAAGAAGGCTCCCTGCACAGCATCTGCTGCAGAGTTCTGTCTCTCCACGTGCAGTGTGTGGCCCTCACCCAGCCAGCCTTGCAGTTGTGCTACAAAGGAGGGTTTTCCTCATTTTTACTGCAAGACTGAAAAATATGTTCTTTCTAGTTCTGGAGAAAATGTTACTCCTTTGAAATTTCCAGCCTTTCTTTCCCGCCTGTGCTCAGTTCTGGGCAGAGATTGAGGAAATCTGAGATGACCCAGGAGACAGAACAGCAGAGACCTCTGCCTAAACTGTTTGAATAGCTAATACCCTTTCCAAATACTGGCACCTGGGAATCCTTTAATGATTTGGATGGTGCTTTGGGTAGACTGAGTATCTCCTTTCAGAAACAAAGATTATTATTATTTATTTGTCTGCCTTAAATCTTACAAGCAGTTAGAAAGTAACCCTTTCTTGTATTATATTCGTGCCCCTGTGCTGGATATCATGAGGCCAAAGTGTACTCTCATTTACTGTGATTTAACAACAAGTGTAAGTCTATATTAAGGCAGATACTTCAGATTTATGTCAAATTTTCAAAGAGCAGAATTTGTCCCTATTCATTTAGTAAAATCTTAAACATACACTACCCATTGAGAATGGAATTATATGTGAAAAATTCCATATATTAAATGGATATGTGCCTCCACATAGCCATTGAAAAGCTAAGTAATCATTTGTAACTGAGAGGAGAAGGGTTGTCACTGAAAGAAGTAATACACCACCCTGTAAAATGTGTTTTATCGTCTGTGTTGGGAAATTGTTTTTATCAACTGAGCCCTTATTGACATTTCTTTATTGACAGAGCTCTGGTAGGAGAAATTTTTCCTTCTTGTCTGCTTAGAAACTCCTATTTGGTCTAAAGAGAGAATGCAGTCTGTGGTTTCATGGGCTTGCTTGAAGACTCTTCTTAATAACCTGATCCAGAGTCATAAGCCTTTGAAATTTATTTCCTACCTCTCTCTTTCTTGATTTGTTTATCATTGTTTGCATCACTCCGAAAACCTGATTAAGTCTATAAAATCATGATTTGTAGGCTTGAACCACGCAGTTCCTTGCAGACTCCAGCCTTTCTTTGTTTGATCTCTTTTCCAGTTCTCTGATCTTTAAATAAGTGAAAGAATTTATAGCAAAAAAGTGAACAAGTAAATTCTGCAACTTTAGAGATTTTCCTTTACATGAGCCTGGCTTACACCTGTAAATTGCAAGGGTGGAGGGTCACTCTGTGTTTGTTCAGCACCTAGCAGAATTAATCCTCCCTCCAGTCTTACTTGTGGCCTTTACTTGTATTCCCATACAGACTTGTGCCACGTATAATAATGATAATAACGACTACCAGCTTGCTTTCCTGCAGTGTAATATTTGCCTTTGTTCCTACCAGCCTCTACCTCAGAATTTCCTGCAGCACAGTGACCTTGTCCAGGAAGGTCTGGAGGTCATTGCAGATCTGAGCTAGGGAAGTTTCTTCAACAATGACAGAAACCACATGCCCAAGCCCCCACTGTGAGTTTGTCAGTGCAGCAGCACAGCGCTATGCCAATGGAAAATGGAGTGGGTCTCACACAGTCAGTTGTTTGGGCTTTATAGCCAGCCACAGCACAATTTCATGCTCTAAACAACCTTTGAGGCATAGAGGTGCATCTGAACTGTGAGGCCTGGGACTGTTTTCCAGCTTGGAGGCCCAGATGTGCACTGCAGTCACACCCTGCTTGCTTGTCAGGATGCAGCCTGGGTGTGTAACTGTCTGCCCTTTGTTCCTTCTCCTCCCTGCCATGCTTCTGGCTTTCCATTGGAAAGAAAACTTGGATTGAGGGCAGAGGAGTGGGTGCTATGGTGGACTTCTGGTTTAGACAGCCACAGTGTCTCTTACGGTTCACCTCAGACTCACAGAATCACTGTGGGACGGGCTGTTGCCAACTTCTGAGCACCTGAGACATGCAGACTTGGACTAGAGTAATACTTTTGAATGAAATTTCCTTTCCCAGAGAACCATCAGGAGGCAACCTCAAGTGCTGTTTGTTTTATAGCTACCACTACCAGCAGGGATGAGTTAAGGTGTAATTGTTTTGGGAGAGAGCTGCTCAGGTCAGCACTGACTGATCTGGATGCCTAGTTCCCGGACTTCAGTGGGTCTCTGTGTGCAAATGCTTAATCAGTTTCAAAATACAAAACATCTTAATGTTTCCTTTTCATTTGACCACAGCTTTATATTTGCCCCTGTTAACCCAGAATCACATCTTGGCAGCTTGAGATCATTTATCTTTGAAATTATGGGCCACAGCTGTATGAACTTTGCTGAGGGTAGATGAAAGTTGCAGCTTATTTCAAAACATTCTCTACTTGATGTAAGCAGAAATAGGAGCTCAGGTAGGCTGTTAGATGTGTGTATTGCTAAGTGGTTGGAAGAATCATGCTGTGAAAAAAACTGAAATCAGAAACTGTATCTGGGTTAAAATACAGGTTTAATGACAGCCAGAGGCTACTGGTTGAAGCCTAGGTCTGGCAGAATTCAGTGGCAAAGCTTTCCTTGATTTTGCTGGATCAGGATCTCATCTGTAGAGTGCAAATGAGGAGCCAATGGAACAGCAGCAGCAGAATCGGCAGTAAAACAGTTGTGGTAAGGTCAGGTATGATGCTCTGTTTTGCATGGAGAAACAAAATTACAAACCTACAATGTGAACTTGATGAGAAAGTTAAAGTGGTTGTGAGGTAGCTACATGCTCTGAAGAAGAGCTGAAAGATAACATCATGGGAGATGATTAGAGCATGACCTGCGCTCTGGTCATTGGGAGTACCTCTCTCCCAAAGAAAGTTCACAGCTGCTCCACATTACTCCTAAGGGGAGAGATGCCTCACAAATTACTTGTTGTGAGAGCACAACAGCATGGTTCAAACTCCCAGAGGACTTCTGGTTACAATTATATAACAATGCTAAAGTCCGTTGAACTGATTGCTTAAGCCAGAAGTAACCTTGGCTGATGACTAGCTCCCTTGTATGCTGTAGAAATCCTACCTTGTAAACATTCGTAGACTTTGTACCCACCAGAGCAGCCCCCCTGCTCCCTCAGTAGTAAGAACATCAAGGCACTCACTCCCACCCTATAAGAATTGGTTGGGGAGAAGGCAGCATGCAAGAAATCTCTTTTCTGCTCAGTTTAAACAGCAGGTCTTTGGGTGCTATGAACAACTCATGAATAGTAACATTATCATTTCTCCTCTCCTCCACTGCTTTTAAACTGAGAGATTGAATGCTAATAGAACCTGAAGGTAGCAAGGGAAGCTTTTGTTTGTGCATTTAGTAAGTACTTCTCTTTTTTAAATCATATTTTATAAGGATTCTTTCTTTGCAGGGTTATGACTCTAGAAAAGACCTGGAGTGGATGAAGAAATCTCTCTCTTAGGTGCTGTGTTCCAGAAACAGATGTGAATTGTGTTCTATGGGCAACTCATGTTGATTTTTTTTTTTTTATTGTTACAGCAGTTGGGTCAAAAAATGGGTCTAGTGAAAGTACTCGAGACAGCAGGCCTGTGAAAGTAGGGAGCAAGCAAGCAGCAAATGTGAATTTCACTGCACAGAGTTTGTACAGCAAAAGCTTGGTAGACAGTGCCCTCTTTGTTCCACGAAGAAGAATGCATCCCTCTGAACCTTCCTGTTGCAAGAAGTAAGCAAAATTCTGGCTAAGTATGTTGAAGAGATGCCAGCCGTTCAGCCTGGCCTGCTTAATCTTTGTGTGTTTGGAAACCCTGTGGAAGTCAGGGCTCCCCCAGCCCAAAGTGGAGACCGCAACAAATATTTGACCATAGACTTTTGTGTCCCTGCAGGGAGATCTAGCAGACATGGACATGCGAGCCTTGGCCAGCAGAAATAAAGAAGGGCTTTCACCCTCTGTAGGAGCACCAGAACTGTATCGGCTCCAAATGCTGTTTCTACTGAAAGGTTCTTGGAATTTGGAACCTTTGCAGGACCCAAATCCAGCAAGATCCTCACTTGTTATATTCCCTGTGCCTCTACTAGAGTACAGCCAGGCTTGTCACAAGTTGGAACTGTCTCTCCTTTCCTAATTTTGGCAGCAACAAGAAAGTGGGCCTTTTCGGGGAGCCCTTCTGATCAAAAGAAACACAAAATGCAGAGGTGCCAGGGGAAAGAGCAGAGTTTTCATGCTCCAGGAAAATATGAAGTTTCTGGACTTAGAAACAAACCTGCATGGGAAGGATCTGGAAGTAGCCTGTTGCCCAGTGGAGTGGAAATGTGTGTGGTGGACAGTCTGCACTCAGCATCAGGGGATGCAGCAGCTGCTGCGCCTGGCGCATGCACACAGGTGCATTAGAGGCCTCAGCTCCTCGCAGTTCCAGGAACTGAGGGAATAGGCAGCCAGAAGGAGCAAAGAAAACACAGACTGAATAATCAGGAAAAGAAGATAAACTGCGCTGAGTGGCAGCTGGTCTTTAGAGAACAGGCTGTGTAAATACCCCAAGGGCCTTGTGCATCATCCCTGGGAAGCTAGTCCCCAGAGGGACTCAGCTGGATCACCACACCGCTCCACACTGGAGGTATGTTTACTTCTGCAGAGCCTTCAGTGTTTCCTGTGAGAACGTTCCCCTGCTCATAACGAATATATGCTGACCTTTCAACAAGCAATGTTTCCTTTCTGTGTCTATACACATCTGTCTGTGCCAGAAAAAGCCTCCAAATAAATTATTTACTGCTCTTCCTCTTCCAGGCACAGAAGGCAGAGGTGCAGTCCACTCCCACTTTTCCCTGTGGTAAGTGCAGAGACCAGCCACCGAATAACAGGATTCTTCATTTTGTCTTCCATGCATAGGTGACATACAGTGTAGTTTCTCTACCTGTATGTTCTTATACTGAATGCAGTTTGTAGGAAAAACTTGCCTGGCGTAATTTTCAGCATCATATATACTGACAGCTCTACGCTGATACTGTTGCAGTGGTTGGGATGGGTGACTTTTGGAAGAGGAATGCGGTTTACCAGCACAGTGAAGTTTCAGTGCCTGCTGTTGATGTTGCTCTGGCTGTAATTGTGCAAACCATCATTCAGTGAAGATTTAACAAAAGGTATCACCAGTTTGCCCTTCTAATTTACCCTTGAGTCCATTTTGTGTTTGCTATGTCCCTTTTTTTTCGTCCTTTGCTGTGTTTCTCTCTTCTCTGTCTCTTTCCCTCCTCTGGATCTCCAGCAACATGCCCCGTTACGTTCACTCCCTGCAGTTCATTTGTACTGGTAGGCTTGCCAGTGCTGGAGGCTCAGAGCAGTTTTGGCACTGGGTTTGACGTGGTCTCCAGTGATCTTGGCAAAAGAACTGACCCCAGCCTGGAGCTCTGCAGAGGCCCCACAGAGCAGAGATGGCTGAAGGAGAGGAACAGCTGAAATTATTTACTAACAAACAGTTGCTTTGTAGAAGCGAGGTTTGGATCAGAAGACCAGTGCTATTAAAGCAGTGCTTAGGTGGCTTCTGGCCCTCCTCGGCGCTTGGGCTGTAGCAGTGAGACACTTGATCTTGCACCAACCAAATCCTTGGGCTCTCTTCCACTGTCCCTAGGCTGCAGTTTCCACCCTCCTCTTCCATGCTTTTAGTACCTGTCATCACCCAACACTTGGTTCAGCAAAGGAGCTGTCTGACAGAAAACTTTCAGTGACTGATTTACTCTAGGAAATTCATAAATAAGAAACTCTTCCTAGTACAGTCTGCACCAACGGCCTGTGAAGCATACTGCAGTGCTATAGGCACACTTGTGCTTGCTTCCTGACACAGAAAACGTCCTTGCTCTAAGAAACTGTCAGTCTGATTTAAAAATGAAAAATGGCAAGAGACAGCAAGGAAGAAGAGAGATGTGCTCCATGGCAGGGATCTGCCCTCTCTCCAAAGCACACACATTACTTGGAGTGTTTATTTCATCCAGGGGAAAGGAACTGGGGATTAACTGTTGTCTTTACTCTGCGAGAGGCAGGTAGTATGAACAAACCAGAGAGTGGAAAGCAAATGTAAAGAAAGAACCTGGACGTCCAGAAAAGGAGGTGAAAGGGACTGATCCCATGCTGACTCCTGGGATCTACTTTTGAACTTACTATCCCACTCCTTAGTTCTCTATCTAAGATCTGTACAGTGTCAGTTAAGAATCTGAGTCATCCTCTTGTTTATTGGCTCTAAATGAGGACAGATAATTATTTGCATTTACTGCAGTACCAGGGAACTTCTGTGGATCAGAATCTAATTGTTCTAGGAATATAAACAAACAGAAAACACAGAAGCACAGAAAAAAGCAAAGTCGCTTTCAGTCTAAGTAGATAAAAGAAAGAGCTGGAGAGAGAAAGCATTATCACCTCCTTTTCATGGATGGGAACTAGAGCATTAAGAGATCAAATAACTTGCCCAAAGTCATAGAGAGGGTGGGCCAGGAAGTGAACCCAATCCATCAGGAGTCCTTGCTTGCAATCCCATCTCTTCTTTGCATAAGAACTCTGCTCCACCTGTGCAGGAAATGTGGTCATTTAGCTACCAGGCAATAGTCTGAAAGGGGCCATAAAACTCCCATTTTAGGATGTAAGTTGAGTTGTAGTTTTTATAAGGTATAATAACTAAACTTTGGGATTTCTCGAAGAACTGATGCTGCTAATGACTCAGATCCATGGACCCATGAGAAGAACTCAATCAGATTGTTTCTGTGTTTACACTCACATGCGCCTGTGACTTGCCTAAATCTGACAAATTACAGGAGGTGCAATAACCACCTAAATACTAAGGATGATGTTTTAGGACAGGAAAGCAGCAGAACTAAAGACTTGGAATAAAAATCTGGTTTGTGCTACCTATTTTTAATGGAGACTGTCTTGAATATGCTCTTGAAGAAAGCTGGTCTGGAAGTTGCTGAGGGATGAAAAAGACAGCTTGTTTTTCCAGAGGCTGAAGTGGTTGCAGCCACTTGTTGTATTGCAGGTGGACAGTGGGCACGCAGCTGGTGGCTCCTGTGAGCCCATCAATTTGCCACTGTCATCACAGCTGCTGGAGATCCATTCCTGTATCCTGCCTTCTGTAAACAGCAGCTCATAACCACAAAGCACCAAGCGTCTCTGGTCCAGCATCAGCTCGGGGAGCCAGAGAGCTGCTTGCTGAAAGCTGCCTTCTGTTTGCTTGCAGACGTGTCAATATTTACAAAAGTGAGGCTCCACTTTTGCCCAGCTGGAGCATGACAGCTTTGCCACTCTTGCACTCAGTGGCCCTATCTTCCAGCATTAACATCAGGAGGTGATGAGTGACCAGGCTGGCCTGATAAATGAGAAGACATCTGCAAACAGAGAACAGCAAACACTTCCTGGGGGGGCTCAGGACACCTGCTGAGAAAGACGTTCTTTTTTTGCAAGGATCAGGTAGCATATGATGCTGTATCAGGAGAGACAGAGGAAAGGTGCTATTGGTGGTGTTGGGTGCTGGGGAAGGCCCAGCTTCGAGCAGGGGTACATGGTGAACTGTTAAGGTGGCCCTGCAGGGAAGGCATGGTGCGATCGCAGAGCTATAGCCCTGTGAGAGCAACAGCCTGGAGCATGCAGCAGGGAGCGGGGAAAGACAGTCCAAGAGGTGCCACCAGCAAGGTTGACCCCCTCTCCTGTTTCTGACTATGTAGGAGATGGGGAAGGCAGGATGCAGGGTACACTTGTGGGGAAAGTGCCGTCACAGGCTGGAAGGCAATGAGCTCCACTGCATGGTTACAGCTGCAGTTCCTCAGTTATCAAATGTGTATGAGTGAGCCATTATATGCAAATAAAAATCAAGAGGCCAGTTTCTGCCATTAAGTCTTCAAGCTTAATTCTCTGGGATTTCACAGCTATTTGTGGATACTGTAGTGGTAGGCACATTACAACTAATGGTTTAAATTTGGCCAGAGCTTACTGGCATGTTCTGCTCTGCATTAGGCGGACAATAGCTCCCAGTGGTGGGGACTGGCAGAAGGGAGGGATCAGTAAACAGTAGAAAGGGCTTAGAGATACTGAGGGAGAATATTCAAAAAAGGATAAGCTGCTCAGCTTGGGCTGTTTCTTCTTGGTTAATTTTTTTTCATCCCTCTCCATCAGGACCCTCTACGGACAGAAATTTAAATGACTGAAGTCTGGGCCTTTTTGTACTAAGTGACACAGGAGCATAAGCTCTCCAGAAGATGGCTGAGGCACCTTCGAAAATCCCTTAGAGACATCAGTGTGGGTGGCAACGTTTCCCTGAGGATTTAGGAAAAAAGAGAGGGTGAGCAAGGAGGATATGAGGAGAAGGAGTCCAGCCATTATGTGAGTAAATGGTGGCTTGATACAAAAGAGTGCAGAATAAGGAAGGCAGGGATAGACAGAGTATTGAAAGGAAGGCAGGAAAAAGATACAAGAATGGGGAATAATGTGGCTTATGCACTAAGTGAGAAAAATTAGTTTGGGCAGCTGAACTGTGTATAGTCAGGCACTGTCAGTAGCCCATTCTGGCTTTTCTGATGGCAAGCTTTGCATCCTGGGTGGTTTAATGTGGCTTGGGACTAATGACCCAGTGGTTCAGATGTCCTTTCCCATTATGGGTTGGACGGTTCACCTCAGTGGGGCCTTGCATCCCGCAGTTAAATGCTCATGTCTTATGATCACAGCGGGTTCATTTAAATGAATTTTTACAGAAAGGTCACCCCATGAAACAAGCTGCCACAGCAGAAGAGTGCACCAGCAGGGCCACACTCAATACTGTCCTCTGAAGAGCAGTACAAGGCTGCAAGTATCTCAGCCCTGCTACCCTGAGCTAACAGAGCCTGGGGCAGACAGCAGCTGCACCAGGCTGCCTCCCAGGAGCACGGTGGACAAGATCAGCCAACATCTGTTCCCCTTTAATCTCTTGTTCCTTTATGTTTTGGTGTAGCGCTTTTGTGCGTAATGAGTTGCATGCTTTGGCCCGTCCCCAGCCACTCTCCTGGACGGTGATTCCTCAGGCAGGGAGTGCTGCCGGGACTGAAGAGTTCTCCAAGACTAGGATGTGTCACAAGATGGTGCTGGCTACAGACTCAAGCGTGTTCCTGATGGCCCAGCTCCTCCGGCCCCGCCAGACTCAGCAGGATTCCCAGGGCTCACCAGACCCCATCAGGAAAAGGCTGAACCATGCAAGTTGGTTCCCCTTCATGTCACTGCTTCCAGTTGTTTTGATTACAAGGGGTTTGTGTCAGGACAACCTCCAGCGCTTCCTTTCCGTCACACCCCATTACGCAGTTAGTGTCTGCACCTGCAGGGTCCGCTCGTCTGGAGTCACTGATGCTTTTAACCTCATGCATATGTCATTGAACATACTCAGTCGCGTTAGGGGAAATGGAAAGAGGAGAATAATGCACGAAGCCTTCCACAAAGGCCTTGTGCTTTCTCAGCTTCCACTGCTGCCTCCAGAAGTTCACTGCGACCCTGGGAAGGGAGCCAAAGACGGTCTCCTGCTGAGAAAAGCAGTCACAGATGCTCTGTGGCATCTTTCTCCATTTAACCCTCTGCTGAAGGAACTCACAAAGTAGCATCCAGGGCAGCAGCCTGGAGGGTGAAGCCTCCTTGTGATACAAAGGGTTTAGACAAACTTCAGGAGGGGAGGTACTTTTCTCTCCAAAAAATGTATGAAACTCTAGATAACTTCCTTCTGCCTTGGTGTTTGATGGCATCCCTGCACCTCCTCCAGGTCAGGAAGCATGGGAGGATGGTATTAATTGCCTTCCACCTCTGAGGCTTTTGAAACATGAGGGCCAGGATCCATGCAGATGTTTGTCACCCAGGAAAATCACCAGCAAGAGGAATGTACGCGGGACTGAACTTAGCTGAAGTAGTGAGGCACCAGCTTCTGCACAACAGCACGCTGCAGTCAGGAGCAGTAATGATGGCAGTATTGCACATGGAATAGCAGTTTGGATGGAAAAGGGATGTCAGGAATACACAACGGGACAAATATTGGAGGCTAGCGAACCCAGAGCAGCTCCAAAGGATTGTGAAATGACCCTTCTCCATGTCCAGCTGTAAGATGAAGCTGGCTGGATCTATATTCCCAAAACTCAGAGCAAGGGAGGATGAATGAAGCATGAGGCCCTAAGCGGTGGGGGTTGCTGGCTTCCAGATTTCCCAGACCAACTTCATTTCATGCTGGCCAGCGTGTCTCTGCTTTGGTGGACGTGTTCTCTTTAAGTCAAAAGGGGAAAGGGTGGGATAACAGCACCCTGCAGCTAAAGTAAAAGAGTGAGAAAGCACCTGGAAAGCTGAGCTGCTGCCCTGCTCCTGCATCCAAGAGGCAGGAGCCAGCAATAGCTGTGACCTGTTGATGGTGCACCAGCAGATATTTGGACACCTTTTTCTGTCCCCATCTCTGTGCTAGGGGAAGGATCATGGACTTTCTTGCACCTCCTCCCTCGAGGTCTGTGCAGCAGGGTTGGGGTTGTCATGGCTGGGGAGCACATATAGCTGTGGAAGCTATGGCTGTTCCACAGGTCACTATTCAAGGGCTCAACCGTTTTTTTTCTTTCACGCTTGCAACAGCCTTATTTTCCAGAAGCCAGTGAAAACAGGATATGATGAAATCAAATGAACCTCTCTCACTGCTTCTCCCAGGAAAACAGTGTATGGGCAAGGACCCCACAAAGCCAGGAGGGAACTGCCAGGAAAAACAAAACAGTCTCATAGCAGTGACTTCCCCTCCAGCTAGGGGAACCTCTGCCATGTCTTCCACAACAGAACAGTTTGTATCTCCCTCTTCATGTCACTGCACAGGTCAGGTACTTGAATGCATTGCCAGATACCCTTTGTATGTTGCTTTGCAACAGTGGAACCTAGGGGTAGGAAATACTAGAAACTGACACAAAGCAATAAGCACTTCAGTACTGGTCTCCTTTCCCTTTCTTATCCTCAGCTCAGTTTGGGAACTTGCAGAGGATACTGGTAAAGAACAGATAGGGCTTTATGATGCCAGAAAAGCCATGGGTTAGGGCCCTTACTTTGCCTTTTATTTTTTCCTAACAATTTATTCTAAGTTTGCAGGACAGGGACCTGTCTTACAGGCTTATGTGCTCCAGGTCCCAGCTGCTGTGCCATGGAGGCATGAAGGCCTTTTGAGCAGAGAGCTGCCCACACCAACTATCCAGAACACAGAAAGAGAAATTTGTCCTCTTTCCTGGGAAACAGTTGTTCTCAAAACAAATGAATGCTCGCTTGCTTTGCTTTTGCTTAAACAGAGATCCAGGCTTGAATCAGTATTAGAGTCAAAATAAAAGCTGTTTGCTTTTTTATTATTAATCTTTAACAGGAACCTAAAAACAGTAGACTGTGGGGATAATGCTCTAGCGGAGATGCTGCATTAGTCTGCCTCCAGGGTCTGAGGTAGGCTGATGTATTTGAGTGTTGACTCCTTGATCTCAGGGTAAAAAAATATTGCTGCAGACTGTAGGAAAGGGATCTGGTTAGCCATATTTGCAAATAAGCCCTCTGAGAGGAGGCAATACATTTTCCCATCTTTTTTTTTTTGAAGACCTGTCATGATTGGTACAGTTCAGTCCTATAATGGGACTGTTAGAAGAAATAGGATTTTCTTTCTTAAACAGGGGATCTGGGAAGGAAAGGAGGGGTTGCTGTCTTTTACTGCTTTCTGTTTGGAGTCAGTTTAGTTACTTGAGCTCAGTTTGCTTCCCAGATTTTCAGGCTCCATCACACTTAGGGCATGCCTACCACAGCATCAGTGTTTAATTGCAGCATAGCAACTGCATATAAACTCTAACAAGGATGAAGTAACATCAAGACAGACACAGAGTATTATGCTTACCCTGACAGAGCCTTGATCTTTCATGAGAGAACCAGAATATGAATACCTCCAATTCACAGTCCAGTATCTCACAGGTAGGAAAAATACAACAGGAAGACTGGGCACATTTTCCTTGCCTCATTTCCACCAATTACTCATAGTTCTATCTTCCTTTATTATGCTGAACAATTTCTCTTCACTCTTCAAATATTTGGAGGCCAGGATCCTGCTCCTCATCAGTCATCCCTTAGGCAAACTAGATTTTGCTTTTGTAATGTTTTTCTGCATAGTAGCTCCAGCCTCCTAATCATCTTTGTTGCTGTTCTTTGAGCTGCTTCTTGTTTGTCACAATTTTTCTGGTAACGTGGTTCCTGGAAGTGAGCTCAATATTCCAGGCACAGGAGCCCTGCGTGTCCCATTGCGTGTGTGATGTTGCCCTCAGGTGGTTACTCCAGAGAGAAGCTGCAGCGTTAAAAAACTCCTCTGTTATCTTCGGGACAGAGATTTGCAACTGCATGGGAGCTGCGGAAATGATAACTCTGCGCTGTCTTAAGTGATGCCTTTGTGAGAGAAACCAAGATTACCCTGGCTTTATCTGTCTGTCCATCCTCAGCTCTAGCTCTCTGTGCTTTAAGTGTATTTCCCTATGTGGATGCTGCTGTGCTTAAAGAGCAGCTGGAAGACTCTCAGCTTTAGTGAGCCACACAAAGCTGAACGGGAATCCTAAGACAAGAGGCACAAGAACTGACAGACTTTCACCATCACCAATTTTATTAATACTAATTTTATCACTACAGATATTTGGTCACATTTTTCAGCCATTCTCTTTGTCTCAAAATTATATGCATCATAAAATTAGGTTTCCTTTATTTATTACACCAGTTGTTATGTAACTCCTAGATTATAATTCATACAAAGTCATGGAAGGTCCTCAGAAGGTGACAAGAGACTTTATTAAAGATGAAATTAGAAATTCATTGTGCTTGTCTTTCCCCTAACTCAACTCTTCTCAAAGCTAAACCATCCTGCTCACTTATTCCCTTCTCCCATCACAGCCTTCACTGTCCCAGTGATTATGGTGCCATGTTGTTTTCTGCCTTTTCTATTCCTCTCTGCCCGCCCCTTTGTTACAGGAGTGACCCTACCTAACACTGATTTTAAGGTGGAGATACATACCTGATTTATTTAGGAATTGTTATGGTAATATATACATTCCTGACCTATTTAATACGTGACATCTTATTTTGGTTTTGCTTTGCTCTGCGCTGAGCTTACTCTCTTAACACTGCACTATCCACAGAGGTGCCCAGAGCTTTTCCCTGAGATCACCTCTAACTCAGAATTTAAATATTAGGTAAGTGAAGTATTTTTTTCCAGCTTCCCTTAACTTATACTGGCATACAGAGAGCTACATCTGCCACCACTTTGTCCCACTTACCTATTTTTTGATTCATTCTTGCTCCCACCGAATGCAAATGCTAAAACATGCATTGGGTTTAAAAGGATCAGCCTTTACTAGGGCCTTTTGAAGTTTTTCCCAGTCTTTTTGTATCTTACATAGACTCGACCACCTCGCTGAACACTTAGTCCTCCGGATGTGGTGCAAAAGTAAGTTGTGGTGTCACTAACGGCACTGAAGATTTTGCCATTGAAACCAAAGGAGCTGGGACTGGATCATTCTTGACCACTGTACGTCTCAGCACTGATCATGGGGGATGCCTTACAACTCCTGTCAATGCAACACTGCTAACAAATGGATGCTTTCTCCTATGTTTTCTTTCACAACTTCATTTTAGTTCCTTGCTTCCTGCAGAACCAATGCTCGTACAATCACTTGGTGTGTCTATGTGTGTCCTCCCAGTAACTTTTTGATCTGTTTGCTGATTTCAACAATGTCGGCAAGCAGAGATTTCAAAAATAGTTCTGAAAGGTGTTTCTACACATTTCATGGAAACTGATTACTTTGGGAAGTGCAGGGGGGGATTTTATAAACATACCTAGAGAAAACAAAGTCTTAGAACAATTCCATTAAGTTTTTGTGTTTGTACTTGCGAAATACAAATTCTTTGTATTTGCAAATAGTAGCTGTATTTTGCAAATAAGTATAAGAAATGAGACTTCATTAGTTCCGCTGCTTGTAGAACTGCTTATTAATCTTTGGCAAGGATTCGTCCTGCAAGGTATTGTTGCCAAGTTTTCTTAATAGCCACTTGCAAAGGGCTTTATCCTTGTACCTTTGGGAAGGGCTAGTCAGTTACGTTTGCTGAGATTTTGCTTAGATAAGTATTTCCAAGAATGCTGAAAAGCTGGAGGAGAGAAAAAAAATTATACTTACACACTTGTTAATAGAGTCTTGTTTACCATATTCAGACTGATATCTTACAATACAATACTTAATTATTTTCCCAGCTGTATTTGTGGGTCCTTGTATAAGGCTCGCGGTCTATAGTGCTATTTTCTTTAGATGAGATGTCTGCAATGATGTTTTTACATTATACTCAAACATCCCTGGTTTTCCAGACTAGCTGTTTTTAATGAAAAATGAAAATCATATCCTTATGTTAGAAGTTCAGCTGATTCAGTTTTCATTTTCTTAATGCCTCTGGACCTGAAGAGTTTCATATTACTGTTGTTGTTGTTTTTGTTGTTATACAATGTAGGCATAACAACTAATAATGGCCAGTAGGAAAAACCATAGAGAGAATGAAAAATTATTCAGAAAGGAGGCCACAGAAGTATTTCCAAATAGCTAGCACAGTTCCCAAAAAGGGAGGAAATAATGCACAGGATCAGAGCAGAAAACTTTCCAAACTTTCCAATGAACTGAACACATCACAAGACTGACTTCTCAAAAAACACGTCTCCTCTTGCACATTTCTTCAGGCCTGCAAAGGGGAGCTCACACGCTCCAGTAGCCCCTCGGCTGCCTCCCGTACTGATCATGGGAACTCTGTGGGTGCCTAATGCTCAGCTGATGTCTCTGCAAAACCCATGCTTAGATCTGGGCTTCTCCTTTTCCCTCTGAAGCCCTTCTTTGGAAGGGCTGGTTTCAGGAAGTTGGCTATGCAGAGCTATGGCAGAGTAATAGGACAGAGACAACCTGCCCCTGTCCTGCAATGCAGTACCCCTCGCAGCCACTGAGCACTGATGCCCACCAAAAGCAAGACCAGGAGTTTGCTAAGATAAGGATGGAGAAAAGGAACTTGGGGTCTGGCCTGCGATAATAGTTACTATTACAGGATCCTCAGCAGTGGTCATTGTTATTGAGAAGGATGGAGATCATTCTCTGCCATTTCTTTTTGCCTCAGCCAAATATGGTAATTGCTTTTTTAGAGATTTTTTTGTTTAAATAAATTATTGAGTATAGACCCCCTATGCATACTGATTTATCTGCAACCCTTTGTTGAAGATAAGGCCTTTGTTTCTGCCACCAATGCTTCTGTCACTACAGTAATCACAAATTACCCAGGATATTCTTTTCCATAAGGTATTTGTATCTATGTTGTCCTACAGATCTTAAGACTAGTCCCTTCCTCAAGTGCCTTTGATCAGTTGCATCCTTTTTTTTTAATGATTCTTGCTTTCTTTGCAAGATGATAATTTTACATGGCTTGGAGCAACAGTTGCAGGAGGTACAAAACACACTTCTAAGATTGTAAGACAACAAAAATGGCATAACTGACCAGGGTTTAAAGTTGTATCTGATTGTATGGAGTTTTCTCCTGTATAAGAAATTCTTCATGTCCAGGCTGCTGGGCACCTGGGTTAGCTGAGACAAGGCCGCAAGCCTCCACCTCACTTACCAAAACGCCAGCAATGTGTCCAAGCCTAAGAGGGCTCTGTTTCACGTTACACTCCAGGATTAACGCTCCTAGTGTGCAGCATAGCAGGACTCATAACCCAGAGCACACAAAGGACCCGTACACCCAGTTTTCAGTGCATGGCCGGGTGCACATGCAGGGACCATCACGTTTTGCACATCTGGGCTCTGAGTACAAGCTCCCAGTGCCTGCTGCCTGCCTCCCATCACCAATATCCCTGAGATTATCCCCAGGGTATCAGTGACTTAAATACACTGTTTGGGACTTGAAAGTTGCTTTTAACGTTGCTGAGTCTCTAAAACCAGCACATGTAACAAACTGCCCGTTTCCAAGCAGCTGTTGTGTAACTTTGCTCCCCACCCCCAGAGATGTTGCCGGCCATTCATTTAATGGGCTTGGTTTCACTGGGAAGTGCCTGAGGAAACCTCTTAGCCCCCTAATTAGCAACAGAAGGGGTCAGTCCTTGCTGGAGGTAGCAGTGAAACATTTGTGAGGTCTCCTGAGAATAAGGGAGGCAGAGAAGGGGCCATTTCCAGCTGGGAAAACACTAACTTTTACTCAGCATACTGTGCAGAGCAGAGGACTAAAGAGAAGGTGTTGGGGGGAAGGTACTTGCAGAAATTATGATGGGCTTTTTAGGCAAGAAAGGAGCATTTGTGAAGGGGGGGGGAGGGGATGGGAGAGATTGTCCTTGGCCCTCCCAAGTTTTTCTTCACTCCTGCAATCTGAGTTTTACATAAGGTATTGTGAAGCAGCACAGAGCCCTCATGAGCTGGCTGCCGGTGGAGGCAGGAGCAAGGTGTTGCTGCGATCTGCTCTCAGATGTTTGAGCTGGCTCTTGTTAATAAGATTCCGGAATTAACAGCTTGGAAGTGCTTAGGAGCTCAGTATTTCCTCCAGGGACGTGAACATTGAGGCTAAGCACAGAGCCTGCCATTCAGGGCTGGAGTAGACTTTGGTGCAAAACAAATCTCCCGCCAACCAGCTGAATGTCCTGAGACCTCACTGGGAAGTGAAAACTTTGCTTGTCCATTGCAGGTAGGGTGACATGCTTGGGGCTATTCCTTAACCCCCAGGACACAGCCACATGTAAGCTCTCTGATTTTTCCGAGGCAATCCCATTTCTGGGCAGGCCTTTCTTCATACTATACCAATTGAGAAGCATTGTGTGTGCATAGATAGTCCCAGCTTGGACCTGTTGGACTGTGGGGACCATTCCCCTTTGGAACTCATGCAGGGAGATGCAGCATTTGGTATCTTTGGCCTGTGGGAGCAAAGATCCAGTGAAGCAAAGAAAGCCTTATTAGCCTTAAGGACCTTCCTTAAAAGCAAAGGAAGAAGGTGAAGTTCAGAGACAGAGTGACACCACAGGGCAAGCAGGGTTGTGGGAGCCTGGAGGAGCACATGGGAGATCTGAAACTTCCGGATAATTGCACTGCCCTGCAAGATCACTGGCCAGCAGCTCACTGGTAGTGGCCACTGACCAGATAAAAAGGAGAGAGCTGGTCCCTGGTATAAGTAAGTCAGGAGACTATATTCATAAAGATCACCTGTTACTGAGCACCACTTGCTCTCTAGTAATATTCTTAAGACAGTGAACCTGATTTTGTGCATGCAAAAGGAAAACGATGCAGCAAAGCCTTCGCGCTGTAAGATGAAGGGCAGCACGTTACAGCCGGGGCCATAAATCCCAGCAATGGCCTTGCAATGGCTCTAAAGGTCAGAATAATAATTTCCAAGTTGCCGCAGCATCTCCAGCTATGACCTATGTTCGAATCAAAGCTTTTGTGCTCCACTTTTACCCCTGTTCATTAGCTCATTTCATAACAAGAAGTCACCAGCTTTCCTCCCTCTGTCTCAGGTTTCGGTATTAATAGCATTTATGAGGTTGGATTATGATTATATGCAATTGGCAGTGAGAAAAACGGGAAGTCCAAACCAGACAAAAAAAGCCCATAGAGAACAAAAAGTGGCCTTAGGCGTACTGCGAGCTGCTCTTTCCCACCAGAGGGCAGCCGGTATTTGCAGAACTGCTGCTTGGCCTGCGGGTGCTTTCTCCAGCAGCAGGTCACACTGCGCCAGCATCAGCGACCGGGCCTGGGAGAGCTGACAGGTTTGGCTGTGTTTGGCTCCTCCTGCTTGTGTCCAGCTGCTGAATCAGATGAAAAAATACGTTACGGTAACATTTCCATGTGCGCATTTTCTATCATTGCTGCAGGGGTGATCCTGCAGATCAGTGACAAGAGCAAGAGAAAAACATAGGAAACAAGCTCTCCAGCCGTATGTGATTTGTGAAATGGAAATGTCTGAAATCCCTTTATATAATGATGCCAGTCGTAAAGGGACTGCAGGATGGCAGCAATTGAAAGTTTAGACAGAGATGCAATAGCGAGATACAGTATATCAAATGTTAATCTCTGTCCTTTTTTTTCTTTTTTTTCCCATGCCAGAGTAGCAGCTAAACCAGCAAAATCACAGCACTGGGACAGAGGCAGAAAACTTTCTAAAAGTGCTCCGAGGAGGCTTTTTAAAAATGGGTTTGCTAAGACATCTGTCATTAAGGATAAAGGATCCTGCCCCTGCGTGGGGAGATGCTCTGAGACACGTTTGCAGGTCCTTTCCTGTGGAATCCCCCTTTCCTTTTACGGGACATATCAAAACCTCGTGGGAGGCAGCCTTGTTGACTCCAGCAAGCAGTTTCTGCCTGGATTTGTGCATTTTGGCCACTAGAGGTTGGAAGAGAGAGGGGGAAAAAGACTAGTTTTCCACTAACAAACTGCGGCAGCAGCCCAGGGTGGGATTTCGCCTGGGACCCTTTGATCTCTGCCCTCCAGAACTCAACAAAACTCCTGCACATACCTTGCATTTCAGTAGACCGGGTCCTGGCATCTCAGCTGTTTCAGATTTATCAGTGGGGGGGTTGTTGCCTTTTACCCCCAGGGTATTAATGGCCTTGGTGTGTCCCCTTGTATCTGACGCAAAAGCCGTTCTGATTCTCCCAAATCTTTTAGACAGAGAGCAGCAACTTGTATCTTTTCTCTGCAGCTTTAACTAGCTCTGCTGGCTCTTTTCCTACAGTCCTGGTATAGATAATTTCACTCTCAGATGTTTAAGCCAGACCTTTCTTCACCAGCCTTTATGCTTTTTCCTAGTGCTGAGTAAGAAATAGAATTTTCCTGAGGTCTCTTTTGTCTTCTGGAGACATCATAGCCTGTTGTACCTCAACCTGGTACCTTACGGGGTCCTCAGCTACCTTCCACATGGGTTGTAATTGTTTTCTCTTGTTGCTAATAATTCTCTAGCCTTCTGACTATAGTCCCTCTGCAATCAGGGATGCCATCTTCCAAGAGGCCTCAAGAGAGCTGGTTTTGTTTGGGAAATAGAACCTTAAAGCTAAGTAATCCCAGATGGCCATAACCATAAATAGCTATGGTGTAACAATAAATTGAACTTCGACCAAATGAAGGATTTACAAGCTTTTTTTCCTGATGGCTCTTTTTGATGGCATGGTGGCTGCATATGAACTCACAGAAGTGTGAGACCTAATCATGACAGAGCTCACTGGTGATGGTACTTTGAGTGCTGCTTGGGGATAGGAGTCATTTCCTCTGACAGTAAAATGTAGCTGCTCCTGGAGTGAAGCACAGCAAGGACACTGCAACAATTTAGGAAGGAGAAGACTTTATCCAGTAAGATTTTACCAACCATGAGGGAAATGAAATCTCATTCCCTGAGCTAAAAAGAAGCATTGATTTCTGTGGAAAATGAAAATCTTAACTTTTTGTTTTGGCTGCTGCAGATCACAGGTGCACATGGAATAGAGCCATGTGATACACATGCTGGAAGGGACACCTGGAGGTCAGCTCATGCCAACTCCTGCTCAGAGCAGGTTTGGGTCGGTCAGTTTGCTCAGTGCCTTGTTCCTGTCAAATTTTGAATGCCTCCAAGGATGGAGATCCCACATTCTCTCTGGGCCCCTGTCCCAGTGTCTGAATACCTCCATGGTAAACCAATTTCTCCTCATATCTAATCAGAATTTCCTTTGTTGCAATTTGTGTTTGTTGCCTTCAACTGTTGCTCCTCCAAGATGAGTCTGGGTCCATTTTTCCTATACTCTCCACCAGGCAGCGGTAGACAGCAATAAGACCCCACCTTTTGCCTTCTCTTCTCCAGGCTGAAGAAGCCCAGATCTCTCTGTCTCTCCTCATACGCCCCATGCTCCAGCCCCCTGGCAGCCTGGTGGCCCTGCACCACCAAGGGTAGGCTCACTCCAGTCTTTCCTCTACCAGCAAGGCCAGAACTGGACATGGCCCTCCAGATGTGGTCTCACAAGTGCTGAAGAGAGTGAAGGATCAGTTCACTCAGCTGCTGGCTAACATGATTGCTATATATCCCTGTGCACAGCTGGCCTTTGCTGCAAGGACACCTTGTTGACACAGGCTCAGCTGAGGACCTCAGGCCAGTCTCCAGAGTGTTGCTTTCTATGCATTTGGCACCCAGCCTGTGCTGGTGCACAGGGCTATTGCCTCCCCATGCAGGACTTTAAGTTTGCCTCTGTTGAACTTAATTTGCAACTGCACATTTAGGCAATAGGTGGCACTAATGGATGGTGTAGCTTGCATTGTCACTGAGAGAGCGTCACTGCAGAAGAGAAAGCCAGCAAAGCAGACACCTGGGTTGCTTTGCTTGGAGCAGCGGCCAGACAAGGAGGAGCGGACATGTGGCAGGAGATCCTTCCAAACGCCTGGTGAGATCTCCTCGGCGTGCAGAGGAGGGATTCCCAACAGGGCTCCCTGGGGTTGGGGCGGGAGAAAGCCCCTGCGGGGTCACCAGGCCATTGGCAGGTGGGAGCGTGCAGCTGGGTTCTCCTGAGCATGAGTGGGGAGGACGTTTTATTAGACTGAGCCTTGTTCTGTGTTGCTCAGAGAGCTGCTTCTGGGACATGCTTGCTTTGTTAGCAGTGCTGAGTTTGTGCTATTGCCACAATAACTGGTTTCATACTTCTGACTCACTAAACTCTGTGATGTAACTGTAGAGAGATATTATTACCTGTTGCATAAGCTGCTCAGCCTCCAGGGAGGTGGAGGCTGACACTGTTGGCTCTTAGAAGCCCTGTTCTTCCTTGTCTGGGAGCGGTTTAAGGAGATACCTTCTTAAAAATCACACATAGGCTGCCTCAGAGATCGTTACTAAATTGCCTTGGTGACTGCTGGGGTCTCCAGTACAGGTACTGGGTTCTGCATCACAGGCAGCAATGGGAAACAATACTAGGCAAAAAGAAACACCCAGTGGACTTGGTTTTTCATGGAGTTTCATGTCTTTTTTTTTTCTTTGTCTCAAGGTACTGTAATTATGACACCAAACAGCTCCCTAATCTAGCTGCCTTCCACAAGGCAGAGTAACAAGACTCTCGTCACTTCTAATTTTGCTAGATTTTAGATTGTGCTTTTCTTGCAAGAGAATTTACCAGGCTGAAAGACAACCAAGGAGGATGTTTCCTTTTTCTTGCAAGCAGATGAGACCTAAAAGCTTAGTATCCAGTCAGGAGTAGTTGTAAGTAGCAAAGGTGTGGCAGCTCATTGAACAGAGAAAGGTCCCACAAGCCTCCCCTCACGCCAGCCCTGCAGCCCGAGGAGTACCACGTGGCCAGCAGCAGAATAACCTTTGAGCTTGAAAGTCCCCTGCCAAGGCTGTGCACCCGTTGCTACACATCAGTCAAAATAAACTATTTTCTTGGCTGGAGTAACACAGCCACTTGTAGGATGAAACACCACAAGGACACTTACCCAGTTGTTTAGTGCCTTTTATCTTAATTGTGCTGAAGGAGGGAATAATATGGCAACAACCTAGCTAAAACGTAGCCCAGAAACACTGTCTCTGTGCAGAGGGTGCTCTGAGCCCCTCCCTTTCTGTCCCATTCAAAAAGTAGGAAAAATAATGGCAGATGTTTCCAGGTGGCCAAACGTCTTGTGATCCCGTGGCTGGGCAGTTAATGGTGCTGGCAGGTGACATCTTCGCACCATCCCCAGGAGTTGGTATCATTCAGACAACACTATCAGACTATAAGGATCTTTTTTTTTTCCCTTTTGTAGGGAGAGCATCTTGTCCCAGATCAGGTGAGTGAAATAGCTGCTTTGTGCTGAGGCCTCCACTTTTTATTAGCACCCTGGTTGAGGCACAACACAGTCCCTTCCCTACCCTGTGTGACAACAACAAAAAAAATCTTCACTCACAGTCCTCTTGCAGCCCCCCTGCAATAGCCCCCGACACCTTTACTAATCCTCAAGGGAAGCTGGAGAGCTCGAGGCACAGGTCAGAGGGAGAGGACATTTAGGACTGATTGCTCAAGTGTTTGAACAGTTTTGAAACATGCAGCATGTCTGTTAAAACAAACTCTGGTGACTTAGCTCCCACACCTCAAGAAAGTCTGAAACCTTGCTGTCTAGAACAGAAACAAGGGCACCAGACAGACAAACTGAGACCCTTACCCATGAAAAGCTGTGGTGGAGGGCCAGTGTTGCCCTTAAAGATGATTGAATCTGTAGGGGAGCTATGTATAAAGCACTGCCAAGAGGGGTACATCCTGCACATCTGGCTCTCTCTGGCAGCTGAAGACCCTTGTCTCTGCTCCTGCTCCTCAGCCCATTATGTCTGTGTAGTTTTTATTCCTGGAGGAGCCCAGCTGCTACTATCCCTTTCACTCCAGTACCTGCATTACAATATACTGGCCCATATCCTGTTGACCATTGTCCCCCAGGGCACCACGGTTCACAAGGAGAGGGACAAAGAATCCTTGTTATCAGCAAGTCCTGATCAGCAAGGACTTGAGGTCCCTAAGAAGAACTGGTAGATGTAACCCTGCCCCAAATCTTGCCTGTGATCTTCAGAAATAACAGAAACCCCCAGCCCCTGGTGACTCCATGGAATTTGTAGTCATTTGTTAACTGCTCAGGCCCAACCAATGTGAATACAAGCCTCAACGTAGTCCCTTTACCCTTGACACTTCTGTTGTTGAACACAATTTTATGCCTCCCCAGGTCTTTTGAATATTCTCAGAAGAATGCAGTCCTGGTCTCTGTGGCTGCCCTGGGGGTTGGAGGGATGCTGGTTTACTGGCTGAGGTCTAGAGACAAGATCAAGACTATTGAAATGGGCGATGGATGGTGGGGCTCAGGTGAAAGACCCCTAAAAGGGAAAGAAGATGAAAGTATCCGTCCCTTCAAGATTGAAACATCTGACAAAGAAATCGAGGTACCAGTGTCTGGGATGTAAGGAGGGGCAGAAAGCTGCAAGGTGGAGCCAGTCCATCACCCACCTTACTGCGTCGAGGTGATGTCTTGGGGGGTGACGGCAGAGCACTTATGTATGCCAGTGCAGCCACGTAGCTCTGTTGGATGATGCTCTGGCTTACCGCCCTTTATGAATGGGATTTGAGCACAGATTCACTGCAATGTCCCATAAAGACTTTCTGAGATGACAGACCTTCCATGCAACCTGGGGCTGCTCCTGCAGCAACGCCACGCTTTGAGCAACAGAATTTGACAGTGGGTCTGCAAATGGTGGAGCAGGGTGGGAGGGCATCGGGACAGCAGTGGCACTGGTGGGGCAGGACTGAGGGGGTTCCACAGAAGAAAGGGCAGGAAGGGTGAAGAGGGACGGGGTCTTGACTGAGTCGCAACACCTCTGTCCCTGCATGCCTGTCCCTAATTATCTGGCCAACTAGCAGTCAACAGCTCAGGCTGAGCTGCTTATTCTTCTCCCAGCCAGCAGTGCTGCCAAGCTCCTAGTGCCAAAAAAACTAAAGCAAGTTAGCAGCAGGGCAACAGTAGGACCTGGTACTCCTGGGTGCCCTAGGGGAACTGGTAACCTGTAGAAAAATATATTCCCCATATCAGTGATTCAGGAGGTCATGCAGTGTATGGCACTGCTTCAGGAGGGCTCGCGGTATCCCAGCGAGTGATACAAAAACCAGCGGAGCCAGGAAAGCCTGTCCTTGCCCACCGTGGTGTAGGGCAGGTGCAGGCAGCCAGCCAGCCTCGCAAGAAGGGCTCCCCTCCACAGGACCTGCACCGCCGCCTGGAGCAGGCCCGCTACGCACCCCAGCTGGAAGGGGCCGCCTTCCACTACGGCTTCAACTCCAGCTACCTGCAGAAGGTGGTGGCCTACTGGAGGAACCAGTTCGACTGGCGCAAGCAAGTGAAAGTCCTGAACAAATACCCCCATTTCCAAACCACCATTGAAGGTGAGGGGGTCTCTGTGGCTTGAGCAGGTCTCACTTTGAAATGCACAGAGAGAAGGGGGGATTTAAGAGGTTACAGTATTTAAGACAACAGTATGCATACCAGCTTAGTGAGATGAGTGAAATATCATTAGTGGAGGCTATATTATTAATAACCTTCTATAGATTAAGAGCATTACACAGTGGCAATAAGATTAGGTCTGCTTCAAGACATGCCTCATCTGGCTCTGAACCTGTGCTAACTAATGATGAGGTTTTCTTCTGCTATTGCCTTGAAGCCACCTTTGAAAATTGCAAAATGTACCTAGACTCTGAGGCTAGAATATCCACCACCACCACCCAGTTTAGCCAGGTGAGGTTAGCCAGACTTTAGGTAAGTGACCTGCAGGTTAAACTTCTATCTTGCACTTAACTTTTTAATGTTTCTCTTTTTATCCCCCACATATTTTGTAATTTTGTCACGTTTTTGCATGTGTCTTACCTGCATTATTCTATTCATTTAAGTACAGCTCTACTTATATAGTGAGACCTGTTTCTCAGGAGATGGATGCTCAGTCTCCTGTGACCCCAATATCTAGGGCTGCGATCAACACCTCTGTCTGTATGTAAAAGATGAGACATAGGTACAATACCAGGCATTCCCTTTCACCTAGGCACCTTCTTGCCATGGGTTGATTGTGTAACTTCTGCTACAAATGCTAATTACAGTTTTGCCACCCTCCTTCTTCAGAGTCCAGAGCAGAAACTGATGAAACCAGAGCTTTAATTTACCTGTCTTGGATGTGTGGCAGGGATCGATATCCATTTTATCCACGTGAAGCCCTCCTACATCCCTCATGGTCGAGCTGTTCAACCACTGCTAATGGTCCACGGCTGGCCTGGCTCCTTCTACGAGTTCTACAAGATCATTCCTCTGCTCACGGAGCCGGCCAGGCATGGCCTGAATGAGGGTGATACGGTGTTTGAGGTTATTTGCCCATCTATCCCAGGCTATGGTTTCTCGGAGGCACCGCACCAGAAAGGTAAGTGATGAAAAGGCTCTGCTGGAATCACAAAGTTTTTGGAGTAACACCTCAGCCATCCCCAGGCCCCCTGCGCACTGCAGTTTGTGACTTGCTTGGCTCTGCACTAACACCACATGGCTGAGGCTCTGGGGCTGGCTGTGGAGATCTGGAAGGCAATGGTAGCTGGAAGCCAGGTCTGCTTTCCACTTTCTCTACTTTCCACTGAATTTCTATCACCTTGTGTTCACTTTATTGCCAAGGAGTGTAGGCGGAGCAGCATAGCACGCTGTGCCTTCACACAGCAGCATACTCACACGCCTCTGTCAGACCATGATCTTTGGCTAGGGGATGAACACTAGGACAAACAGGTCTCCTGTGTTTCTCTTTACCTACAGGCTTTGACACAATAGCAACTGCTCGGATATTTCATAAGTTGATGAACAGATTGGGCTTCAAGGAATACTACCTACAGGGAGGAGACTGGGGATCTCGTATTACCATGAACATGGCCCAGATGCTGCCACAGTGAGTAGCAAAGGGAGTAAGTGCAGAAAAGCTGCCTCCAGTTTTTACCCTACCTTCTGGCTCCATGGTCCTGGTCCTGCCTTCTGCTTGCGCTGTCTCTCATCCCCTTCTGCTTTGTTTCCTCCAGGGACATCCCCACCCCTGTGCATTCAGTTGTATTCATATGCTTTGCATTGGTATTGGCATAGTTCTCATGCTTTCTAGATTTCAGTGCTGTTTGGCTTCTCTTTCACCAGCTGTGGAAGTAAACTCTGCTGCATTTTGACTTGAGACCTCAAGGAGACACATCATCATTCTAAACCAGGAAGGAGATAAATTTAAAATCAGCAGGGAGAAAATAAAGGAAGAAGCTTGGCCTTTCAGCAGCTGAACAGTACCACGAATCATAGAATGGCTTGGGTTGGAAGGCACCATCCAAGGTCACCTAGTCCAACCCCCCTGCAGTGAGCAGGGACACCTTCAACCAGATCAGGTTGCTCAGAGCCCCGTCCAGCCTGGCCTTGGATGTTCCCAGGGATGGGGCTTCTACCACCTCTCCGGGCAACCTGCTCCAGTGTTTCACCACCCTCATTGTAAAAAATTTCTTCCTTATATCCAATCTAAATCTACCCTCTTTTAGTTTAAAG
>JAVKLA010000036.1:4804511-4817501 GCA_034782735.1 Sagittarius serpentarius | reverse complement strand
TGCCCCAGGGGGCCCTCGGAGTCCTTCTCCCCGGTGGGGGGAGGGGGCTGGCAGGGTCCCCATTCTAGTCCCCAGGAGCGGGGGTCTTGCAGGGCAGGGATGCCTCTAGGGGACAGGCGAGGGTCTGGGAGGTGGCAGCAGGTGGGATTTGTCCCCCCTGCCGCAGGCGGTTTGGCTTCACCTCCTGCTTTTGAGGTATTTGGGAAGAGGTTTGGTGCGGCCGATCCTCCCCTGGTAGCACCCGTCATCGTCTGGCCCCGGGGGACCCCAGCACCCCCTGCCCCGCCCACAGCTGCGGCAGCGCCCCGGGGTCCTCGCCTGACCGCAGTGGGCAGAACCCTTTTTCCTTTCTTTTGGCAGATGCGATGGTGACCCGTCCTCCGTGCGTCCTGACCCGGCTCGGTGCTGAGCACCGCCGATAACCCTGTGCCGGCGGCACCGCGCAGCATGGGGCTGTCATGCCCTGCGTGCCTCTTGCTGGCACTCGCCCTGGCCCCGCTGGGCGCCAGCGCCTGGCAGTGCCCCCGCATCCCTTACAGCTCCACCAGGAACTTCTCTGTCCCATACACGCTGCCCAGCCTCGACGCCGGCAGCCCCGTGCAGAACGTCGCCGTCTTCACCGACTCCACCGGCCCGGCTGCCATCTTCGTGGCTGTCTGCAACCGCATCCTGCTGGCCAGCCCCGAGCTGCGCCTCCTCTCTGTCCTCATCACCGGCCCGGTGGGCAGCACCGAGTGTGAGATCTGCCGCCTCTGCCCGGCTGCCGCGGACGGCCCCGAGGACACGGACAACGTCGTGCTGCTGCTGGACCCGCTGGAACCATGGCTGTACAGCTGTGGCACGGCGCGGCATGGGCTGTGCTACCAGCACCAGCTGGAGGTGCGGGACGGCAAGGTGGCCATCATGACCACACGCTGCCTGTACTCGGCCACGGGCAACAGCCCGACGTCCTGCCCCGACTGCGTGGCCAGCCCCCTGGGGACCAGTGCCACCGTGGTGGCCACCTCCTATGCCTCTTTCTTCTACCTCGGCTCCACCATCAACAGCAGCGTGGCAGCGCGGTACAGCCCGCAGTCTGTGTCTGTCCGCAGGCTGAAGGGCACCTTGGATGGCTTTTCAGATGACTTCCAGTGGCTGACGGTGCTGCCGCAATACCGGGACAACTACACCATCCACTACGTGCACTCTTTCACTGACGGGGACCATGTCTACTTCCTGACGGTGCAGCCGGAGAGGCCAGGCTCAGCGGCGTACCACACACGCTTGGCACGGCTCAGCACCCACGAGCGCGACGTCCGCCGCTACCGCGAGCTCGTCCTCGACTGCCGCTTCGAGTCCAAGCGGCGGCGGCGGCGGCGCAGCGGAGAGGAGGATGCCGAGCGGGACATCGCCTACAACGTGCTGCAGGCGGCCCACGCTGCCCGCCCCGGCGCCCGCCTGGCCCGCGACCTCGGCATCAACGACACCGACACGGTGCTCTTCGGCGCCTTTGCCGAGAGCCGGCTGGAGAGCCGGGTGCCACGGGAGGACTCGGCCGTCTGCGCTTTCCCCCTCCGCCTCCTCAACCGGGCCATGGAGGAGGGCATGGAGAAGTGCTGCGGCACCGGGCACCAGACGCTGCTGCGGGGTCTTAGCTTCTTCCAACCGGTGGAGTACTGCCCGCACAACGTGAGTCCTCCGCCTCGTGCCACGTCTGTCCCGGCGGGCCTGGGGGTCGGCTGGGACGCGGGGAGGTGGATCCGGGATGCCGGGAAGCGCTGGTAAAGCTGGGTGGACGAGGGGTGGGTTGGGCGGGGGGAGAGCGGCGTGGCGCCCAGGTGCGAGTCAGCCCCACCAGCCGCCCGCCGCCTATCGCAGGGGCCGCCGTGTTTCGCCGGCCTCAGCCGCACCGAGGACGCAGGGTGCTGGCGGGGATCCGGTTGCGCTCCCCGCCCCGGGCACCCCGTGCTCACCCGAGCCGGGTGCCGCAAACACGCGTCCCAGCACATGGGCGCACCGCCGCTCGCCGTGCATCGGGCCAAAAGTCCCTCGCCTCGGTGTGGCTTCCCTGGGGAGCACCGGTGCCAGCCCCCGCGGTGACTGTCCCCAGCACCGGGCTGTTGATGGCCACCCTCTCCGGCTTGTTTATGGCGGAGGGGGGGACGGACTGGGAAGCCACAGGGCCGTGGTGCTCCCCGGGCCAGGGAGCATGGGGGTGCCCGGCCACTCCCGCCTTGCCCCCCCCCGCCCCGGCCCTGGGGCCACCGCCTTCTCTGGGCAAATAAACCGCAGGCGGAAGCGCAATTAGTCACCGGGGTTTCTTGCCTGCCGCAGCCGTGGGGCAGGAACACCATGTCCCAGGGACAAGCTCCAGCACGGTCAGGATGGGGACGGGCGGCTGCCCCGGCAGGACCCCCTCTGCAGGCAAGGTCCCAGCAAGCACCCGTGACATGAGTTTTGGCGTTCTCAGCCAGGCACGGGGCAAGGTGCAGCCAAATCCCCTCCTCTTCCCGCTCGCAGAGCAGACAGCTCACTGCCGCTGACTCACGCCACTGGCAGGGCGAGCCAGGAGGGGATCCCTGGCCCCGCGCATCGGTGGGGGGGCCAGCGGGGACCCCCTGGCACCTGGTGTCCCCCTTCATCCCCAGCCCCACACCGAGCCCCGGGGATGGGGAGGGCTGGCTTTGGGGTGCCTGCCCCACGGTGCCGGCACCGATAACCACATCCAGATGGGGCGGGAGGGGAGGGCAGGGTCTGACGCTGCGCGGGGGCTGCGGGAGGGGCTGCGGATGTCTTCTTTCCCCAGAAAACGTTCCCAGCCTGGAGGGGAGGTTGGGTAATCGGGTGCTGCCCAAAATATCTCGCAGCTGGAGCCGGTGCCCGCCTGCGTGGGTATGGGGGGATTGGGGTGCTGGGCCTGGCTTCGAGGCACCCACCCCACGCTTGGCCACAGGTGAACCTCTCGGCGCCGGTGGCCAACACCGGCTGCTGGGACAAGCCCACCCTCGTCCCCGCCGCCTCCCATAAGGTGGACCTGTTCAACGGGCGCCTGGCCGGTGTCCTCCTCACCTCCATCTTCGTCACCGCCCTGGGGGATGTCACCGTGGCCCACCTGGGCACAGCGGAGGGACGCATCTTCCAGGTGGGATGGGGGACCGGGTGGTGTGGGGTGCTCCCGGCGGTGTGTGGGGTGCGCTCAGCCCCCCGCTCTGCCCCGCTGCAGATGGTGCTCCAGCGCTCCAGCTCCTACCTCCTCACCTTGGCCAACTTCTCCCTGGGGGAGCCGGGGCCGGTGCGGGGTGCCTTGGGGCTGCAGAGCCACTCGCTGTTCTTCGCTGCCGGCACCAAGGTGAGTGGGGGGGTCCGGGGGGCACGGGGCGGGCGCTGAGCCCCACGTGCTCCGCTCACCTCCGCTCTCCGTCCCCAGGTGTGGCGCCTGAACATCACCGGTCCCGGCTGCCGCCACTTCTCCACGTGCCAGCGCTGCCTGCGGGCCGAGCGCTTCATGGGCTGCGGCTGGTGCGGGGACGGGTGCACACGCCGCCATGAGTGCGCTGGGCCCTGGGCCCAGGACAGCTGCCCACCCGTCCTCACCGACGTAGGTCTGCGCCGCTGTCCCCCCGGCTCCCCGTATCTCCCGGGCGCTTGGATGGGGAGGGAGGTGGCAAATGGGGTGGCACGGGGTGGGACCTTTGCTCCATCTGGAGACTCCCTCCCCGGGACTGGTGTCGTGCCCCCCGGGGAAGGGGCTTTCCGGGACCCACAACTGTCACCAGGCTTTTGGGGCTCAGGGCGACACAGGTGCCTCTCCTGCAGTTCCACCCCCAGAGCGCCCCGCTGCGGGGCCGGACGCGGGTGACGCTCTGCGGCATGACCTTCCGCTCCCACTCGGACCTCGACCCCCGCCGCAGCCCCCCCGGCACCTACCGGGTGGCAGTGGGGCGGCGAGGCTGCACCGTGCTGCCAGAGGAGAGCAGGAGCCACAGGTGCGCGGCGGTGCCGGGGCGGGGGGAACAGCAGCAGAGAGGGGTCTGGGGTTGACCCCCCCCATCATTGCCCCACAGACCCCTGCCCACCTCCCGCCGCAAGGACTTTGTGGACGTGCTGGTGTGTGAGCTGGAGCCGGGGGGCCTGACGGCAGTGGGGGGCCCAGCCGACGTGGTGCTCACCGTGGAGGAACCCGCCGGACCCTCCAGCTTCCGTGTCCACGGCTCCGCCACCCTCGGCGGCTTCGCCTTCGTGGTAGGGCCCCGCACAGGCGGTCACCCCTGGCAGGGTTTGGGGAGGGGGGTTTGGCTCACCCACCCACCCCACCGACCCCGTCTCTGCCTAGGAGCCCCACATCAGCACCCTGCACCCCCCGTTTGGCCCCCGGGGGGGTGGCACCCTCCTCTCCCTGCACGGCACCCACCTCTCAGCGGGGAGCAGCTGGCGGGTGACGGTCAACGGCTCCGAGTGCCCCCTGGCCGGGCAGCCCAGGTACGTCCCAGCCCTGCCCCCACCGGGCACAGCGGGGTCCCTGGCACGGGGACGGGCACGGGACGCCCCTGCGGTCCCCTCTGGCCACGGCCGCTGTGTCCCCAGGCAGGATGACGGGGCAATTCGGTGCACGGCCCCTGCCGCCAGTGCCCTGGGCGCAGCCTGGGTGGCCCTGTGGATCGACGGGGAGGAGTTCCTGGCCCCTCTGCCCTTCCAGTACCGCCCCGACCCCTTCATTTCGGCCATCGTCCCCACCTGCAGCTACGAGTGAGTGCGTGGGCTCCCTTCCCCTGGGGGGCACAGCCCCGGCCTCCCCACCGCCCCAGCCGGGCTGCGCGAAGGGCTGGGGACCGCTTGCACCCCGGGGGACCGGGTGCACCCTGGTGCCCTGACCCCTGCCCGCCGCAGGGGCTCGATGCTCACCATCATCGGCGCCCACCTGGACTCAGTGTATCGCGCCAAGATCCACTTCGAAGCCAGCGGCGTGAGGACGGAAGCCGTGGTAAGCGCCGGGGCAGGAGGCCGTCACCCCCAGGCCCTGCCCTGCCCACCCCAGCCCCGGGTACGGTGGCGTGCTGTGCTGGCACCCAGCGTCCCCCCGCCCGCAGGAGTGCGAGGGCCCGCGGGCGCCGGAGCGGCTGCTGTGCCGCAGCCCGGCCTTCCCCTTCGAGAGCAAGGTGGAGACGGCGCCGGGGAACCTGAGCGTGCTGCCGGACGGTGCCGCCGGCCGCTGGCTCTTCCGCCTCCGCTACTACCCCCGGCCCAAGGTCTTCCCCCTGGAGCAGGAGGGCGGGCGCCTCCGCCTCAAGCCCGGCGACGACGAGATCGAGGTGCACGTACGTTGGGGCTGCAGGGTGAGCCAGGGTCGGGGCGGGGGGGGGGTCCCACCGCCGGGACCCCCGGGCTCAGGGCGCTGTGTCTGGGCAGCAATTGGGGCTGGACGCCGTGGCCGCCTGCATGAACATCACCATGACGGTGGGGGGCCGGGACTGCCACCCCACTGTGCTGAAGAACGAGGTGACGTGCCGCCTGCCCCGTGAGCTGCGCCTGCCCCCGGCTGGGGCCCCCGTGGAGGTAGGCACCCCCTGGGTGGGAGACACAGCCCACCCCCACCCCGGCGTCCCCCACCCCATCCCCGCTGAGCCCCTGCTCCCCCAGATCTGCGTGAACGGCGCCTGCGAGGCGCTGGGCTGGGTGCTGCCCCCCGCCGCCTCGCTGGACCTGGCTGCCAGCCTGGCCGTGGGCACTGGCGTCACCTTCCTGGCCTGCTGCGTCCTGGCCGCCGTGCTGCTCTGCTGGCGCTGGAGGAAGAGGAGGGGTGAGTGCCGCGTTTGCCGGGCGCCCCGCTGCCCCCCCGGCCCCCCGCCCACCCCTCTGCTGCCCACAGGGACGGAGAACCTGGAGCTGCTGGTGCAGCCCGGCCGCAGAGACCCCCCCGCCACCACCCAGAGGCCCGGCGTCGACTACAGGGAGGTGCTGGGTAAGTGGGTGTCACCGGTGGGTGGTGGGGTGCTGGGTGCCTGCCCAGCCCTCACCCTCCCTCTGCCTGTGCCTGCAGTGCTGCCTGTGGCAGGCAGTCCTGGCCCAGTGGGGCCCCGGGCACGCTTGGCTGGTGCCGGTGCCGGTGCCGGTGTGGTGGGTGGTGGCTCCCCCGTGCCCCTGCTCAGAGCCACGTCCTGCTGCCTGGAGGACCTGAGGCCGGAGCTGCTGGAGGAGGTGAAGGACATCCTCATCCCCGAGGAGCGGCTCGTCACCCACCGCCACCAGGTCATCGGCAAAGGTGACGCCGCACCCCGATTTGGCTGCGGCACCACCCGCTCAGCATGTGCGGTGCCAGCTTCATGCCGCCTGTCCCCACAGGGCACTTCGGCAGCGTCTACCACGGCACCTACATGGACCCGCTGCTGGGGGACCTCCACTGTGCTGTCAAGTCCCTGCACCGTGAGTAGCGCCCGCTCCCGCGGCGTGGTCCGGCGGCACGGTCTTGCGGCACGGTCCCGCGGCACGGCACAGCGGCGGGGCGCCCCACGGCTCGGCTCTCGGCAGGCATCACGGATGTGGAGGAGGTGGAGGAGTTCCTGCGCGAGGGCATCCTCATGAAGAGCTTCCACCACCCCCAGGTGCTCTCGCTGCTGGGGGTGTGCCTGCCCCGCCACGGGCTGCCCCTCGTCGTCCTGCCCTACATGCGCCATGGGGACCTGCGCCACTTCATCCGCGCCCAGGAGCGGGTAGGGGGGGAACCCTGGAGGGCGGGGGGGGGGAGGGGGCGGGGGGCCAAGGTCACCCCGCTCACCGCTTCCGTCCCGCAGAGCCCCACGGTGAAGGAACTCATCGGCTTCGGGCTGCAGGTGGCCCTGGGCATGGAGTACCTGGCCGAGAAGAAGTTCGTGCATCGGGACCTGGCAGCCAGGAACTGCATGTGAGTGCGGCCGTGCCCACCGGAGCCCCGCCACGGGGTCACCCCGTGGGTCCGGGGGTGGGCATGGGGGGTGTGCTGCCTGGTGCCCCCCACCACCGCCACCGAAACGCTGTCCCGCAGGCTGGACGAAACGCTGACGGTGAAGGTGGCCGACTTCGGGCTGGCGCGGGATGTGTTCGGCAAGGAGTACTACAGCATCCGGCGGCACCGCCACGCCAAGCTGCCCGTCAAGTGGATGGCACTGGAAAGCCTCCAGACCCAAAAATTCAGCACCAAGTCGGACGTGGTAGGCACGACCCCCGTCCCTGTCCCCTGACCCCCGTCCCCATCCCGCCCGGCCCCCCCATGGTAGCTCTGTTCGGCAGTGGTCCTTCGGGGTGCTCATGTGGGAGCTGCTGACGCGGGGGTCATCGCCGTACCCCGGGGTGGACCCCTACGACATGGCCCGCTACCTGCTGCGGGGGAGACGTCTGCCGCAGCCCTGCCACTGCCCCGATACCCTGTGAGTGGGGCTGGGGGGGGGCAGGGTGGCGGGGGGTCCTGGGGGGCCCACTGGTGCTGACGGGGGTGTCGGGGCAGGTACAGGGTGATGCTGAGCTGCTGGGCGCCGGCGCCCGAGGAGAGGCCGTCCTTCGCGGGGCTGGTGGGTGAGCTGGAGCGTGTCCTGGCCGCGCTGGAGGGTGAGCACTACGTCAACCTGGCCGTCACCTATGTCAACCTGGAGTGTGGCCCCCCCTTCCCCCCCGCCCCCCCGGGGCAGCTGCCTGATAGCGAGGATGAGGATGAGGATAGTGAGGAGGAGGAAGACGAGGAGGAAGACGAGGAGGACACGGCCATGTGCTGATGGGCTGCTGTGCACCGGGCGGGGGGCTCCTGGACCCCCATACACTGTGGGCACGCTCCCCCTAGGAGGGGTGCGGCGTGCAGCAGGGTGCTGTGGGGCACCCTCCCTATGGGATGGGTGCTGGGAGGCCGCTGGGTGCTGTGGGGTGCTCTCCCATGGCTCACACCCAGACCCTGCTGGGTGCTCCCCAGGCTTGGTCCCACGCCGTGGGGTGCCGTGGGGCTCAGTCCTGCACTGGCTGGGTGCTGGGGGGCTCAGCCCCACACCTGTGAGGCTGTGCTGTGGGGTCTGGGGCTCAGCCCTACAGCAGATGGGTGCCATGGGGCCCCCAGGCTTGGCCCCACAGTGGCCAGGAGCCGGAGGGCCCCAGGCTCAGCCCCACAGCAGTGAGGCTGTGCTGTGGGGCCCCAGCTCGGCCCCCGCAGGTGCCGGGGGGGTGGCCTGGCCCACCCAGGGGTCCCACGGGGTTTCCAGCCCCTTGGCTGCTCAAACTGCTCATTAAAACCTAATTATATTTTTTCCCAGGCTGGGGCTGTGTCTTTGAGGGGGCGGCCATGCCCCAGGTTGGCAGCACCCCTGTACCCTTGGCGGGCGGGGGGGGGAGGGGGTGTCCCTGCTCCAGGTCCCCACCCCCTCGGGGGGCCCACCTTGCAGGGGGGACATGGGTGAGGGTGCACCCCACCCGTTCCCGTGCCAGCCACGGGAGGGCACCTGCACACCGGTGCTGGCATGGCCACCCCGGGCACCGTCGGCCACTGCCCGCCACACCGGGGCCACCCTATGTGCCCTGGGTCCCACCACGACCCGCTGGGCTCGGCAGGGGGGACCCAGGCAGCCGGGAGGTGATGCCAGCACCAAGCAAAAGGATTGTCCTAAAAATCCCTCTCCCAGCTGCCTCCTGCCCGGGCCCGTGGCCCCGCTCGCCGGTGATCCCAAACGGCAGCGGGTGCCAAGCCGTGACCCTCGCCTCTGCCCCCTTACCTGGGCGGTTGGGGGCCGTGGCGGGGAGGTGGCATCTCGCTGGGTACAGCCCTTGCCACCCTCTTCAGCTGAGGTTAAATACAGCCCTGGTGTCTCCGCCGGCAGCTCTGCCAGCCGGGGGGGCTCCAGGCACCTGCCTGGCTGCGGGGCCAGGGTGGCTGTGGGGTGCGAGACTGCGTGGGGAGCACCGCGCTCTTGGGTGTGGGGTGACGGTGCCCCTGGGATCCCGCTGCCTGCGGTGTGGGTCAGGGTGCCGCTGGGATCACGGCATGATGGGTGCCCGGGGCACGGGATCGCTGTGCCCTTGGGATCGTGATGCTCCTGGGATGATGGGTGCCTGGGCACGGGGTCAGGGTGCTGCTGGTGTGTCACGGAGCCCAGGACACGCGATCAGAGTGGTGGAGACGGTGGCACCCAGCCTGCAGTACTCCCCCCAGTGCTGCTGCTTTTGGGCACCGCCACCCACCCTGCCTGCCTGCACAGGGTCCTGGTGGGGCACACGGGACCAGCCCTGGGGCTGCTGCTTGGTGACCAAGCATCGTTACCAGCCTCACTTAATTGCACCCTAATTGCTTCAGCAGGATGGCGCATCTTGTGGCCCAGGGCATGCCCAGAGGCTGGCACTGGGGCTGCCCAGGAGCAGGGGAGGGCGGCTGAGCCCCCCACCGGTGCTCGCTGCCCGGCCCTCTCCGCTCCTTTCGCTGGCAGTGGTGGCAGATGTCCCATCTGCGAGGAGCTCTTCCCAATGAGGATGTCCCCTCCGCCCCAGCTCTGAGCCAAAAATCCCCTAGAACAAGACGCTGGGAAAGAGGAGGGGGCCAGTGGTGGGCATCACCCCCTGGGTGCACGGCCAGAGCTCAGGGCGGGGGGCGAGGGCAGGGTTTTGGGGATGGGTGGATGGGCAGGGGATGCCGAAACACGCTTCGCTCCCCGGTCCGTGGCCGGCCACCCAGGTCCCATAGCCGGCACCGGCTTGAAATAAAACCTCCTGGACCGCTCATGAAGCGGCGGCGGAGCCCGGGGCCGTGTCAGCTCCCATCAGCCAAGCCATCCGTCTCCGCCGGCGCCTCGCGCCTGCATGGCTCTGCCGCCTCTCGCGGGAGGGTATTTTTAGCGGAGCTGGGTCCCGGCACCCCACCGTCAGGGGGTCTGCCGGGACGGTGCCTCGGTTTCTCCACGGTGGGGCCGCACTGCTCCCCTCGCCCGGGTTTTGGGGTGGCCATGCCCCCTGGCACGGGTGCCGGCCCTGCCCGTGTGAGGCCAAGCAACGCCGTTTCGGCTACGCTGCCGAGTTGCTGTGGCAACGGGAAGGGCCCGGCACCGCACCGTTATTAGGGCCGGATGAGAAGCAGGAGGTGCTGGGGGGTGCTGGGCACCGCCAGGGGTGCCGCTGGGGCGGCCAGCTGGGGCACCGCCAGCAGCCGGGATGCGGGGAGGGATGCTGGGATGGATGGATGGACGGACGGACGGACGGACAGGCACCCTGTGTGTTGCCCTCGTCAGCACGGGGCAGGGTGGGTGCCGAGGGCTGTGGCTGGGTGGCAGATGGGTGCCAGGCCCACTGTCCTGCGACATGGGGGGCAGTCCCGGGGGGCACCCCGCGCGAGCAGGGCCGTCAGTGCCCCGCGGTGGGGTGGCACAGCGAACCGCTCGTTAGCTGGCGAGGCTCGCGTGGTTACGGTGATGTGTGTGAGGAGGGCCCCTGCCTTTGCCTGCACTCCCCCCACCCCCCCACCCCGCAGATGGCCTCGCAGAGATGACAGATTTCATGCTAATACGCATTTATCCTGCCCTAATTACGCTGCGGGAGGTGAGGAGCGAGCGCCTGGTCTTGAACGCCACGAGCTGGCAAGTGCCCACCCCTGCCTGCCCCTGCCTGCCGCTGCCAGCCGGGATCGGCGCGGGTGCTGCGCGCCCTGCCGCGGCACAGGGGACGGGCAGGGGGACCTCGCAGGGTGGCACCTCGCACAGCGCCCGGCACCCCTGCCCCAGCTGGGGGGGTGTCTCAGAGGTGCTGCCTGGGCACGGGTGGGCACCCAAGGGTGGGCACCGGGTAAGTGACGCCCTAAGGTACTGCATGGCTGGGGACGGTTGGCGGAGCACCCGGTTGAGCTGCGGGCGGGCGCGGCCCTGCCACGCCACGCCACGCCGCCCCGTGCCACGTCAGGCCGTGCCCACCCGCCACGGCTGCGGCAGAGCAGCCGGCGTCCCGCCTCGGCGGCGCGACTTGCACACACAGCACTTTAAATGTTTTATTTGAGGAAAGTGCTGTCGTTAGCAGGGATTAATTATTAAAATCAGAGCCATCTATAAAACATGAGTGGCCGCGCGCGGGGCTGCGGGCGCGCAGGCAGAGCCAGGCACGGTCCCGCGGCCGGCAGCACCCGGGGACGTGCTGCGACGGCGTTTGCCGCTGCTGCCGCAATGGCACCTCGCGCCGGCGGCCGTTTTGGGCTCCTCATGGCGAAGCGGGTGCAAAGGTCGGGTGCAGGCAGCGGGTGCCGCCCAGATGGGCAGCCTGCCCCGCTTTTACCTCCACCGTGGCCCACCGGGCAGCCAGGGCTGGGAGCTGGGTTGGGGACGGGCAAAATTGTGCCAAATCAGCGTTTGAGCGCAGCAGCGGTCTCTGGCGTCAGCCGGCCCGGCAAGAGGTGGCAGGAGGCAGCAGGCAGCACCGAGCTGTTTTTAGCGGCTGCCGGCGTGCTGGGGAGCGGGCGTGAAAAGCGGCTGCCGCGGCACCGTGGCACCATTTTTAGAAACCGGCAAGTTTTGCTGATGATGCCTGCGAGCGGCGGGGGGAGGCTGCCCGCACCCCGGCCCCCGCTGCCCGCACGCCGGGCAGGCTGCCGGCCCGGCCCCGGCGGCCAGCCCTGTCCCTCTGCCCTTCCCACTTGGCTCTGGCACCCGTACCTGAGGGTACTCGCGCCGCCCGGGGCACCCCTGCACCCATCTGGGGCTCTGCTGGCCCCTGGGGAGTTTTGGTGGCCCTTGGGGAGCTTTGGTAGACCCTGGGGATCTCTGCTGGTCCCTGAGGAGCTTTGGTGGGCCTTGGGGAGCTCTGCTGGCCCCCGGGGAACTTTGGTGGCCCCTAGAGAGCTCTGCTGGCCCCCAAGGAGCTTTTCTTTACCCCAAAGCCTTCCAGCCTACAAGGCACATCTTTTTCTCCTTTTTCTGCCCCTGGGACAGCATCCGCCCTCAGCCAGGGAGGCTCGCCCCATCTCAGCACCCGGTCAGGACCTGTGCCAGCCACATCCCGATCCCAGTCCCGGTCCCGGTCCCAGCCCCAGTCCCAGTCCTCTCCCCTGGGGGCCAGTTCTCTCCCGGCGAGGAGCCCCACTCCATTTGCACCTGAAACTCCTTGCCCTGAGCAGCCTCCCCGCGCCCTGGTCCCCACGGCCACAGGTACTGCCCCGGGGAGCCTCGGGGGACCCCCAAAGGTCTTCCAGTGGGAAGGGGAACCAAACCCTGATGCAATGGGTGATGTCACCGCTGTGATGCGGGCGGTCGCTATGGTGATCGAGCCCTTTCGCCCCCCCGCCCCGGGCAGGGCTCCGCGGACCAGAGCCAGCCCTGGATGCGATGGGGGCCAAGCCGGTGGAGAGGTACAAGGCTTTGTGCGCCGTCGTCATCGACACGGGAACGGGCCACACCAGGAGCGGGCTGGCCGGGGACGAGCAGCCGCGGTCGGTGGTGCCCAGCCAGGCCAGGGGCAGCCCCGTCCTCACCCATGGCGTGGTCACCGACTGGGACGGGCTGGAGGAGCTGTGGCACCGCGTCCTCTACCGGGAGCTGGGCGTCTGCCCCGAGGAGGTGGCGGTGCTGGCCACGGACGCCCCGCTCTCCCCCATCGCCAACCGGGAGAAGGTGGCCGAGCTGCTCTTCGAGGGCTTCGGGGTGCCGGCCATGCTGGTGCTGCCCCGCTCCCTGCTCGCCGCGTACTCCTATGGCCGCACGACCGGCGTGGTGGTGGGCTCCGGTGCCGGCACCTCCTATGCGGCAGCGGTGCGGGAGGGCTACGCGTTGCCCCACGCCACCTTCCGCCTGGACGTGGCCGGGGATGCCCTCACCCTCTACCTGGGCCGGCTGCTGGGGTCCCGCGGGGTCCGCCTGGGCGCCGACCCCCTGCGTCGCTTGAAGGAGACCTACTGCCACGTCCTGCCGGGGGCCGGGGGGGCCCTGCCCCTCACTCCGCCCGTCGCCTCGGGGCTGCTCCTGGGGGCCGAGCGGTTCAGCTGCCCCGAGGCGCTGCTGGCCCCCGCCGCCCTGGGGCTGCCAGGGCCGGGGCTGC
>JAVKLA010000036.1:4770748-4793321 GCA_034782735.1 Sagittarius serpentarius | reverse complement strand
ACCTTCCACCGCGCCTGGTGAGCGCCCCGCCGGGCCCGGGGCCCGCGGGAGGGCGGCTGCTCTGGCCGGGTCCGTGCAGCCGGTTGCCGGCGCGGGGGGTGTCAGCCCCGTCAGGCTGCGGGTTCCGCAGGCCGGCGCCTGGCGCCCGCAGCCGTCCGGCCCGGCAGCGCCTTCCCCCGGAGACCCCGCTCGGGCTGCTCCCCCTCTCCGAGGGGCTCTGGCCGTTCGCGGGGCTGCCGGTACCTGCTGTGACCCCCTTCTCCCCCCGCCGCCGCCGGGGCCCGGTTGCAGAGGGCGCTGCCTCATCGAGGCCTTGGCAGCCGCAGCGGCAGCGATTCGGCTTCGCAGGGGTTTAGGGAAGCTCCCGAAGCCGCCGCAGGAGCCTCGGCTGCATTGTCACCCCTCTGCCTGCGGCCTCCCTTCTCCGGGAGGGCCGGTGGCAGCGGATTGCTCCTACACAGGGTGTTTATCTGGAAGGAGCGGTGTTAGTTCATGAGCGAAGCCTCCCTGGCAATTTCATGCTTTTGCTGGAACCGTTCCGCAAGTGTTTGCGTTGGAAGGAAACGGTTCTTCTGAGGAAATAAAGTCTGTGCGTGGGGAGGGAGCGGGCATTTGCCTTTCTGGCTGGCTGACTTGGAGAGGGACCACCGCTCGCAGGCGTGATGGTCACCTCTTCGCCAGCAGCACAGCTCCGGCTTGCTCTCCTCTACCAACCAGTGGAGGAGGGAGAGCTTCCAAAGGTAACCTGCCAGCTCCAGCTTGTTGCCCTGCTCCAAAAATAAACCGTTCCGAGTGTGACGTGATGGCTTGGTTGCGAGGTGCATTAGTAGCTCTCCTGGGGAGCCCGACGGCTTTGCATTCATCATCTCGGCACAGAGACCGGCCCGGTCTCCCTCGCTCTGCAGATGCGTGTCTGGTGTCAGTGGCACCCTTCGGAGCTGACCAAACTGGGGGATCTCTCGGCTGTCGTATCCTGATATAGCAGCTCTTGTGCCGCTCTGTGTGTGGATCCATTCGCTCCTGCGAAGCTACGGTTGTTCAAAGGCTCTCTCCCAGGGAGAGCTGAGCTCTCTAAAGGCTCTGCCCTGGTAAAGATAAGCTCCCGCGCTAAATTCAGCTGGGAATTGTCTCGGAGGCGAAGGTGGAGTGCGCGTGCTGGAACACGGCGCTCCCGTTAGCTGCCCCTCTGGACTAAACGTTTGTGTTCCTGTTTTTAGTTTGTAAAAAGGCGTCGCGTTCTGCTGTTTCCTGGCGAGTTGGAGGGTGGCTCCTGGGAGCAGCGCTCCTGGATTTTAAGGATTTACCGTATGTTTTCTTTTCCTTTCTCAGTCTCATCCAGTGGTTTGACACAGCACCAAGCCGGACGTGCCCGCAGTGCAGAATCCAGGTAAAACCATCACCTCTGTACCCCTCTCTATTTCTATGGGACGATGCTCTGCAAATGGCACTGAGGAGCTGTGGTCTAGGCCTGTGGTGATATGAGGAAAAGGCTCACGGTATGAAGCAGAGAGAGTTTTCTGTCACTTGAGGATGTCCCCAAAGGCTTAGAGGGTGAACTCCCCTCAGCAACCCTTCTGAGCAGAGGGGTGCTCCGAGGGTGCCCTGCTGCTGTCCGTACTGTGGCTTCTCCAGAAAGGGTCTCCGGGTTTTCACGGCTTTTATTTAGGCTGAGTAAGTAATGATGGCAAGGGCTGGAAGGAGTTAATCGGGATATCTGACTTGTGTTTCTAGAGTACCCTGCTGCTCCCTGTCCGGTAAGCAGCCTGTTCTGCTGCATATGGTCCTTATGAGTCCTTTGCAGCATTCGGCCCTGCGTTGAGAAAAGCAAAGGCTGGGGAGGGAAGGAAGGAAGGATGTGCTCCGCTTCCGAGATGGGAAGCCAGGGCTTGGGGATCCAGTGGCTTAATCGGGACCTGAACTTCTTGGAAGTCCCTTGTGTCACCAGCCTTGATGCCGCCAGTAGGCCTTGGCGTGTAGTGGCTGCAGGAGATGTTGCCTCACACTCAGATGTAGGTTTTTAGCCAGCTGCAGCTTGGGCTTGTTCCGTGTTCGTGCTTCTTTCTTCCTCTCAAGGTCTTGGCCCTTGTTCCTTCCCTGACTTGTTGATTCCCTCTGTTCTTCACTGCCTCTTACATCTCTGGGTTACCATGGAGTTATCGCGAAATAACATCTTATGTAGCAGTAACTATGCAATTAGCTGGTGTCATGACTGTATATAATACTTAAAACACAAAGCTGTAACTGCATGGGGGAGGTGTGGAGAGCTATCAAATTCAATTACAGCACCTTCTGCCTGCAGAAAGCAGCACGTACTTCTGTCTTAGGATTTGGCATCGTGTTAGCTCAGCGTCAGCTGCTTGGGCCTTAGCTGCCAGAGAACAGACTGCGCTTGATTCAGAAATGCCTGAATCTTTCTGCTGCGGCTCAGGAGCTTGGCTGGAATCATGCTCCCAAAACCGAGTGGGGGGTCTGCTGCTGTGCTGATGAGCCAAAGCAGAACATCGTCACTAATGGCATCAAGCATGTGATCTGACTTGCCTTTCGTGGCCGTGTGACAAGATGGTACCTTCTCCCCCTCTGTCGTCCATATCTGTTGTGTTTCTGTATTTGTGCCCATCAGTGTCTTCTGTCTCCTATGTTTAGGTCAGCAAAAGACACATCATCAATAAGCTGTTTTTTGATGTTGCCCTAGAGGAGCAGACAGCACCGGATGCAGAGACCTTGCAGGTAATTTGACTGGGTTCTTCTGTTGTATGATGCTTCACCATCTTGGAAGCGGGGCCTGGGCTGCCAGCCCTCTGCTAAGAGCTGCTTCCTGAGCTGGCACTCGCTGTGCTATGCTCATGTTTCAGACCTGAAGCACATCAGTGTCTCCTGCCTATCTCTGTTCCCCATCTTGGTCCTCGCCCAGTCTCAGCTCTGTTGTAAGGAAAGGAAATCTCCATGGGGTGGGTTAGAGTTCCCCCTGACCAAATCTCGTGTGGTGATTCAAGAAGCCTCCTCTCCTTCACTGCTCTTCCTTCTGGTTCTCATCTTACCTGGAAACCTCCTGAAGCAGCATCAAATAAGCATCCAACTGCTGCTTCTCCCTTGGGGATGAGGCTACGCAGCTTTTCCAAAAGGCAGGAGAAGGAAAATCCCAAGTGCAGTGAACTGCTGCCGGTGTCTGTGAGTTGGCTGGGCACGAGCCCTGCTAACCCCTCTGGCAAGAAGGGGTTGTTGGAAGAAGTGCAGGTAGGTTTGTTTGCAGAGACTGTAAGGAAGCGGGGCAGGGTGGCGATAAAGTTGTGGTTCCCCAAGAGAAGCTAGGGAAGGGACTGCCTGAAGCCGCACCAGCAGCGGTGGCCGGTGCTGAGGCAGCGGGGGGGATCCTGGCTGGAGCTGGGGTGCTGGGTGATGTTCTCCTCCAAGTGCCACCCTTAGGTGGGGAGAGCTGCGGGTGAGAAGGGATGAGTGCAGAGCGGCTGTTCCGTGTTCTCCTCCTTTGCTTAGTGTGGATGAAGCATGGCTCCTTATGTCTTGGAGTTACCTGTTCCAAAAAGAAACAGTAATAGGTTGACCTTGGTATAATGGGACGCTTATACCCTCTTGTGTTTCGAATTGGCATGTGCAGTAATTACCATAATTAGCAGTTGCCATGACAATGCTATATGTATATCGTATGTTTTTAAAATAAAGCCAGCCAGACTATAATGTCAGTAGCACTGTCATTCTCGAAGACCACTAATAAAGAAACTGAAGCCCGAAGTGTGTGTGCTGAGGAAATGAAAAAGCAGCTCTGGGCACTTGAAGCTGCGTGCCCTAGAAGCAAAGCAGTGGCTTGGAGTGGATAAACATTGCCTTTAACTATTCAGATCTGTTCTCACAAGTGTAAATAGATGGGTGACTCAGAAATGGGTTGACTGGAGAAAATTGCCCTAGAAAAAGCTTTCTGTTCCCTCTCACCCCCACCACAGGATCCAAGATGGGTTCCCCCAGCCTTCCCCTTCAGGCAGGCTGTGCTGCAGAACTGCTCCCTCGCTCAAGGGCAGGACTGTGGAGCTGCTCTTCCACAACAAGCTTGATGCTCCTACATTGTGTAGCCATCAGAGTGACGTCTAGCCCTGGCTGTGCAGCTTTTCTAATGAGAGCTGAGGTCACTATCTGATGGGAAAGAACGAAACATTTTCTGTGTAGATTAGCGTAGTTAGTTTGCATGGGTATTTACTGCCCTGTGCACTGATTTGGGTTGCTGCTGGGCTGATGCTGGTTTGTCACCAGTTCCATGTTGAGTGCTGCCTTGTTTCTGGAGGACATGGAGCACCTTAAGAACATGGTGACCATCGTGGGTGGGATTTAATGTCTGTTTAAACTGGAGTTCTGGCTGCAAAAAGAACCGGTGTCTTCCTCAGCCAGAAGTGTCTTCACCTGAAAAAGCCCCCAGATCCAGGGTTTGTTCCCATCCACTGCCTGTCCCTCCAAGAGCCTGGCTGTAGAGTGGACCTGGCTCTGTAATCAACTGGAGCTGTAACCGTCGCAGCCTGCAGATGTCCTGAAATGAGCATTTGGCCTCCTGCCATGAAAAGGTTGGACTGGGGCGAGGGAGTGTGCTTCAGTGTGCTAGAAAGCCGAGTGCATAGCTGTGGTCTGCTTGTCTTATAGAGACAAGCCTGGGATGCTCTTCTGAGAACCAGTGTTCTGTACCCAGTTATAAGTGGTCAGAAGAGCTCCCTCATAATCTGAGACATCTTCCTGTTTATTGCAGAATTATCCAAATTATCTTTTGCATGATAATTGTTTTTGGTGCTCTTCCTCACTCTTGCTTCTGCTCTGAAATGTTTACAGTCAGAGGAGTGGTGGGGCTGCTTTGCTTCCCACTACCAGGCATCGGTTTCAACTGAAACACTGGAGGGAACTTGGTTCCTTGGAGCAGCTGCAGATCACAGGCTTGAACACTGCGACACATCCAGGAGTTGGATGGAACCTGCCACTTCCAGTTGCTTGTGATTTGGGGAGCTGAGAGTCCTTCTTCCAGAGGAGACTAGGAGACTTGGGCTTGTTCAGCTTGCTGAAAAGGAGGCAGGAGGAGGAGGATTCCTGACTGTAAACCTGCTGGGGAGGGTAGAAACCTGGGAGGACAGCTGTCTGTTTGTGTCAGGTTATACTCATTTGATCTTGGGGAAAATGTGGTCTTGTAACTCAGGCTGGCAGAGAGAGGAGAGCTTCTATCAGAGGAGTGAAGATTGGGAGCGGCCTTTAAGAGCTGTGGTGGAGGATGAGGGATTTCAGATTAAGTTGATGAATGAGGTAATGTTACATAGCTGCCCACAGTAGCCCAGGATTTCTTTGCTATCATGCTAATGAGCACATCTTGTGAGCTCACTAATTGTTCCTGAATAGCACTCTGAGGAAGCTACTCCGGAATAGTTCCTGCAGCGGAGTTAATTCCGTGTCAGCCCTCCAGCTGTTGTACCCCAGGGGCAAATCCAAGTCAGCTCTGCTGGGCTTTGCATTGAGTCCCTTCTGCTTACTGAGCTTTACATCCCATATTCTCTTTCCTGCCTTTATTGTCACTAGCAGAGCTTCACTCTGGTCCAGTCAGATCCGTGGTCACCAGTAGTGCTATTCTCAGCTCGGATTTGCATGTAGCGTTCCAGGTTGCACAGATTCGTGTGCTCTGCTTCAGTACTGTGTTGGCATTTTATTGTGGTTTTATTCCACTGCAGTTCCTGCCTGACTTATGTGCTTTCCTCTGCAGTTCTCTAACACAGCTTTTTAAGTCATCTTCTGTTGACTCTTTCCTGTATATATTTCTCTTGCTCAGTTTGGTTTTTTTTTTTAAATATATAGAGATAGCCTCTCTTTGTAACATCTCTACATTTCCTTTGGCTATTTGCCAGCATTCATAAGTAATATCACTGTTATCTGTAATTTAAACTATGGGACATTTTCTCCCTCTTTCTGATCCTTAATGAAGGTGTCGGAAACATTTGATGTTCCTCAGACCCTTGTGGCACCCAGGAGATGTTATGCACCCTCAGTTTGCTCTGGTATGGATTGGTTTATCAGTCATACCTGCTTATGGCCATTTGACTGAGCTGTTAGCTCATACCAGCATCCTGAACTGCAGTGACTTCAGTGTCTGTCAGAGTGCTGGCTGGTGCCTTGCGATTGTGTGCTTGGTTGCCTTTTCAGACGTTTGGACGTGCCCTCCTGTCTCCCACCTGCACCCCATTAAAGTTCACTTCAGTTCAAGGTAACTCTCAATCCAGTTAGTCTGGCAACATCCCTGCCTTATTGCCTTGTTTAGGTAAAACATTATAAAAATTGTTCCTGTCTGATTTCCTGTGTTTCCTTGAGAGCCTTCCAAAATTATTCAGCTAAAACAAGATGACTGACAGTGTGAGAAACACAAGGTTGACAAGGCTAAGACGAAACTGGGATCTTCTCTTTTCCCCCTGAAGAAAGCCAGTTGGAGGTGCTCTTTGCATTCCCTGTGACAGTACTTGCTTGTAACTTGGTGCTTGCTGTTACCACATTCCCTTCTTAGCACCTGGCTGGTGCAAATGTCCTGCTGAGGAACCTCTTGGGTCCTTTCAAGATCCGGTGAAAGCTCCTCGGCAGACCGTTTTCCTAATTGGGTTTTGTGTGTTGTGTTTCAGAATGAACTGGACAAGGTGAAGGCTCAGCTCTCCATGAAAGGTGAGTCCCAGCTGCCTGTGGGGGACCAGCAGCCCACAGTCTGTGGGTCCTGGGGCTCCGTCTGTGCTAGGTGGCTTGCCCAGGCCTGAGGAACCCCTATGCAGAGCCCACCCCCCTCTGAAGCTGAGGGCATGGAGCCAGCTGCAAATTGTTTTGCTGGAGCAGCTTCTTCAGAGCTTTTTCTGAGGGGAGACCACCTAAGGCTGTTCAAAGCTTGTATGACAGAGCCAGAGTCCGCAGCCTGGCCCATCTCTGCTGTAACCGGGGAGTTCTCTGTGAGTTTAGAGACATATGCAATGTTTTTGCCCCTCTTCCTGATCACAAGCTACAGAATTGCAGCACAGCTGTATCTCGAGCAGGCTTGCTGAAAGCAAACCCCTTGGTTTGCTCACTGGGAAACTCACAGCTGCATATGGCAAAGGCTCATTCCCTCTAACAGATGAGGGGGTAAAAGTGGTGCCCAAAAGCAGCAGTGGGAAGGCTTTGGATTTGTTTGGCTGTTGCAGTGCCACATGTGTCGCGCAAAGAGCAGACGGAGTTCAGTGTGTGTGCGCTTCCATTTTCCCATCTTTAATTTTAGAGGATGTTTGAGGGAGGCAGGAAAAGCAAAAGCCCTGGAGACTTGTCGATGGGTTTTAAGCATCGTCTGTAGGCAGCCTGTCATCAGAACATGAGTCATGAGCAGCAAAAGGAAAATGTCAGTCTGAGTGACAGAAATCCAAAGACACACTAGCAGAAGGGAAGAAAAGAAAAAAAATCTTTAAAGAATGCTGGGGGCTCACCCACGCCCCAAGAGTCGTCTTTCCTCTGCCTTCCCTACGTGCACGAGACAGACATGAATAGCCAGTAGATTGAGGATTCAGTCCTTAGCCTGAGAGCAGAATTGGATGGTCTGCACGTCTCTATTCTGAGGCCTGTTCTCTTGCCAGCTTGGTTGAGTTTAGTGACTTGGTAGAGAGCCAGATCTTCTGGGGAAGGTGGCTGGGATTCTTGCTAGGATGTTATCCAAGAAAAACTGCTCGAAGGCCTGCTCATCTTCTCGGCTTCTGGTGAGTAGAGGTTGGATTTGACATTCCCTGTCCCATTCTCTTTGCATATTGGAAATGAGAAGCTCTTTCCCACCTCCTGCCTCTTTTTGCTGTGGGCACTCTGCTCTCTGGTGGTTCTTGTGTATAAATTCTTCACTTAAAGATGTGTTGTGCTGTGCGCTGTAGAGGAGCTGTGTAATTGCCAGTCTCTGATCAGCTTGCAAATGGCTCTAGAGGTGCTGAGCTCCGAGCAGACCCAGCGGGTGCTGTGGGAGGCACGCTGAACGAGCTGAAAACTCATTCCTGCAGCATGGGGAGGTTTGACTCCTGCCATCTGCCTCTGGGCAGCTGGGAACGGAGGAGGGGGAAGCCCTAACTCTTTGGTGGATGTGGAGTCCCTGCCAATGCAGGGGAGTGTCCCCAGGCTGTGCTGCCTCTGGTGAGGAAGGGTTATTCAGATCAGCGGAGAAAAAATGCTTTGCTAAGAAAGAAATGTGTTTCCCTAGCCACCTGTGTGCTTCTGCTGGGGTGTGTTCCTCTCTTCCCCAGTCCCACGTGGCTCTTTCACTGTCTGATCGAGCAGTGGAGCTGCACTTGCAGGTCACGCTTCCATGGGATGTGGTGGCAAAATTTGAAACTGGATTGCTTGCAAGAAGAAACTTTTTTGGAAAGGCACTGATTGGCTCTCCGCTATTGTCAGGCTGGAGCCACGGCCGATTTTAGCAAAGACAGAAGATGCTGAGCTTAAGACTTTACCCTGCCCTTTGCAGGGTTAGATGGAGGTGTTGCTGCTTTCCATCATTGCCCAACTGTTTTGAGCTTTCCAGTGATGCTGGCTGTTCCTGGCTTAGGACTGTCAGCTCCTGATGGTGATTGTTGCTTTGTGAGCTGTTTGTGCCTTGTCTCAACAAAACAAATTGATATCTGGTGGTGTTTTCCACCACCTTCTCTCTGGTGGTCAGAGGCATGTGCTTTGTTCCTGGATTGCCTGCGTGGGGAGGGACAGCAGGACTCGGGTTTTGTGACCTGCCAAAAGTGGGCGCTCTGGGGAATTTACTTAAGCTGTCGCATGTCCTGCCAAGTCCCCAGTGCCCAGTGGAGCTCTGCTTCACTGCCGCTTGCCCTTCGACGTAGGTGCCATGGTGAGGGTACTTGCAGCAGCGTGGTGACGCAGCAGCCTGGTGGATCGCTGTACGCAGCCGCCCGACGGCCCCCGAAGGGCTTTCCTGCACATAACGCTCCATGTGGAGAGGATGGGCTCGGGGCTCAGCTCTCCAGCTCTATGACAGCTCGGTGTAGCTCGAGAACAGTTTTTCCTGTGCAAGCCTGGCTGTGAGAGCATGTAAGAGTTAAGATGCATCAGCTTAATGCAGGGCTGGCACTGGAAAGCTATTAAAGGGAACTTGTTATCTTTAGCAAAGAAAATTTTGAAGCCTGCTGGCACTGGGAGAAGCAATTGCTCAGTACAGACCCTGGTGCAGACAGCACTTAGGGAAATGGCTGTCTGCAGGAATGGCCAACTCCCAGCAGCCTGAGACTGCAAGCGGTGTCATTTTGTTGTGCTCCTGCAGCTGTGGGGCAGCTGAAGTCTGGGTTACCAGGCCATGACCTTTTCCTTTTTTTTGCTTTTCCAGAGAAAGAAAAGCGGGAATGCCAGGCTGTTGTGGATGGGCTGAGGGACACTCTGGATGTGCGCAATGCCACTATAGAGTCGCTCCAGAAGGTGCTGGGAGAGACAGAGATGCTGTGCTCCTCCCTCAAGGTACCTTTCCCGTCCACGGCAGGACTTCAGCACTAACCATTGCACGGTCGGTGTTACCTTTCTTGAAGATGTCTGCGGGCCTGGCTAATAAAGAGATTGTGTTGGTGGGATTTTGGATCTGGTGCCTCAAGACTCCTGTCTCCTTGATCTCTGAATGACAGAAGGGCAGTGTAGCTGGGTTTTCACTTTGGTTTTATTAATCCAAAGCAAGTGGTGTTGCTGGTCTTGAGGTCCTGCATGCGCTCCTCCCGCGGGTGATTCAGAGGCGTAAAAGCCAGGCCTGTGGCTTGCGTACAAGTGGCTGCGTGCTTAAGGCTGAGGTGGCTGGAGTGGGGGAGAGACGCCAGCCCAGCCTGGGGGATGGTGGCTGAGCCTTGCTAATGAAGTGGCAGTGCCGATCACAAAGGTAGCGGCATGAACCGAGAGCGGGAACTGGCCCCAGCGCCCCATTGCTGAAACACTGGCTCCCTGCGGTGGAATGTTCTTCTGAAATGGGTTGGGCCAGGTGGGATTCAAGGAAAATTAGTTTCTTAGTTTGGTTGGAGGAGAAATCAAACTGAAATATATGGAGGGGGAGTTGCAGGCTTCAGCTGAGTGGGATTTGATCCAGCTAACTCTCCTGTCTCTGTTCTGTTGCCAGGGCTTCCTTCGGTTAGGTTAGTAATGTGTGAAGTCCGGGGATCAAATATTCCTGTTGTGTTTCAGCGTGCAGTGACTCAGGGTGTGATCATGTACTGTGCATAAACAGCAAGTGGAAGAGGGTAAGAGCAGCAGCCGCTGCTTTGTTGGGATGTCTTGTAGTGAGCAGAGTGACTTTGCCTTGGCGGCGGGCTGGGCTGGGCAGTCTCCACTGTGTGAAGACGACGTGCCTGTCCCAAGAAGGTGGGGTTCAGGCAGGTGGGGTTGCGAGCTGCAGGCTGAAAGGCAGAGTAGGGGTCAACTGTACTTCCCAAGATCTCTGCCCTTTGGAGTACGGGTCTGACCAAATAGCCTAAACTGCATCGTGTTCCGTGACCTGCAAGGCCAAGTGGCCCAGGGAGAGCTTGTAGATGGGTCACGGGGTCGTCCTGCTGTATGTCATTTGCGGCTGGGCTCTTCCTGAGAGGAACCAGTCCAGGAGGTCTGCCTGACACCTGCAATGTGGCGCTGTCACAGGGCGGAAGGAGAGATACAGGAAGGAATTAATGCCAGACAGGCCTTGCGATGAGCCAGCACAACTTCTTTTGCCTGACCGTGGGATTATATCCAATCTGCTTGCATGTAAAGGCAGCCTGGGTCTGTGTCCTGCCACTGATGCTCTGGGGATCCCGAGTGTACCAGTGGCAGGATACTTCTGATGCTCCCTGCTCCTGCAGAAACAATTGTGACAGTGGAAGCTTCTGAGCTCAACATCTCTGTCTTTGGCTTTCTTCCCTTGGCACCTCAGGAGGAGGCTCTGGGGTTATCTTGCCTGTTGCAAAACCCTCAGTGTATGCTCAAGTCCTTTTAATGAAAGCTGGGCAGGGCAGAAGGATTAGGGACCTGGAGGTATCTTTTCTGTGGTGTACAGGGTTTCCCAGCTGAACGCCAAGCACTGTCTTATACTGCATCACTAAAGATTAAAGCACTAAACTTATGCAGTGAAAATGCAGGCTTAACTAGCTGTGACGCAGGTCAAGCCCACAGGCTGCAAGCCATTCCTGTCCTGCTAGCACTGTCAGCCACTGCTGAACCTCTGTGTGAGAGTTTGCGGCCGTTTCAGATGGCCTGAGGGTAGGGGCTGTGTTCCAGCCTGGCACAAAACACTGCTGGGGATCTGAAGCATAGAGAGCCCTGCTTAGGAAGAGCCAAAGATGAGCTCTGCTTAAGCAAGAGCAACGCACGAGCCTGCAACACTACCCTGTCTGCAAAGTCCCAGCAGTTTCACAGCTGTTTGCTCTCTGTGGCAGGAAGCAGCTGAAATCCTTTAACTTCTACATGGAAGGGAGCTTTATGAGGCAGTGGTCTCTGGCCTCTCTCTGGAGTCAGCACTGTGCCGAAACCAGACCCAGCGCCTTCTGAAGGTGCTGTGTGAGGTACCCAGGCATGCACAAACGTAGACAACGCAGATGCGTTGGAACGGTGCTAATTCAGGGCGGCTTTCCCCTGTCCTCTGCCACACTGCAGATCTGTGCTTTTTCAGCCCAGCTGAGGTTCGCTGTTAGTGCTGCCTGCTACCGGAGAGCCTGGAAAGGTGCTGGCTGCAATAGGTTTGCAGCCTCTCCAGGCAGGTGAGAGAAGTGCCTCGGCTGGTGTCTGGTTTGGCTGAAGTCCCCCAGAAGAGACCCACTCAGTATTCCTATTTATGCTCCAAGTAGCTAATGGCAAGGAGAATTGGGAGGCTAAAGCAAAGGGATCAGCTGCGCATGGAGGGGAAAGCCCTAGCAAGGTTTGCTTGCTGTGGTCTCCTTTGCTTTTGAAAAACAAATTGTCACTGTGTAGAGGATACTGCGCAGCCGCGCAAACGCTCCCAGCAGAAAGGAGGTTACGACGCAGTTTTAGCGCCAGACTTGTCTTGCGATTAGCACTGAGACCCTGCTGCGCTTGCAAGGAGCAGAGGTAGGGGTGCAGCGGGGAGGGAGCTAAACTCTCCTTAATCCTGGGCTGCTGAGGTGGTGATAGCATTAAGAGCCAATGTATGCTCCCAGCTGCCCGCAGTGCGTATAAGCCAGGATGTTTCTCTAACAATCCCTGGAGCCTTCCTAACGGCCTGCGTGCGCTTGCTTCTCTGCAGAAGCAGATGAAATTCCTGGAGCAGCAGCAAGAGGATAACAGAAGTTCAAAGGAGGAGGCCCGCCGTCTGCGAAACAAGCTGAGAACCATGGAGCGGTGAGATCCCAGGCTCTCCCCAGGCCTTGCAGGCTGGGCTGCATGCCTCTCCCCTTCTCAGAGCGGGAGGGAAGGAGGGGGTCCTGCTGCACCTGCTGCAACATCCACCACCACATGCTGGGTCATCTTGCCCCGTAAGGTTGGAAACTGCTGCATTAGCAGGCTTGCCCTTGCCTGTCCTGTGCCCTTGCCCCTGCTATGTTTCCAGACGGCTGCTCTCCCTAAACAGCAGCAAGGCACAGTACTGTGTGCAACTCCCCTCACCTCCAGTGCTCTGAGCATGGCTACATGCCGTTCCTGGTGTCAGAGCGTGCTGGGGCAGAATCCCAGCCCAGGAATGCAGTCAGCCACAGGGCTATAGGGCCTAAGAGCTGGGACATCGGCCCCATGTGCAGTATGTGTGTACAGCTGTGCCTCCTCTAGTCTGAGTGGTGCAACTCTTCCTCTAGTCTGCATGGTGCTACTCTTCCCTAGCAAAAAACCCTGCTTGTGGTGGGGCAGTTCTCTTCCCCCACGACATCCAGAGTGCCTGCAGCAGGAGCTTAGGCTGCACCAGCTCCTTGGGGGGAAGCAGGGCTCCAGTCTCTTTCCTAGCTCGGTTTGACTCATGAGATGAGGGTACTTTTTTTTTTTTTTTTTTTTTTTTTAATGTTCAGGATTGAGCTGTTGCTTCAGAGCCAGCGCCCCGAAGTGGAGGAGATGATCAGAGAGACAGGGGTCGGGCAGGCAGCGGTGGAACAGCTTGCAATCTACTGTGTGTCGCTGAAAAAGTAGGTGCTGCAGGCTTGGCACAGCCAGCTTGTGCTGTCCTGGGTGCACCCAGGGAGAACCCTCTGCTGAGTGCTGGCAGGCACACCGGCTCTGCCAGGCTCTTGCTGCCTGTTTGGGCCTCCACTGGGTTTTGACTGACAGATCCTGGGCACCTAGATTGGAGCCTGTCACACTGAACTGTTCCTGTTGTCACTGTAGTGACACGCGTGTCACCATGGGAACTGTCTCCAGAGTTGTCAGTGCACCTATGAGGTGATGGTTATTATTCCCTCCGTTCCCTGCTCGCGCCCGTGGGGAAGCGAGCGGATGAGGGGCTCCGGGTTGTACCCTCTGCTGCGTTGCACTGTGCAGCTGTGGCCTCAACTGCTCTCTGGCAAGGCGAATCTGCAGCGTTGCCCTCCCCTACCTGGAAATCCATCTGGTCCTGCTGGGCAAAACCACAGCTCTTTTGGGTCCATTCCGATGGCAGCTGAATAATTGCAGCTTTGATACAAAGCTGTAATGAGGCAAGTGTCCCTGTGGTGTAATTGGGAATGAATGTGCATGACCAATACTGTGAAGTCTCTGAAAAGTCACTTAGAGCGAAGTCCCCTATTTGTTGCCAGCATGGAGGCTGCTCTGTTGTCTGTCTTTTCCACTGGCAACTGAAATGTCTCTGGATCTGGCTTCCATTTTGCTGGTGAAATCTGTTCAGGCCCCCTTCTCAGGCATGGTATCCCACACAGCTTTCTTCTCCCCCGTGGTGTAGTGGTGTGTTTGGCTCACTGTTGGTCAGTGTTGGTAGGCTCAGCTCTGTTCCCTAAAGGGCTTTGTGTCCCCCAGCTTTTCTCCGGTGCCTCTGCAGTTGCGGAGCTTCGAATTAAGGGTCTTGGCTTGTCTCTGAGAATTTCTAGCTCAGTCCTCTCACAAACAGCACAACCCTTCTGGTCTCTTTGCAGGGAATATGAAAACTTGAAGGAGGCTCGGAAGATCTCTAGTGAGATGACAGAGAAGCTGAAGAAGGAGCTGTTTTCTGTCAATAGCAAGGTAAAGGGAGGGTGTGAGTGGCCAGCGTGACATCTGGTCTGTAGATACCTGTCAATAAGTGTGGCCCAGGCCCTCTGCAGTGACCCCCTCCCACACTGAGCACTACACGCAGGTGGTGTGGAAGTGTCAGGCTGTGGTTTCTGGGTCAGGGTACGATGCTGCGGTGAGTGAGCGGCTCGTGGGCTGTTGCCAGGAGTGCAGTCTCTGGGGACAGCGGTGGGGCAGCATGTGCAGAGCCAGCCAGGGTCTGGCAGGGAGCCTGGACTGGAAGGCAGCAGCACAGAGGTGCTCCACTGCTTCCACTGGGTTCTGGAAGCAGCACTGCCTTCATCCTGCCACTGCTGAGCTTGAGCTAGCTCAGCTGCTGGCCCTTCCTGCTGCAGAATCGGGCCTGAGGGAAAGGTGGGAAAGGGTTTGGAGCCAGCACCATTTGAGCAGGGCTTAGCCCTCGCTTGGCCTAACCACGGTCACACCCAGCCTTGTGCCTTCAGCCGACTGAACTGGGCCCAGGGCTTTCACGTGATGCTGTGCCCAGGCAGGAGAGGTTCCTGAAGTGCGGTGAGGACATGCAGGTGGCTCTGCACAGAGCTCGCCTGGGCTGGTCCCGACCTGGCGCAGAGCTTGGAGCTGCTGACATGCTTCTGGCGCTGCGCTCCCCCAGCGCCAGGCCTGGCTGGCCTCTGTTAGCTCAGGTCAGGAATCACGGTTCTGGTAGCAGGTCCCCGTGAGAAGTGTGTGCGTGTAGCTTTGCTCTCCAAGGCGCAGGTGTTCTCTGGAGCATCCCTGTGTCCAAGCTCACAAAGTGAGAGACTGTGGGTGGATTTGGCCTATTTTTGTTACTCAGCCATAGCTGTTGTGGTCCCCTCAAATAGAGAAGGAGGTTCTCAGATTGCTGCGCTACTTCCCAAGTGGGTTTAACCCCTTACATGAGGTGCTACTGCTGGAATCTGGCCGCTTCTGGCTGAGTCAGTGCCAAGCTGCAATCACCAGCTTGGGTCAGGAGGATGCGAGTCAGTGTACTCAGGGCTCCGGGCTTGGCTGACAGAGAGGTGACTGTACCGGCACTTTGTGGGCTGGCCCAGACTCCTGAGCCCGCAAGTCTCTGATGTGGTATCAGTCCACTTCTCGACCCCTGCTCCTGGCATGCTTCCCTCTTGAATCAGGCTTGTCCGTGTGCCAGTACTGCTGATGCACAACCATCCTCCAGCCTGTGGTTTGTAATTCTCTGGTGTGTCCAAAGTCCTGCAGGAATTCAGAATGCAGCCACCAAGTGTTAGAGCAGGGAAAAGCTGTCACCATCAGGCATAAATGCTCAGGAAATGCTATAGGAACGTTTGTGTCAGGCAAGCAGCCCTGGAGATCCCTCTGCAGGCAGCTTGAGGAAATGGGCAGGCATTCGGTTGCTCTGATACAGGAGAGATTGGTCGGACTGCCACAGGAAGATTGAGGCCTTAAAGAGGGGAAGGTAGCACCTCCTGCAGAGCATACTGCTCTCACCGACAGGGGATCTGCAGTCTCCCTTACCTATGTGTTGTAACCAGCGCTCTGCTGGGTTTTTTTTTTGGGGGGGGGTGTTATTCTGCAGATGCAGAAAACGGTTTCGGAGTTGGAGAAGACACAGGAGGAGTTAAAAAGTACCCAGAAGGATCTGAAGAATGCGGACAAGGAGATCTTGGTGAGAATATCATTCCTCAGTCTGCAGTGACTGGCAGCTGGCCATGGCCTGCAGCTGCAAAGCCAGGAGTTATGCTGGCTTTTGCTCGGTGACTAGGTTACCCAGCCCACCTTACCTCTCTTATTTGCCCTGCCTCTGAGCTCCACCTGAAGCTGATTTATGGAAAAGGGGCAAGATATCTGCTACTAAGTCTTTCCTTATCTTGCTGTCTGCTTTCTGTTTTCCCTCCAGAGTTTGAAGAAGAAGATAGACATCCTACAGGATACTCTGAAGGTCCCATCTGTAACCAGAGAGACACTCAGTCGACTAGTCTTTGAAAGGTTAGTAAAGTGAGTCCTCAGATATAGGCCAAGGATGGAGATGGCAGGTCTAAAGAAAGAACTGACAGTTTAACTAGCTGGGGAAGCAGAGACATGCTAGTCTGGCCGGCACTGCAGTAGCATGATCGTTTTGCTCCTTGTGTCCTATTCTGGGTTTTTTTCTTGTTGCTGACAAGGAGGTGTTTTGTTTACCTGGAAAAAGTGTGTGTGTTGGAGGGTTTGGGTCAGGATGGGATGGAAGAATGGGCTAAGTTTTGGCAAACTCTGTCTCACTATGTCCTGCCAGGCAAATATCCCTAAAGCTGCTCCTCTAGTTGCCTCAGAGTTGGCCTTCCAGTGAGCGTGTCCTGGTGTATGGGGACCGGAGATCTTAAGCAGGCAGAGGAACCTAGCCTGAAAAATGGCATCTCTTACATTTTTATCAAGCCCTTTCCTGTGAGGAGGCTGTACTGTTACCCCAGTACAGCAAGCTGGGCTGTGTACACAGAGCAGCAGCGTGCCAGTGTGTTTCCCTGGGCTCTGGGTACTGCTGTTGTAGCGCAGGCCATTCAAGGGTGAACAGTAGTTTAGGACATTGACTATAAACTGGGATTTGGATTGTCCTTTCTTTGACTTGTAAGCAGAACGGGGCTCTGATCCTGGTCCTGCTGCTGTCTTGCAACTCCATCGTGTAGTGTGCCGCTCTGTCTTCCTCTCATCTGCTGGGTGGCAGGCGGTGGCCTCCTGACGGCTGACACTTTGCATGGCCTTGCAGCCCCGCTCCTGTGGAACTGCGGCACCCGAAGCTCCACCGCCCGGCCCACAGCAATGAGATCAATCTAGATGCCACTTTTGATGTGGACACCCCTGAACATCAGCCTTGCAGGTCTCTCTTCAGCCCTGCAAAAAGGCAGAAGCTGGACAAAAAGCCGTGAGTTTTCCCTCCTCTTTCTGCTTCTAAAGGAGATCAAAGTCTCGCTTCTTTGGAAGTTGCTGTGTGAGATCAGATAGCTCTCCGGCTGCCTGATGTCGTGCTGCAAGTTTTGTCGTCATTTGTTTGGCCTTCTCTGTCCTTGCCAGCTCCACTTGAACAATAAATCTCTGCTGATTTGCTCCTTGGGCTTCTTACAGGCCTCCCGTGGTAAATCTGGCAAAGAAAGTTCTGAAGGAAACAGTGGAGGTAAAAGGACTAATCTTGACTTTCTGTATCATGTCTTTGATTCTGCTGTTAATAAGCTTGGGATAAAGGACCCATTTTCTCTGACCGTAGACTGGCCCATCTATAGAACCACAGTACATGCTTCAAAGTGCTTTGCTTGACAGGCTCCTAGAAATACTGTATTGCTGCCTCAGGCCTCCTGGAATTGGGCAGGAGGGGGAGGGTGGGGACCCATGTGCTTCTTGCTGATTATCCTGCCTCAGATGTGCTCAGCAAACACAACGTGGGGCTGACCACAAGGGCTGTGGGGTCAGCTAAGGGGGCTGTTCTCCCAGCCTCGCTGGGGGCAATGTCCTGTCTCCCAGGCACTGTTCCACACGAGTCCCGGTGGGAGGCTTGAAGCTGCTGTTCTTTAGCCTGACATGTGGTACAGCAGTAACCATTACCCTAAATAGCTGTCTGCGTTATTAGTGCTCCCTGTATGCGGACTAAATTCAACAGATCGTGCTGGTTAAAGGGCTTCTGTCTTTATTTTGTGGGACAGAACTGGGCAGATGATTTGGAGGATGATGCTCTTAAAGGACTCTTGCCAGCATTCATCAGGAACTCTGTTCTCTCCAAGAAGCCATCTTCGGGTAGCTTGCTGGGTCCCCACAAGAACATGGGCACTGTAAGTATGACTGTCCAGTTGGTGAGCTTGTCGAGGGCTGGCACTGCACACCTCTGTCCTGAAGTGACCCTACAGGAGGAAGCGAATGAGGCTTTTACCTTGCCACGTACAGTGTGGGGAAAATAAATCTTGGAGCATGACCTGGCTACTTCCCAGTCCTGCAGAGCTCCAGGGATGACAGAAGCTCATTCTCTTCCTGGCAGCAGACTAAATGGCCTTCCATGTCCCATTCCTCCACGTCCTTGGAGCTCTGGGTGTTTTCCTTGTATTCTGCAGTCCAGTGACAAAATCCAAAGCCTTGCTGTTGCTTGGAAGGCTCAGCTTACTTCAGAAAGTGCCCAAGGTACCCAGACTTTACTAATACCCTTGGGTCTGTCTTTTTCCAAAGGTAAGGGCTTAGCACAAGTACTGAGTGTTTCCAGGTGCTTGTAACCCCTCCCCAGCAGCCTGTGGCCTGTAAGGCTCCCCCTTCCCCGTAACTAACACAAGGAGAGGTAGGCAAGGCTCTGTGCTGCTTCTCCAGACTCATTTCTTTCTCTCTTCTAGGTGAGAACGGGGTACGATGGCTTGGGAGGCAGAACAAAGTTCATAGAGCCTGTATCCTTTTCTTCAGCTCACATGGCACTAGTGGTGCTGTGGGGACCTCATCTCTGTTCCTCCTCTTCAGTCTCAGCCGTCTTGGGGAGTCCTGCCCCCCACCTCATCAACTAAAAATGGGCTGGGATCTTCAAAGAACCATCGTGTTTCTCTCTGACTCTGAACAAGTCTGAGCTCGTCAAAGGCGTCAAGGACCTGAACTTGCTGAGAGCATTATCAGAGGTGGTTCATTCAGAGGAGCACATCAGCTAGAAATCGGTACAATTTGCAGGGACTGCCCATGCCCTTGGGATCTCTGAGCAGCAGCGTAGCGCGGCCTCTTCCTGGCCGTGTGCCTGCCAGCCCGTGCAGCTGAAGCCTTCATTCCTGCGGGATGCTGCTGCTCTGCTGTGCCTGTCCCGGTGGGCAGCCCTGCAGCAGGTGTGGAGCGGCTGGGCTGAGCTCACCCAGGAGGTGGGGAGCTGCTCCGACTCCCATTCCTCACGCAGGAGCAGTGTACTGTCCCCTGCGGAGGCTGCCCCTCACCTGCCTTCCCCAGGCGGTGCTGTCAGAGGGGTGTGTGGTACAGCTGTGGCTCTGACACTGCTCTAGCTCCTGGTGCTGGTTTTGAGGGGTTTTTGCTCTTTGTAGAAAACCAGGAGGCTGAAGCAGAGAAGAAGTGATCAGCTGGAAGGTGTGACCTGCCAGGAAGCCTTGGGTGGTAGCTTGGTGGAGATGCTTGAGCCGGATCTCTGGGGCCAGATGTGCCCACGCTGCCAGCCTGAGGTGAACAGAGAAGTGTGGTGGGTTGACCCTGGCTGGATGCCAGGTGTCCACCAAAGCTGCTCTATCACTTCCCCTCCTCAGCTGGACAGGGGAGAGAGAATATAACAAAGGGCTTGCGGGTTGAGATAAGGACAGCTTAATAAAGCAGAAGCAAAGGTGGTGTGTGAAAGCAAAGGAAAACAAAAGATTTTATTCTCTGCTTTCCATCGGCAGGCAACGTCTGGCCACTTCCTGGGAAGTAGCCCTGAAGTAGGGCTGCAGTATGTGCAGCGGTTGCTCTGGAAGGCAAACGTAAATAATGAATGCTCCCCTTTCCTCTTCCTTTCTCTTAGCTTTTATTGCTGAGCAGACATCCCATGGTGTGGAATGTCCCTTTGGTCAGTTTGGGTCAGCTGTCCTGGCCATGTCCCCTCCCAAGATCTTGTCCACCCCCAGCCTACTGGGTGAGGCACGGGGAATGTTGGAGAGGCAGCCCTGCCGTTGCGCCAGCGCTGCTTGGCAGTAGCCAAAACTGGTGTGTTATCAGCACCTTTCCAGCTACCAATACAGAGCACAGCGCTGTGAGGGCTGCTGTGGGGAAAATGAACCCCATCCCAGGCAGACCCAGTACAAGAAGGTGGGCAGCCCTCCCAGTGCTGGCCCTTGCCCATGGCTGACGGAGGAGTGGCTCACTCCTCTAAGCCTGAGTGCTGCAGGTGTTGCCGGTTTGTGTAACTGCAGGTCTCCTAGCATGGCCTGCACCCGCCCTTTCGGTGCTGCAGGTTTAGTTTCTGCCACTTGTGTGTCTGTGAATGGCACGGGAGTTAACAGGGAGCTGCTGCTCTAAAGGCTCTTCTCTCGGGGTCACTCTGCCTCAGGAGGCTGCAGACTCTGGCTGCTGTGCCTTCCCCTGCTCGGTGTCCTGACTCTGCCGTGCAGGGTAGGTCTGGAAGCTCTGGTGGTGATGCGTAAATGCTGTTTTGCGTGCAGGGGAGTAGCGCAGAAGTGGGAAGCGTTCCTTGATGTGTGGGACAGGAGCACGCCTGAGCTCTGCTGCTGTGAGCCGGGGACAAAGCCCAGCCTGTCCTGCAGGGAGTTTTTCTTCGGGTGCAAGCGTACGGCTAGGTCCCAGGTCTGTGGTTCAGGCTAGTCTGCAGCAGGTAGTGGACCACTCGCGTCCCCAGGGCCTTGGTCTGTACTTTCCTTGACAGTTTTACCTTCAGACAAACCTGGCGGAAATCCGTCCGTTAGCAGGGAGGAGCAAGAAGAAGAATGTCTCCAGGCCAGCGTCTGCAGCATCCTTGGCGTCTTCCTCCAGCAGCAGCCAAGCCAGACTGGACAGTTTCCTGCAGTGAGAGCCCGCACCTTCCCGGGGAGCAGCCGGGCAGAGGGTGGCTGCGGGGCAGAGCGCACTCGCCCAGAGCCTGGCACGAAGCAATGCGCGACGGCTGCTGTGCGGAGGGCAATTTGCAAAGCACTGACGTGGCGTTGTGGGCCAGACGAGCTGCCCCGGCGAGAATTCTGGCCGTGCAGCAAGCTGACGGGAGACCAAGCCTCTGGCTAATGCTTGGACTGATTTACTCCCCGCCTTGTTTTACCCCTCCTTCCTCCTATTTTCATGCAGAATAAACAGGATTTTCTCATCTTCTGGCCTGCTCAGAGCTCTACAGTTGCTGTTGGGCGCTCTGACAGCGGGATGGAACTGCACTTTGTGGATGCAGCCACAAGCTAGAGGTGCGGGAAGGATAGTTGGGATGTCAGTCTGGAGCGAGAGCAGGGAGAAGGGACCCGGACCAGCTCTGTGCCTGGTCTAAATAGTTCCAAGAAAGTTTCCTGGAGGAAGGAGCGTGCGCAGGACAGGGCAGACCTGGCCTGTGTTGCTGCGGGGGTGGTTGTGTGCTCATCATCAAATTAAACACCTTCCCTCTGCCACAGGCCTCTGTGAGTTGGGGAGACCCACAGACAAGCCTGGGGGATGTTCTGCCTTGCCCTGGCTTGGGTCATGCAGTCCACTGTGGTTTTGCAGACTTGGCGCTGAAATGGCTGACCTGGGTGTTGGGGGTGACCCCCTGTCCTGCTTGGAAACGGGGAGATGGGTGTGCTGACAGGACCTCTGTTCTTGGCCTGTGTTGGTGTGAAACTCGTTTATGAATTTCTAATTTTTTTAATGAGATTGTAGGGTTTTCTGTTCTTTTGTAACCGGTCCGCCTAGTGATTTGAGGGTTTGGAATGGCCTGAAGAAGTGCTCGAGAACGGCTCCCCTCAGGAGAGGGGGGAACTGATGGGGCTGAACCTGTCTGGAGTTCTTCAGCTTGGAGACGCAGGACAGGAGCTCCCCTCTCGCCCCACGGCTGTGGCAGGGCTGCTCAAGCTGCAGGGGACAGACTCGGCGAGGTACCTCGCTACAGCACTCTGTATTGTACAAATCCGTGGTGGTTTCCCCTTCCAGCTGCTTCAGGCCGAGAAGCCTCGGTACCTGGCCTGGCTAAAAACCTGTCTTTAGGGAATACAGTGTATGGCCATGCATGCTTGTTAACACAGCTGGCTTCTGAGCATTTTACTCCCTGTCGCAGCTCAGGGTGGAGGGCTGCGCTCCGGTGCTGAGCGTGGGGTGGGGGATATGCCTGTCCCTTCCGAAATGTTTGGGGCAGGCTCTGGGGAGAGGAGCCCCTCCTGCAAGGAGGGGCTGGGTTGGGGTGAGGCGGTGATGGAAGCGGTGCCGATCCCCAGGGCAGCGAGCAAGGCAAATGCCTGCCGAGCACGAGCTGTGTCTTGCCTGCATCACTTGGGGCTGGCTGCTGAATGACGTGGAATGGGGTGGAGGGTCTGGAGGAGCATGAGAAAGAGGGTTCAGAGGGCTGGAAAACAAGGCTTGGGGGGAAGGGAGACTTAGGCCGAGTTAATTCGGGAGAAGAGAATCCTGGGAGAGGCTCTGCAGGGAGCCTTTTACAGCCCCTCTTGCATGGTGCGCTCATCTCTTCAAGGTAGGTACCTGCTTGTGTAAAAAGGTGACAGACTTGCTCTAGATCTCCCTGGCCTGAAGCAAGTTTAGGGAGACCCTTCTGTAATGGGTTTACGTGGCAAGGTTTTGGTAGTGGGGAGGCCACAGGGGCGGCTTCTTTAAAAGTTGCTAGAAGCTTCCCCTGTGTCCAATATAGCCAGTGCCAGCTGGTTTTAAGATGGACCCACCACTGGCCAAGGCCAAGCCCATCAGTGATGGTGGTAGCGCCTCTGGGATAACATATTTGAGAAGGAAAAAAAGTGCTGGGGCGCAGAAGCCGCAGCCGGGGAGGAGTGAGAAACATGTAAGAGAA
>JAVKLA010000036.1:4695403-4767122 GCA_034782735.1 Sagittarius serpentarius | reverse complement strand
AGAGCTGGAGGCAACAGGGGAAGCCCAGGGCAGGCAGGAGCTGCCGCTGGGGCGGAGGTCCGCGGGCTGCGTGCGGGCAAACGCAGGCGGGGTAAGAGGGGGGTGGGCGAGGGGGCGCGAACCGAACCGATGGGAGACCAGGGTGCGGCCGTGCGGGGTGCAGACAGGCGGGCGGGGAGAAGGCAGGGGGTGCGGGCAGGCGGGGGAGGTGGAGCGGGGCTTAGGGAGGAGACAGAGGCACCCAGGGCCGGTCACGGCTGGAGGGTGCGCCCCAGGGGTGCTGGCAGCTTGGGGACCCCCGTGGGTGCTGGGGGAAGGCAAGGGTGTGGTTTGGGGCCCGGCGTGGGAGAGGGACGGCCTGCCCTCGGTGAGGAGTGCGGTGTTTTGGGGGGGCAGGAGAAAGGTGGGTGCTGCCCGGTGGGCAGAGGTCCGGCAGCGAGGGCCGGGGCGGCCGCCGGGGGAGCGGGCTTAGGAGGAGGGAGGGATGCGGTTCAGGGTTGGGGGACGGTGCCTGGCTGTGCGCGGCTGACAGCACCGGGGTGTGCGAGTGCCCCGACCGGGGCCACCCCAAACACGGCCACCCCAATCGGAGCCGGCACCAAACGGGAAAGGCCGTTATGTAACAGGAGGGACGTGCAACCCTGCCAGGAGTCATCGGTGCAAAAACCTCGCGGGGAACCACGCCGAGCCGCTCTCCCTCTGGCTAGGCAGCGCCAGCCGGGAGGGAGATGCTTCTGAAGAGGGCGTGGGATCGGAGATCCTCCTTTAAAAAAAACAAAAACAGCCGATCCTAAAATATCGTCCTATCTGGAGAAATAAATGTGAGGAGCAGAAAGTGGCAGGGAGGGATGTGGGGGACTCGGCGGGCAGTTTGCTTACGGTGCGTGGCCGAGGCGGCGGTGTGTCGGGCTCTCCACCTCGCCCGTGCAGCGATGAGCTCTGCTTGTGTTGCCCGTCGTGTTACTTCAAACTGGGAAAATGCAAGCAGGAGCCCGAACGGGAGGCTGCGGTCTCGCCTGGCAGTGCTTCCCTCTCGCTCGCAGCCGGCGGGCTGCAATTGCTGCTTGCAGGCTGCACCTTAACATCCAGACGGGATTCAGGGATCCTACAGGGTGGCCGAGCTGCAGGCAGGCTTCTCTTTGTAAAAGCTCTGTTAGCTTTCACACAAGAGGCATCAAAAAATACCCCTGAGTGAAATTGTGCCTGTTTTCCTTTACCTTTTTTCCAGTTCCCCTTGCTAAAGAGTCACCGACCCCTCTGCTTCGGACTCTGTCAGCGAGAAGTTGTTCAGAGGCTGCTCGTAACAATTTAAAATTAAATACCTGCTGGGCTATTTAGGCCGGCGTAACAAGATCAGCTGAGGGAACCGTGCAGATCTGCCGTCTCTGTCTGTTTTTGGCGCTGCTGCGGGGCTCCCCATCACTACCCGGGGTCTGCGTTTGCTGTTGTACCGGTCCTGGGGGTCCCGGGGGCTTTGGGGGCACACAGGGCTGGTGGGGTGAAGGAGCCCAGTCCTGCAGCGCTGACCATCCTCGCTCCTCTCCTGCCAGAAACACCGGGTTGGTTTTGCCGGCCATGCTCGAGCCCTCACACGCTGAGCTGATGCTCCTGCCCCTCCTGGGGAGCTGCTGCCAGGGAGCTGCCCTCCCTTGCAATTAATTAATGCAATTAAAGAGGTGGGCCGCGTGGGGCTCTGCGGGCTGGCAGTGAAGGCTGCTGCGGAGCAGCGGTGGGATGGGGAAGATGCTGATCTGTAGCTGTGTTTAAAAACTGAGTGTGGGAGGGGTGTGGGGAGCTGAGATAACGCCGAGGGATTTTAATTCAAGGTAACAAAATGGAAATGAAGGAAAAAAACCAGGCCTTGAGAAGAAAGTCATCTTTGTGAGATGCAAGAGTGGGCACGTAAGATAGATAGACCAGACGCTGTAAAAGGTTTAGCAACGCACGGTTCGTGCTTGGCCGAGCAGCGGGTGTGCGGTGCTAAAAGTGCCATTCCAGAAATCCCAAGTGACAAGGGAAAGTTAATTTCTCTCAATATTTGGGCAGTTTTTTTTTTTTTAATTCTCTGAATTAAGTAACCTAAATCTGTATGCAAGTCAACGTAAACCGTAGTAATGTTACTTTTCTGTGTAATTTTTCACAGCTTGCTTTGTCTTATACACAGAAGTAGTCTGAATACCTTATATATGTGTGATACACTGGATTTCGGGGTCTTGTGTTTAAATTCGTAATAACTGTTTTCAAGACACTGTGCGTACAACACGCAGAGACTTTGGAGAGCAGAAAACGTCCTATAGAAGTAGCATCTTCTCACTGAGTCGCAACATCTGTCACTATTTATAAACTTTGATTTCCTGCTTGCGTGCTTTGGGTGAGGCGCGGCGGAGCCGGGGCGCAGCGGTGCTGGAGGGTGAAGGGAAGGTGGGTGCAGTGCTCGGCTGTGAGACGGTTAGAGCTCTGCCAGCGGGGTGCAGCTCTGAAGAAGGCAAATGCGGTGCAGGATTGCATCAGGCGAGGCATTTTCCGCGCAGAGAAGACCTTACCCTTGTGCAAGGCGCTGCTCGAATCTCACGCAGAGGGGTTGTGCCCAGCTCTGGTACTCGGGCAAGGTGATGCTGAATCAGAGGAGGGAGGGAAGGATTGCTGCTAGTCTGCCTGGACAAACGGAGCCTCTGTTGCCTGAAAGGAGATGAAGAGGTGGAACGTTATTAACCCGTAGGATCAAAGGAACACACAAATTGGTTGCGGATGCATTCGGGCTGAAAACTTTCCAGCTTCCGGGCAATGGAGTCCTGGTCTGCTCCTCCAAAGAGACCCCCTAAGCACAAGGGACAAGCTCATTTTATGGTGCAGTTGATGGATTGATGCAAAGGGGTTGGATGGCAGAGCAGGGACAATCCCAAGTTTAGAAACGTAGCTTGGTGCTGTAGGTGGATGGTTTTCCTGGTATCCTGAAGAGAGACTTTGTTGCTGTTTCTGATCATATTTGTCTGTGCCTGATTTATGCCCGATTCATTCAGGTTTTCAGTCTGTCTGCTGCTCAGCTGTGGAGCTTGTAAAAGACTTTTTTTGACGCCTGGATGCATGAGCTGAGGCTGAAGGATGCGAAGGGGGGAAAAGGGTCGGTCTCCTGAGAAGCGTTGAGGACCGGCCACAAATACACGGGCTGTCGGTGGGAGCAGCGGTGCTTTTAGCATCAGCGTTTCTCCGGAGCTGGGAGATGCGTGTTGCAAACAGCTGGGCTGGCTGCTGGGCTTCAAGGTCAGGAGGAAGCCTTCTCCCATGGCACACTGGCAGAGACCGCCGGGACCTTTGTTTTCCGTGATAAAGAAGCCGCTTTACTGAATACCCCGGAATTTCTCAAGCTTCAAGGTAGGCTTGCTGCGAGTTGAAAGTCTTGAAGGGACCAAGAAGGGAAGTTTCCAGTACTGAGTGGTAACACCTCCCGCGTGTGCTGCGAGCGCTCCCCCGAAGCCTTTGCTCGGCTTGGAACGTCAAGTCAAATGTTGATCCTGTTTACCCTGCTATACGTTTAGCATCAGTCTGATTGGCAGGTGGTGGAGCTTGAAGTGAAAAATCAGGTGGTAGGGAAGAGTATAGTAGAAACAGGACGGAAAGAAGCAGCCCTCCAAGTTAGAGAAAATAGCTCAACTTCGGAAAAAATGTTAGTGCCCTTTTGGTAGCTCTCTTGCATTTGCTGGGTATTGGCTTGTTTTCTTGCCATAAGTACCACAGCAATAATAGGTAGTAAGTATATACGTAAAAGTAATGTAAAAAAAAAAAAAGAATCATGCTTGCCCATTTCTCTTTAAATGGGCACTTTTCACAAGCTTGCAGAAACGAGCAGTCGATGTCTGTTTTCATATGACTGTGCTAGAAATAAAACAAGACTGGGTGATGGAAAACCAGGCTATGGACAGGGCTGATGCTTGTCTGGAGAGCCAGCTCGGTGCTTGTTTCCGTACGCTGCTGTCCCCAAAGAGACCGAGCCCTGAGCAGGGCAGTGCAGAGACGTTACCATCAGAGGCATTGCTGGGAAACCTTTTCCTCAAATATTGAGATAGGTTTTTCCTGGGCTTTTGCTGAACTGTGGACTGGCGCTCTGGAAAAGCCTGCCACGCGCCCACGGTTAGTAAGTATTAGTTTATTTGCTATAAGACATTTGGAGGGTCAGGAGGGAGCTGAGGCTGGGTTTAAGCGAGGAGGGGAAGAACAGATATACAGCATTTTGAGCTCATAGAACTTGTGTGAGTAAAATAACAGGTAAAAGGAGTACAAAATGGCTTACTTGATGGATCAAGTCAAAATATTGGCAGTGTTAAATAGCCCACTGGGCTTCAATTTGTCTTCCTCTCCCGTGATGGGCAGGCGGTGTCAGCTGCAATGCGTCTTCCCTTTAGCAAGCGGTGTTTTACATACTTTTGATAGCTCTGGCAGCAGCCATTAGACCACTGAATTTAGATGGCACAATTCTGGGTGCTTAAGTAACTCCAAAACCTCTCCTGTGAACATGCTCATCAATATTCAAAATGTTTGTCATCAAATGTTAATGCCTTTATTTCCAAAACAAATACACAGATTTGCAATCCGCTTCACAGGTTAGGGTTTCTCACTGCTGAAACCATCCTGGATGTTATGCTGAAGGCATGCCTCTTTGCCCTTTGCTTTTGCTGAGCGAGGGGCTCCTGGATGTACCTACGGTGTCTGCTTCTGCCCAGACAGAAAGATGCGGCAGAATTTGGAAGGGCTGATTTCCTTCCCTCAGTTGGCTCGTGCTGGTTGAAAAGTTGGAGGACTCTTCAGCTCCTTCTTGCACAATTTGCAGGGCTGCTTTTTGTGCGCTGAAATCCGTGGTACTGGTGTTCAGCCTCTTCTGCTGACGCTCAGGAACGGTTCCTCAGCTCGAGTGACCGCATCCGGTGGGGCCGGTGGGTCCCGCCACGCCGTGGGTCGTGCCAAGCAGCGCCATGGGCTGGCTCCTGCTTCATCAACACGCCCGAATAAAACCGTTTCTTTTCTCTGCTGTGTGAATTGAGCACATACTTAATGCTTCCCATCATGTTTCCAATTCACCGCAAACATGTGTTCAGTGCTGTGGCGTATTCCTGCGGTTTATACTGGTTTGGGGAATACTCAATGCGCATCTGGATACCTACCTGCCAGAAAAATACAGCCTGCCTGCCGCAAACCCTGCCTCTCTGTGCAGCCTTCTTCACCGATTCCCTGGCTGTGGCTCACCGTCAGCCGAGGCTGTTTTTCTAGTAATCCTGTTGCAATATCAGACGCATTTCCTAGCGTATGAGATGCACCTTCGGAAGGATGTGACAGGCAGCCAGGGTGCAAACAGCGTTTCCTAAAAGCAGGTAGCTTGGTAGGGTGAAATGGGCTCCATGGCAAAGGCGTTCTGGTTTTTCACTAAATGCAGAAAGAAGATTATCACGTCGTCTTTGCTGATGAGCGCCGCTGCTTCTGGATGCTGCTGGCTGTTTTTTTGGCTGGTGAGTGGCAGCAAGTGCTGATGGTCATCCCGGTCCCACACATTGAAAACTGTTATGAGTGTTGCACGTATTTTCTTGAGATTGAGATTGTCGCTGTTGAGCCATCGCTGTGTTTTCAAATGTCTGTTTGAATGACAGATTTGTTATTTTTGCATCAATCTATGGGCACGACTGTTCTTATGAGCAGGGTTTTTCTGTCTTTTTTAGTGCCTGGAGGTGCTGAGCTTCGGTGTGACCCCGAAGTGCTGCCGTGCAGCCTGTCAGTCATCGCTGGGCATGCCGTACCGCTTTTCACATCACTGACGCTGAGAAATTTTTATAAATACAGTGGGCTGGCTCCTCGCTGAGAACACCCAGCACCTCCAACAAGAGAGAGCAGTATCGTTGCATTCTATTAATGCTGGCCTGTGCTTTACAGCAGGGCTGGGGGGCTCCTCACCCGTACTCTGCTCATATTTAATGTCAAAGATGACTTAGCTATGCTGGTGATGGTATCTCGCTGACTCTTGGCCTCTTTATAGCTTACTAGCATCTGATATCGAAGACAGACCCTGGCCCCATTAAGAGACTGGGGGTAGTGGGTTGATGGGGCAGGAGACAGCAGCTGCCTGCCCATGCTGAGCTCCTCAGAGGCAGAGGAACATCATGCACTAAGTCAAGAAAAGCTGCTTCTGAATGCAGTCTCTATTTTTTTTTTGTGGGTTTTTTTTTTTTTTTTGGCTTGAGGCAAAAAGTGATGGTATGCCACCCAGCCTGACTTCTGGCCCGGGGTGGTAAAGATCGTCACGATGGCTAACAAAGGTAACACAAAATCTGGAGTTTAGAGGTCCAAGGTAGCCAAATGGCAACAAAAATGTATATAAACAGTGAGCATAAATAAGCGTGGCAGCAGTTTACCAGAGGGTGCGATGGGATATATGATCACCCAAAGCTTAAATAAAAGCTTCACCTCCTAAAATGTAGTCTCCCTCAGCCCAAAACCAGTTTCTGCGATGTACAGCGGATTAGCTGTTCACACTGGCTTTATTCCCCCTGAAGATGTGATTAAATAGTTTGGTGCATTCTCTTTTGTCAAAAATGATTTAGTTGTGTTTCTAGGTCGTTGTCTATAGAGGAAAAATGTGTATATATTTAATGCGGTAAAGTGTATTAAGCATCTTTTCTTAGGAGAGCTACAACAAAAAAACCCGTCTCCTGCCCAGTCTGAATATCAGAGTCCCCAGACCTTTCTCCTGTCCTTGTCCTTGGTGTCTCGTGTGGCAGCAGTCCTTGAAAACCCATTGCTTACGGGTCCCCTCAGCAGCCGCCCTTGTTCTCCTCTCGCTTCCCGACGTTAGGAAGAGCCTTTACCCCAGAGCAACCAAGACGAATGACTCCACTCGGAGACCGTTAGTGCTTGCTGATGATGGGCTCAGATGTCCAAGAGCCAAGTGACGGTAACGGGGTGTGTAAGGGACTGGTGGGCAAAGGTAGGAGCACAGGACCGGCGGAGGCCTCTGGGCCATTACCCACTGGTAGACACCAGGAGACACCCCATCATACAGTCCCACTAACAAGGTAACAACTGAGATCTTAAATGCGATACTCTCCTTCGCAAAGCCAAAATGCAGCTTTGATTTGCCTCCGGAGTTCTGATGTGCAGCTGCGGCTTAACTTCCACATGCTTTCCTGAGGGGTGACGACACCTTCAAGCCCAGGTGCGTTCGAAGACTCGGACTTGGGCCATCCTGGCCAGCCAGTTTCGCAGCAGGGAGCGATGGTGCCCGGGGTGTTCACCCGTTTCTGGTTCTGCAGCCAGACGATGGGGGCGTGTTGCGTGGCCGGGACGCAGCGGGGGCACGTGGGTCAGGACTCGAAGCTGAGCCTTTGGAAATGATGTGATGGTCCTACCCTTGTCCACCATGCCCCTCTCCTCCGCGTTCACTGCCAGGCAGGAGGTGGTACGGGAGGTAAGGAAGGGACATCTTACGGACACCAAGTCTTCTCACTGCATCGCAGTTAACGCCGTGACTTCCCGAGTTGAGGCAAGCTCTGCACAGGCTCCTCTGACCCGTGAGAAGCTCTTTCCCTCCTCCCTGAAGACTGTCAAGGCCGCCCCTGTGTTTCGCAGTGTTTTCTCGTTCTCTGTGAGCAGGCTTCAGTGCTGTGCTGTGACTTCAGCCCCACTGGATGTCCGGCAGCTTCTGAACCCCCAGGTGAGGTGCAGGCTGCCATCTCCTGCCTGTGGCTTGCTGCCTGTCCCACCTGCAGTCATGCTCTCCACAAGAAGAGCATCTCCTGCCCCCTTCTCCAAGGGCTGCCCCCTTTTTTTGACAGTTATAACGCAACCTAAAGCAAGCAGATACTGCATGGCTCAAAGGGGAAATGCACTCGTGCTGCTTGAGAAATGTTGCTGAATTTTGAGTTTCTTCGAGCAGGTATGACTAGCCGTTCTTCAGTCGACTCCGGGACCTGCCAGGGACCACCATTTCTCAGACGTGACAAAGCAGTTTCCCATGCTGAATAGCTTTCAGACGAGGATTTGACAGCTCCTCTGAAGGCCGCAGAAAAAAAAAATCCTTGGACCAAAATGTTGCCTGGTGCAGATGTGACAAAACTCAGTGTTTCAGCCGGTGTGCTTGAGGTTGGCATGCCCTCCATCCGGCCCCGGCTGCCGGAGGCACAGACGTCTACGTAGGTGTTACAGGGTGGGGAGACTTTCAGAGGCCAGATGTCAATAACTGAGAGCAGCCTTTGAAGCGTTTTTCCTTTTTTTTTCTTCCCTGCCAGTAGAATATTGCCTTTTAGCCTGTTTTGAGTCTTTCCTGGCAGTGGGGGCTCACAGGCTTCTCCAGTCGCCGAGAGGGGCCTGAGGCTGATGCCAACCTCAGAGCCTGGCTCCGGTGGACGTCCCTTTGCAGGACCGGTGCTGTCCTGAGGACTGTAGCATTGTGAATGTGGAGATTTATTTTGGAATTTGGTTTTATTTGTGGATTTTGGGCTCTGTTAGGAGACGCCTGTAGTACGTGACCTCTCCCGACATGGTCTCAGGGTGCTCTGTCCTTGGAATGTTAGACATGACTTTTGCTGTTATTAAATGGATTCAGAGAGGTCCTGCCCCTCTCACCAGCCCATGTGAAACCCAGCTGGATCCGCCATGGGCTCCCCAGTATGAGAAAGAGTCTGTCTGTGGCTTGCGTCCTTCCTTCTTCAGTCTAGATGTGAGGAGTATGAAGACATTTTGCCATATTTAATGTCTGCGAAAGGATGAAATTGTGTGTGGGAATTACTTCCAAAGATTGACATGTTGTAGCTGTTAACCACTTTTTTTTTTTTTTTTTTAAACCAGAAAAACCAGATTGCAGCCTGGGAAAAACAGCGTGGTTTTTTTTTTTTCTTTCATCTCCTAAAGAAAACATTTCAGTTACAGATATGTGAAGTTATGAGTTATAAAACAGGAATAGTTGAAATTTGGAAATGTGTAATAAGTTCTTAAGGGACTTGGTAATTTGCCTTCCTCTTGTGAAAAAAAACCTGAAATCAGCTGATAATACAAAGCTTATGAAAGGCTTGGGGAAAATGCAGTGCAGAACTAGATCTTTTTCCACATCGACTCCAAACTGTACTTTTTCCTTTGATGAAACATGAAATTACTTTTAATTTATTTTGTTCCAATCCTAGTTACATAAACTATTATTTGATTGTACAGCTGGACTGAAAAACTGTAGGAGGTCTCACATTTAGGATTTTGCTGGCTCTTTCTCATTAAGCCTACAGACTGATTTCTTTAAATGCACCTATTAATCTTCTTAGGGAGACAAATTGTTGTTTGGTTGGGTTTTTTCTTTCTTCTTTTTTTTTTTTTTAAACACCAAACTCCCAGTTAACTGCCAGAGTAAACACTGATGGTTTGGAGCCTTTCCAAGTACGTCTGCACGGCAGTTGGGCAACACGATGCTAGCACGTGTTGCCCTGGCCAGACTGGGTTTGATGGAGTTAGTTTAAGCACCTGAGGTGGTCACAGCCTAAACCGTTCTCGTCGTGCTTGGCAACTTGGCAATAACCTCCAAGTCTACAGGGCGGAATAACAATTTTCTTTTCCATTTTAATTTTGCAGTATGCTTTTTCAGTACCTTGTCTACAGTAACTTCTGTTGTGTTATTGACTCCGAGTTTGGGGGCTTATTGTGGGGCTCCGAGTTTGGGACCCATTGATGTAGTCCTTGTAGGACCAACAATAGGATGCGGTGAGCCATGTGTTGTCCTTGAGGTCTGCAGATCTTTCCCACGCCTCCTCTGAGTTGCATCTTCTGCCCAGTGATGGTAAGCCACCATATTTTGGGTTTATTTTTACCCATTCACAGCAAGGTTTCTTGATGGACTGAGCAGGATTGCTATCAATACAAAAACCGCATGGTCATCAGGGCAAGGAGGGGGCAGGTTTGGGTAGCGATCCTTCCATCCGCTGCCCTTGGGGACCTTCTCCCCTCTCCACTTCTCCTCTGCTGGGAATGGCTTTTGGGAGGGTGGGGAAACCGCTGTCAGGCTGCTCCCAAAACGCATCCGTGGGCTGCGTCTTCTCCGATATGAACTTGCGAGATGTCTGGAGCAGATAGTGCTGAAGCACATTGTGTCGGGGCCAGGCAGCACCAGTAGCTTTCCGTCAGTACTCCCGACGCTGGCGTACGTGAGGAGGTGATGCTGGGTTCTGCTTACAGCACTGTATATCCGTCCGTGCTGCTCAGCATCTGCCCCGACTGTCCCTTTGTATTTAGGGCAGCTCTGTAGTCCCAAGGAGTGGAAATTTCCCAGCCTTCTCCTTTTCCCCCCCTGTCTGCAAGTTGTTGTGGATGTTCTGCTTGGGAATCCTGTAGCTGGGGAGCTCACAAGGAAAAGAGGCTGGTTGTTTCCATTTATACAGAGTGGAGATCTTTGTGTCTGCTGGCCCTGCCAGCGCACCCCCAGCCTGCCCTCCTCCCTCCGGGTAAGATCCTGCCACCTGGGGCTCCGCAGCAGAGGGGGCATGTGGTCCTGTGCTGTCCTTTGAACCTTTTGCCGTGGTGATTTTCAGAGCAGGTAAAGCCCGTTCACCGCTTTAGTAGGCTGGGTTTTGTCTGGTTGCACTACAGTCATGACAGAACATCAGTTCTGGTTCGAGTGGAAAAGATGATCTGTGTTACTACTTTATATGCCATTGATTACCTTAGCCTGGCAAAAATAAGGCATCCAGAAACATCACCCTGGGAGAAAACTCTACAGAAGGATCTCCTTAGGCGTCCCTTTTGTACTTTATTTTATCTGCCTTTCTCATCTTGAAGTACCTCCTAGCTGCACTGGCTAATGAGTTAGGATATGATTCCTGTTGGCTATCCAACTCAGTTTCATCCAATCCGTGCTGGTAATTACCAACTTAATTTTGATTTATTATTAACTAAAAATACAGTCCCAAACACTCTGAATTAACAAAGTATCATGCCTTTCTTTTTCTTTGAAATATGCAAACAAAATCAACTGGCTGCTTTGGGTAGTAATAAAATGCCTTCTGCTTATCAATGTATCTAAAAATCTGGTTCACTTACCAAGTACATTTCTCAGCCGTAAATTTTACCTGCTTCCATTTCTGCCAAGTTAAGCCTTTTGATTGATGATGGGACCATGAAGACAGATACATCAAATATGCAGATGCGTCAGTCTCTTTGGGGACAAATGTTCTGGTCTGAGGTATGTGTGGCAGGGAAACGCATGCAGGGACAAGGCGCCTCAAAGAATTGCAGACGCTGGCAAAGTGTTTTACTTTGATCCTATAAAGAATTTGGCAGGGGAATTTCAGACTTCTATTTCAAAAGTACATTTAAACTGAACAGCTTGAAATACTGAAGTTGATGGTGTCTCTGACGGTACTGGTAATGTATTATTCTTTGGGTTCGCTTTATCTTTCCTGTTGTGAATAACAAGTTTTACACACAAAACCGTAATTAATTCCGAGTTTAGTTTGCCATTTGCATTTGAGCTTCCAGTCAAAATCTCTGAAAACCAGCAAGTGCAAATCTCAGACACACAAACAGCTATATTGACCCCGTCCTGCGCAAGGCAGTTGGCTGGCAGCCCCACGCTGGTGTCCCCAGCAGGCACTTGAAACCACGGTCTTGTCTCCGGTAGGAGACGTTATTGGACCACGTGTGCTGGTGTGGAGAACGTCAGGGATGGAGAAACTTCTGCAGCTTGAGACATGTTTCTGACAAACACAACCTGATGTGAAGTTTTCGTTGAATGGTATCTGCCCGTGTTGGAGACGAAGCTCTTCTCCTTGCAGGAAAGTGTTGGCCCATCGGTGTTACCGTGTACCCCTCTGCATGCGCAGTACTTGGAGCTCTTCAGGGAGGGCATGAGTTGATCCCTGTTTCCTCAGTCCCTGCCCAGATGATCTTCTCTTGGTTGCTTTTCCACACCTTAAATGTCAGCTTTCCTGGTAACCTGAGGCAACAAAAAACAAAACAAAATAATTAAGGGCCTAAATGGCCTGGGGAAGAGTTAGAGGGACAATTATGAGATGGCTGAAATGCTGTGAGGGGCAAAGACACAATTGCAGGATGGATAAAAATGCTGCAATTTTTCACAGACGGACACACACACAAAAATTAGGTCTCGTGTTTCATTTGCCCAGGCTCCAACAAACAGGGGTGCAAAGTCAGGATTTTTCTGTTGCTGCTCGCTGCAGTCACTGGGAGCTGTTTGTCTCTCTGCAGTACGGTAGTCTGATTTCCTGTCCTGGAAATTGCTGTTTTAACCGGGTTTTTTCTTTCCTTTTTCTAAAAATATAAGCCGGTTTCTTTCTGGTATGTCATTACCCCCTCTTTTTTAACAGCACTTCTCTTTCTGATGGATCTTCCTATTTTTTTATGCCTGGAATGAGTGTTGTTCCTCGTTCCGGACTGCGTTCGGTTGACTCAAGCTGTCACGGAGATGGATAATGATACATTTTTTTTGCATCAGCTTTTAATTTTGGAGCATGGGTGGAACTCGTCCAAAAAAAGGGCCCCGCAGTCTTCCCAGCTTCTTAATGGTCGAATACCAGCTTCTTGCTGCTGGAGGTTTCGTAGAAGCGTGGGGATCTGTGGGTGGTGTGGACAGGACCGTGAATGCCGTCCTGGTGGAGCCAGACCCCTGGGAGTGACCCCTTTTTACACACCAGCAGCAAACCACTCTCGGCGTCGGAGCACTTACCCACAGCGGGCCAACAGCTGCAGAAATCTCTCCAGCTCCTGGACTGAATCAAGGCTGAAACTCAAAAGGGAGCCTTGTAAAACCAGACCTTCATGCCACCTTCCGGCGGGGGGGAGCGGGAGAAGCCAGAAGCAAGTCAAGGGAATGGGCTGCCTCTGCTCTTCTCTTTGAATGGCTTTCCAGAATGCATTTTTCCCAAAATAACTGAATTGTCTATTTTTTTGTAGATTGTTCTATATTTGTTGATGAGCATTAAACTGACGTTTTCTGAGAACTGTCCAAAATGGCTTGAAGAACTCTTTGCAGAGTGGCAGTATCTCATTTAGAGCCCATCACTACGTGTGGCTGTGGTTGTCTTATCTTCTGTGCATTACTGTGCATTTCTTGACCTTGGATTTCACCTGCCACGGCATTTCAAGATGCCCATTTCAGGAGAGCCTTCTAAAGCTCTTTGCATTACTTTGAATACTCTGAATAAATTTGTATGGCTCAGCAAACTTCTCCCTTCATTATTCCCCTCCTTCCCAGGCCATTTATGAATATATCCTGTTTATCCCATGGCAGGGTTCTGCCACTCTGTCTGTGAAAACCTGACCATCGACCTCTATCTTTGGCATCCTAAATCGTGATCAGTTATTAACCCACAAGAAGGCTTCCCCTTATTTCACCATCCTTTAGTTCTTTTTTTCCTTCTTTCTTTCTAGATTTTTATCCTAACGTTTCTCCTACTGAGATGATTTTTCAGACTAATTCTGTATATGAAACGGTTCTGGTGTGGGAACCTTCATAAATTTCTCCTTAGTAAACAGCATGGCAAAAGTTAGATTTATCTTTTCATTTACAGTCTTGCATTCCTTAAATATTTCCATTGCATTTCAGTCTTCTTTCAGTTTTCCAGATTCTTTGGCAGATTATCTGTTTCTAAAAGTTTAGAAATATTTTTTTTTGGCCCAATTTACAAGTTGTTCCTTCAGAGATCTGGGGTTTTTTTGTGTGCTTTATTAGGGCTTTAAGTTTAATTTGCCAAGATTTTGTTTGGTTTTGTTTTTTGCTCATCTAGGTACAATTTTTACTTTTCGAAGGATTTCCTTTCACTCCTGTTTGCTCTGCTCTTTAATTATGTTGCCTTGTTATGGCCGTGTCTTAAACCCTTCCTTGATTGTGTATATTTTGCATGAGGCCCTAATATGCTAACAGGTGCCATGGAAACTTCCCTTTCTTACCCTTCCACCTGCTGCTTTTAATTTCTTTTTAACAAGCTTTCTCACTTTTTCTGATTATTTTTTTTTTCCCCCCTTCCCCATCTAAATCTAAATATAATAGTCATGTATTTGTGTGTTTTTTCCAGTCCTGCAATAGATTGAAGCTGAGTCTATTACGGTCACCGTTACTGAAAGTTTCTGTCGTCAATATTGGCATCTCAAAGCAGGTGCTGTGCATGTCGCAGGACTAAGTCAAGAGCAGGTAGCTTTACTCTGCATTGCTTTAGGGAATAGTTAACAACCTAAACAAAAAAATTGTGTTGCTGCCAATTAAAATCAGAGAGGCTCTCTCGAGGAGGGTTTATAAGCATAGATTTACAAGACAAGCTTTCATGAACCACGTGCCATAAAAATTCCTTAGCTTCATGCTAAGGTTTATCTTTTGGCTTTGCTGGCATTTCATAAATACAACACAGTAGTTCATGCTCTTAACTTTACTGGGACAAATTAGTCTTTAGTTAAATCTGAGTGTGGCAATCAGGTCTTTTAGCGCTTAATTGCTAGAGCTTGGTTATAGGATGTAAGTGGAGGGAGGCAGAGGGGAGCAGTTGCTCCTTGGCTGGGGTACTCTACCCGTCATGCTTGTCCTTTCTGTTGCCCACAGTATTTTCAAGATTGTCATGACCCTTTGTAAATTCCATAATTTTTAACATGCATACATGACTTGCTCACAGCAATCAGTTGGACCGGGGAAGGATACGGAAGCCAGACATCGAATAGCTAGGTGGAAATCAGATTGAAAAAATGGCTCCAGCCCACACTTCACTGTGACTTCTGGGGACATTTATCCCCATTTCAGCCGCCTTTTCTCTACGTGCTGCCTGGTGTTTGTCCCAGCGCCATATCTCTGTGGCAGGGCTCTTCATCATTTCTTGCAGACCTTCCAAGTCCTGCAATAAAGAGGAGAGGCGCTCTGCAGGCAGCAGCCCGCTTTACCATCCAGCCTGCAGCATCCCCTGAGCACGGCCACCCCCAGCGCTCACCTGTATTAGTGTGGAGTTTGGTATACTCGGCGGGGGGGGGGGCACTTAATGAGCCCTGCAGTTAGGCAGATATGCCGAGCATCCTCCCCTTTGGCAGTATCCTTGGGGCCAGTGGCTGGGGTGCCCACTGCCTCCTCTCCAGCTCTCCCCAAGGGCTCCAAGGCTGGTCTTCACCTACACCAGTGGCCCAAAGCTGACCTACCGACTGCACCCATTCACTGGAAGAGGTACCATTCCTCCTTGCTTTATATATTCCAGGTACTTCCTAAGTGCTCAGAGAATGCAGATGCTGGATCAGAAATCCTGTGGACCTTTCTAATAGCTGCATGTTCACCCCAGAGACGGCGTTTCTGCAGGCACGGCGGAGCCAGGGCTCCTGCTTTGCATCTGTGCCCTCCTGGCTTTCAGCAGCTAGCTGTACCGCTCGTCTTACGCCGTGCAGCTAATTGCATCATGATCAAGAAGTGGCTTCTGCTCTGTCTCGGGAAGATTTACATGTAGTTTTCTGCTATCACAGAGGAAACAGATTTTCCCTGATGCTGAGGCAGAATGGATAACGGACGCCCCACTTATCCCTGAGAGATTTTAATGCTTTGAAGTTCAAGATCGTAAATGTTCTCAGCAACAGTTACATCACTTGAAAAGGAGACCCGTTCAAATCTTTCAGCTTTCAGTGTGCCTGCTCCTGTAAAGCTATCTCAGAAGAAATCTCTTTGATATGTATTGGACTGAGATCATCACCTGCAGGCTCTTCTGTCTTGCCAGTTGCCAGTGGCTCTGAGGGGCTTGGCTGAGATCCTGACTTGGCATTGGCAGCTGAAAGAGCAGCTCCCCAGAGCAGCATGTCGTGGTCTGCAGGTCACTTGGTGACTTTCTGGCTTGCAAGGGCTCGTGGGAGATTTGCAAAAGTCTCCCTTGACTCCAGTTCAGGTCTTGGGGTTCACAGAGGCTGCTCTGGACTCTATGGGGATCAGTTGCCTTGGATTCAGTTGCAGATGTTCAATTGTGGTCTACACAGGGTGACTAGTAGACTTCAGACCTTGGGATTCTCTGGAGTGGGGTTAGGGGATGCTGGGCTGTGGGTGTGAGCAGCCCTTGCTTTGGTTTTACGTTGCAAAGCACCCTAGGGGAAATTGCTCTTAGCTCAACTAGGGCCAAGTCAGGTGCAAGTTAAGTATTTATTTGCCACGTAGCAAAATTAGAATAGAATAGAATAGTTGGAAGGGACCTGCAAGAATCATCTAGTCCGACTGCAATTGATAATGATTCACAACCACTTACAAAAAGGCAGTGGACGTGAACGAAAATAAGCAGGGAAATGTTTATTTAGAGCTTAAATCGGTCATAAACCCCTCTTTTGGTACGTAGGATTCAGCTAATAAGATGGCAGATGCTTCTCACCAACCATGCTTCATATAGCAGCGTGAGTGACATTGATGTGTTAGCCTGTTGCTGATTCTCGGTTGAACTAGACATGATGCTAATAAGATGCAGAATAACTGGTTTGTGGTGGACTGAGGCTTTTCCTAATCTTGACTTTGCAGTATACCGAGTCACACACCTATAATGTGGATGTAAACTGGAAAACTTCTGGTTCTAGTTACCTTTCCATGGATTGCGTAGACCTCTGCATATTAAACCAAGGGAAAAGCTGGTGACAGCGCTAAGTGTGTTACCTTCTGCAAAACCAGGGGCCAGAGGAGGGAGGTGGCACGCCGTGCATCGCAGTGCTGGTGGCCCCATGGCAGCATCGTGCTGTGACGCCGTTCCTCTGGGGAAGGTCGTTAGTCTGGTGCGTTAAGTGCAAGTGGCTTATGCCATCGCCTGCCTGGCAGCCCCCCCCTTGAGCCCCAGCCCCAGTGGGGTGTAACAGGGAGGCAGAGAACTCGGGGATATCATGTTCCTCTGTATTTATGAGAGGAGGAATGTGGGTGGAGGTTAGGGACCCAAATGGTCACGCAGACCGGGTGAAAGCCTTGAGCAGGAGCTCAGCTATACTCTTCAGCATCAGGAGATGCGCATTAGGGATGCCTCGGTCACGGGGAAAATGCCTGACAGAAGCTGCATTGTATTTGATGGGGATAAAGCAACCCTGGAGCACAAAGCTGCAGGAGAACAGGGTTTTTCCACTGCTCACGAAAGCAAGTCATTAAACACCGTGGCCTTTCACAGGAGTGCTTGTTGCGATCTAATAAAATACTCCCTGACAGTCTCTAGTCATCGTTTCATATTTTCTGTTTTGTTTTCAGCTGTGTGGCATTCGCTGTTTTTAAACCACCCAGTACACACGTTTCCAGCATGAACTTCTTCCTGCATAGACAGGGGCACTTGGATTTAAGCAGGTGCTGATTTTTAATTCTGTAACTGCTTTTTTTGTCAAAGCAGAGTCTGATACAGGATTCCCCGTGTTGGATGTAGCACTTTTAGAGCTACGAAGCTGCCACCAATAAAAATCCCAAGCTTGGTAGATGTTTTAGCATCGCTAGTGTGAGACTTTCAGTGCACATTGCTGAAACCGGAGGCCCTCCACATCAGACACTTCTTTTTCTGTTTATTTGTTAAAAGGTTGCATGTCCTGTTTTCTAGTCTGACTTGCTGATAGGCAGTATATACCAGCTAATGTTTGATACTGTCCCACGCAGTTCCTATGTTGACCCATAAGCACTAGGAATTACATTTTTCTGAGTCAAACCCAGTGCCATTTTGACTTAGAGTGCAACTGCCCTTTTGCTTAGCTACCTCTTTCTTTCTAAATAGGTTATATTCAGTGATTCTTAAAATCAGTCATGTGGATGTTCACATCAGGTTTCAGTCAACCAACTAGGTCAAATCTCTGCTCGTAGCTGAGCAGCTCTCATTCTTGTTTGTTAAACCAGCCTCCCTCTTTTGGGTGTGAGCGTCTACACATCTCTCTTCACGCTTTATCTTGATTTGTTTGCTTCTTACACCCTTGGTTTTACTGCAGGTAAGCAGTCATTTGTTTTCCCTCTTATTCTACTAATAGAAAAGACTTGCTTGTCCCCATTTTGCTTATTTTTTATACAGATGTGAAGCTAGGAGCTCCCTTCCATGGGCAAACGCAACTCTTCTTTGGAAAGCCTGAGCAGGGCACGCTTTTTGTAAAATGATGGTGATGGTGCTGTTTGTTTTCACATTCTTTTTATATACTATAATGCAGTAGTTAGATCAGTTGCCCCACAAGCAGGGACCCATTTCAGCTGGCACAGAGCCGAGAAAGGGGTGCGATCCAGTTGCATAAAAAGGCTGCAGCTCCTGAAGGATTTACTTGGACCAAAAATGCCAAGTCCCCGTGGATGTTTGGTGGCAGCTGAGCAGATGTATGTGGCCAGTGTGTTCAAGGGGGGAACCTGAAATTAGGAGAAAACCAATTAGGAGAAAACCAATGCGCATCCTCTCTCTTGAACTTTTCCACACAGCACACCTGAACAAGACTTAAGTTAACCAGCCATGCATGTAGATTTTGTGTAATATCATTATTACTTGATTTTATAGCAAAGATGTTAACGATGTTGGCATTTGCCTTGCGATAGTTATTGCTCCCAAGTTAGCATCTTGTGTGAAAAAGGACCTGTTGACATCTCTTGGGATGCTGGCTTGAAGCTTGGGTCTTGTCTGTAAAATTTAGTGGCACCAATGAACCTACTTGAGTTAAATAAGAGCAAGTCCCTTCTACAGGCCCTGACTTCACCTAGGAATTCCCAAAAAAGAAGGCTGTACTCATTTACTGGAACGGGATTGTAAACCAATACTATGCCACTGTATTGCTTTCATCTGTCCTAAAGCTGCTGATGTATTTTCACTGGCACTGCCGTGCCATCCAAAGTTAGGTTTAGGACAAAACATTTTTTTCTGAATTTAAACATTAACCAGCAAACCGTCCAACATTTGTTTTGGCTGTAAATAGGAATTTGTTCTTATAAGCCTTCCCAATTCTTCTTATTTCATTGAAAAAACGTCATTTTTATGGAAGGGGAAAAATCAGGCATAGAAAATCTAAGGTGCTTGTGACATCTTACACCGCTGAGCTCAATTTTGTGGAGAATGGCTTTGCCCCTTAGTTTTCATTATGCTGCTCATGTTTCTGATCATCTCAGTCAGCTTTTCCCTCCTAGTCCTTCTCCATCTCCTCCCAGCCTGCCAAGACGTTTGCACCAGCCTTAAATAGAAAGGCTGGTTTCATATCCGTGCCTGTTCCCAAGTGGAACAAGGGAAGTTCTGTGCCTTTTTAATCAGGAGAAGCAGACCTGGGGACAGATTAATCTCTCAGGGTGATTTTTAGCTCTGGGCTACGTGGCAAGCAACCTTGCAGTTTAGCCTCCTCCCTTGCATGGAGCTGAGGGTTAATTTTTGTGGGTGTTTTGCAATGCTTCGCATTGAGAGATGGGCAGCCGCTTCTTTCACTGTGTAGGGGAGGTAAGAGAAGTGGCAGGGATACGCCGCAGAGCTGGGCGTGAAACCCAGGCTTCTGATGTTGCGGACGCAGGACCACCCCGCATGCTTCTGGCCGGTGAAATGCTATATTCCTCTCTGCAGAAAGCAGAGGCTGGTGCTGTGCACTGCTATGGCTGCTTTGATGCCCCACGTTCAGAGGATGGTTGGAGTTCAGCTCCAACAACCTCGGAGAAGGCTGGGCAAGAGGCGAAGGAGCAGAGGGCTGACGGTGGGCATCGCTTAGGCTGGCTGGGCTGCACCAGGGCAGGAGGCTGGTTGTGGCTTGTTGGGTGCTGTGTCAGCTTTATGCAAGAAGATGGAGGGAGTTTTAGAAAGCGAGAAGAAAGCCATCGTTTTTCAATTTAAAAATTAAAAAAAAAAAAAAAGGAAGAAAATGGCATCTTCCCAGCTGCCCAACCTGCCAGTGATTGCGGGTGGATTAATGGAGCTGCCTGCGTGACCTTCTCTTGATAAAGCATTAATAGACAGGATATAATAAATGGAAACCTTGACAGTATAATTGGTAATAAGCTTAGTCAAACGCACTTGGTATTCCTTACTTGGACAAAACTATAACTCTGCTGGTAACTGTGAGAGCGCTGCTGAATTTGGACCCTGCAGAGATGATTGACTGAGCGTCACCCAGTATTTCTAATTCCACAGTTGGGGCGGTGCAAAATCAATGCAGCCCCCGTCGAACAGGTGAAATCCTGCCGTATCAAGACATCTCAAATCTAATTGTTAACGCGCTATCTACTGGCATTGGGGGGAATTCCTTTGGAATTGGTTAGCAGCCCAATGCTAGTTAATATTTTTATCAGTGGTAAAGAAGGCTGTAATGAAAAAAGGGGACGAGCTGCAGCTTAGACTTGTGTAACAACAACAAAAGGGTTCATAGATGGGTATAAGACATACAAACATGGGAGCATCCTAGCAAAAGGTGCAACGAGCATGGGCCTGCGTCGGATTCCATATGACTGTTCTCATGTTTTTTCCTGGGCTCGCTCTCCTCTATTTAGTTTCTGTATTTGACAGACCAGATGATTCCTTCTGGTCTTAAAGTTTCATGGACACATTCAACTGGTGGAAGTGAGAGACAGCCCAGCCTGTGTCATGGGACAGCTGAGGCATCTTGGATAATTATAAAACAAATAAATGCAGTGATGATGTAAGTGCACAGAGTGAAACCGCTGCTGGGAGTGGGATGGAGATGGTGCACGGCATTTCTTTGCACCGGAAAAGATGAACGGAGCTGGGAGGGAGCTCCATCCCGGGCTGGGAGAGCACCTCCAGAGCAGCACTGTCGCACCGGGCAGCGAGTGCCCAACTGCCTTCCTCCCTCTTCTGCGCCAGGAATGATGCTCAAGGCAAAATAACAGCACCTTGTGTATTTTTTCTCGTGGGTTTTTGCTCTTTCAGGAGAACCACAGACTCTGTTTTGGGTAGGAAACGTAGTGAACTTGTCTGTGCCTTGTGTGACAGCTCTTCTTGATGGAGCGCAGCTTCAGCGGTACGGTGCTCCTCACATTGATTTGCTGCAAAAAATTCACCTTTATTTAAAGAAAGGTATTTGAACTAAATAAGCCAGACTGCCGGTACTACTAATACCAGCTGCAAAAATAGGTGGTAACTACTAATATACTGCTAAACACTTCCACTGTGGGTAGCTGCGGTAGGTTTTTTCCATTTCTCACTGAGCTGGGAAGTGAAACCGTGGCTAAGCGGTATTTTGGTGGTCAGAGCCGGTCTGGAGTCGGAATTCCCACTTGGTGGCAAACATTTTTTTTATATCAAATGGCAAATAAAAAAAATTGAATTTTGAATTTTTTTTTTAAATTTGCAGTGGAATAGCCATTCTTCTGTTCCAAACAGCAGTTATTGGGCCATGTATACATCAAACTTTTCAAATAACGTTATTTCAGTGTTGTTTAATACACCATTAGGATAGTGTGTATTTGAATATATATATGCTGGTTTTACAAGAATTAAATTTAAGGAGAGAAAATGCATTTTGCTTCCCGACAGTGCTTTCTGCCGGTGTCTGGGACTGACCTCTCTCATCTCCACCAGCTACAGATGCCACACGTTTCATGGGGCAGCAGCTTTGCAGCCCTCGGCATCAGGAGGCGAGTCCCAATTCTGAACTCAAGAGCGTCAATATTCACGATGGAGGAGCAAGGCGTGCAAACCACGCGTACTGCAGGTGTCTCGCTGCAGGGCCAGGTGCAGTTTGCTCTTTAGACTGGAGCAGATCAGTTACTCCCTTATTGCTTTGCTTTATTATTATTGTGCGATTTCTCCTTCTGAGAAGTGGGCTTCAATCTGCAGCTGAAAATATTCCCAAAGCGCTGTTTTAATATTTATTTTCATCCAACTTCCTATTACTGTGGCAACATGCTCTTTGAATTTCATTAGTTGTATGCATTTAAGTTCCCTTTTTAAACCTTTATAAGGTCAGACCCTGCTTGGGTAAATCAACAATTTATTAAATTTGAGTTTCTGAGTAATATTTTTTCTTCAACAGCTGTAGATCACAGGTAGTGAGGGCATTAGGGCTTCTGCCTTTTCGAGAAGTATTTGTGGGCATTATTGATAAGCACGTGCACCAAATTATTCTGTAATTACAGAAACATCTTCCATTGCAGATTCATTCTCATGCACTCACCGTCCCTCAGCAGCACATTGCAGAATACCTGCACTGAAATAACACGGGAGGTGGGGTGTGCAGGATCTCGTGCCATGCTCTCCAACACGAGGACTCAAAGCTTTTGCAGCTGAAGCTGCTCCAGAGCTCCCTGGGGCTACTGGACCCTCTCCCTGAGCTCTGGGGTGGCAGGGAGCACATATTGTGGGGTGCTGAGTATCCTACACAGGCTATGGTACTGCTGCCTGACCAGCGGCGGGTGCGATGCCGACCTCAGGATTGCTCCTTCTGGGTAGCTGGGGTTTCACAGGGAGGTTTTGTAGCCCTGCCCTGGCCACCTGATGCATCCCAGCTGGTTTTCTGCCCAGCCAAGACTCACATCACCCAGAAGAGGGTTCAGCTGGGGAGGCAGCCAGCCCATGCCAGCCCCTGTTCCCCGTACATCTCGCTTTAGTAATGATTTCTATAGCAGAGCTGATGTCCTCTCACTTAATTGCCCACTGCTCTGGCCCCTGGGAAACAAGCCCTCGGTTGCCTTCACCTGTGGCTTGCATGGGGAGGGGGCAGCTTGACAGTCGAGAAAGTATAGGTAGTTCTGCCCCCTTTGGGCTTCCGGAGGGGTTTTCCTTCAATAAAGGGGGCTCTTTGCAGTCTTTTTCTTTTCGCGGCAACTCGTGAAAGTAGGGTGTGAGAAGATGGTTTAGCACGCGTTGGCCGTCCCCCTGCAGAAAGGGCCCCGCAATCTGCGAAGCAGAGTTGCTGCTGCCTCTTCAAGCATGCGTTTGTGCTGGAGAAGTGCCAGCGGGGAGCCCTTGGCTGGCAGGAGGCTGAGCTGCCCCAAACTTCTCATTCACGTTTTATGTGCAACTTTCCAACTGAAGTTCAACTCGGAATACACCAAATAATTCAATTACATCTCTGCTGCTGGGTTATATAAGAGAAAGCTGAAATTGCGCCTCATTTCACAAGGTAAAGCGTGTCCTTCTGCTGATCTGAACAATTTCCCTGGTTTGCAGTGTGGTTCCGCTGTGCCTCCTCGGCTGAGCTGGGGCTTCAGGGGCAGAGAGGGAGCTTTAGATGTTTTCTACATTGACTGGAGTCATTTAAACGTACTAAACCTGGGCTTACTGTGTGTATTTTTAATGGTGTTTCAGCACGCCGAGGAGACCGGAGCAGCTGGATCAAGCCACAGGCCAGCGGTCAGCGTCCCCCTCCCTCGCACAGACTGCACCCAGCTCCCAGAGCCCACGGGAGATGAGGGGCCGGGGCCAGCCCGGACCGCCGGCGGAGGGACCGCGGAGGATGCTGCAGGTGGATGCCAGGAGCCAGGGCTCGGGGAGGTCTCCCTCAGCCTCGCCGGACCGGGGCAGCACCCCTACCTCTCCCTACTCGCTCCCACAGATTGCCCCCCTCCCCAGCAGCACGCTCTGCCCCATATGCAAGACAACGGAGCTTACCTCCTCTCCCGGCCAGCCGAACTTCAATGCCTGCACCCAGTGTCACAGCAAAGTCTGCAACCAGTGCGGCTTCAACCCCAACCCGCACCTCACCCAGGTAATGCCTCCTCTTCCTCGGGTAGCCTCCCCGGCCAGTTTGGGTGGGTGGTGGGGTGGCCACCACCCCTGAGGCCTGCAAGGAGCGGTTCTTGCTTTCTCCAAGCACGGAAGTTGCACCTTTACTTTTAGCAGCTGCAAAGCATTGACCAAGAGCAAGAGCTCTGCTGGCTGATCAGGGGTTAATTGCCATAATGTGAGCTTTGATGAGGCAAGGGAGGTAAACTGGTTAAAGGGAAATGGTAGACCACCAGAGAGTTTCAGTCTCTGTTGTTGAGACCCAAGAACGCTTGGCTGAGGTGAGCTCTACATGCACAAAATTGTCCTGAAGTTGAAGGACTCAACAGTGGGAGGGGAGCAGAGGGGTTGCTGGCAACCCCAAGATGTCGAGCGTTGTAGACCCTGACTCATCCCAGGTGGTGATGTTTTGGTGGCAGATGAGTTTCAGAGAGCATCACGCTCAGCAGCAGGAGAGAAGTGCGAAGAGTCGTGCGCAAGATGATGCCTCGCTGGGGGAGCGTTCCGTGGGATGTGCGAAGTGGATGTGCAGGGTTCCCGGGGGTGGATCCGGCAGCGGCGGTGAGCAGGGGGTGCTGGGGCTGGCTGGGCTGTGGGGCTCCCCGTTCCAATCTGGCAGGTCAGAGACTTCCACACAGGGTGGGGAGCGACTTGGATGCTTTTGGCAGCTGTTCAGATCCAAACCATGGGGATTCCTACTCTCAGGCTTAGTAACAGAAAGTTTAAGCCGCACTTTGGAAAGCCACTGTGCCATTCCAGTGTGTGAGAGAACAGGATTCAGGCACTGAAGTCCCCTGGGTTTCTGGTAAGCACGCAGTGCTCGCTCCTGACACCAGACATGGCGGTTTCGAAACACCGTTGTTTGAGAGGCTCCGGTCTTCCAGTCCCTTTTCCTGGCAGAAGGAGAGTTGGGGTAGCTGATACCCCTGGTCTCGTGAGATGTAATTAACTGGGTACTGCTTTTGTACGCCTGTAAAGAGGTTTTTACCCCTGCGAAGCTCAGTATAAGGTCTTGGGTCTTAATAAGGGGCCCTGAGGTGGGAATTCAGGCACCTGCAAGGAAGTGCCAGGGGTCACTTTTCTGTTTCACTTTTAAATAGATTCACCAAACATTTATTTTGCTGTCCAAGCATTGCATTGAAAGTTGACCAGCTACTCTGAGTAGTATCAGTTAACCAGCAGACAAACAAAAATGCACCAGTTGCTCGGTTTCTGGTCAGCCTGGGCTGTCTCCTCTGCCTTGCCCCAAGAGCTTTCCCACAGTGGGCTCTACCCCGAGTCTCTCTTGCAGATACCCGCACTAAAACGCGTGTGTGCAGCGTGCGTGAAGTTTCTGCTTAGCATCTCTGGGTCTCTATGCCCTCTGAAATGTGGTTGATTGTGGAGCCTTTTTAAACACCCAATCAAAAAAAATTGGACCTGAGATGAAAAAAGATGCGGGTTTTTTGTTTGTTTGTTCTGCGTTTAATATGCATTTCAACAGCAAGCAACCTTATGACTTGTAAGTAGGTCGCTGAGGGAGCTGGGGGATGCAAACAGCTGTCCAAGAGAAATGTTTGCAGCTTGTGTTGGCAGCCCGTGTGATGGGCTGGCTGGGGGAGCCGCGGTGCTTACTGCCTTCTTGAAGTGTGACTCGCTTTCCTTGGCACAATTACTTGTGCTGCTATTCCAGAGTCCCACAGAAAGGTGACTGAAGCAGTCTGGTGGTGTTAAAAAGGGTTAACAGGAGCAGGGGGCGGGGGGTGGGCAGCTCGGAGGTTGCTCTCTTTCTTGATAGCAGGAGCCGGGTTGGAAAAGATCTCCAGGGATCACGTAGTCCGACCTCCACTCAAAGCAGAGATCAGGCGAGGGAGCTCTGGGCTTTATCCCGTTGGGTCTCAGAAGCTCCCACGGATGGACATGCCAGTCCCGCCTGCTCCACTGCTTGACCATCCTCACGGGGAAAAACCTCCATCCAGCCTGGTCCCTCAAACCCAGCAGGTGCTGCGGGGCGGGGGGGGCACAGTGCCGCTCATGAGGCGGTTTGTGGGGCTGTATCTTCCGTTTGCTTTTCCTTAGGAATGTGTTTTCATGTGAATAGTTGATGTTTCTACTTCGTGCTGTGGTAGATACGGATTTTTAACTTCTCTTTCTGCTTTCAAGGCTCTCTAGCAGGATTAAATTGTCAAAAATATCACATTTTCTAAGAAAACCAAACCCAAGGAAACCAAAATTGTGTTTTACTTGGTACCTCCTCTCCTGCACCGTCTGTGGGACTGCCAGAAACTGCAGGTGTGGTGAGGTGGGAACGCCAGTACTTGTTTGGCATGAGGATTTCTGAAACTTCTTTGAGAGCCTGGTTTTGAAAATAAAGTGTTTATATAAGCTTGATGGACCTTTTTTTTTTTAATATATATATAAGCTATAAAATAGCTTTTTTACATATATCTGTATATATAAATAAAATAACAACAGACTTAGTGTGTGAGCTGTAGTCCATCACCCTCCATCCTGCCACTTAAAAATACCAAGAGCAGATTTTTCAGAGGAGGGTTAACTGTACCTCCTAGCAAAACACCTTAACTTGATAATTAGGTGATACCTTCTACTCGGAAGCACGTATGTTCCTTTGAAATACTATTTTTCTTTGTCTTTCTTAATTTATTCCTTTCCATGTGGCTTGATGGTCATTTTATCTTAAAAGCAAGTAATAAATTTCCATCATGACGAAGCAGTTGGCCTCTGTGGCGTCTTGAGTTGATCGCTTGCTGAGGAAAAAAAAAACCCAAACCTTTTTTTTTGTAAATTTTTTTTTTAATTCGCTGTCTTTTTTATTCCTTTGAGCAGCAGCTCGTTCTTGTTTCACAAGACTGGGCAAACAGAGGTTCCTGTCTGCTGTCGGTGTCACTCAATATTTTACGTGTAGATAATCATATTCTTCCCTCTGTTCATCTCCGCGCTCCGAAATAACTGCTGTCGTCGTTTTCAATTTGGTCGCGTGCAGGCGTGCCAGTTTTCTCGTTCATTCACTTATTCCTGAAGGTCAGTGCTCTTGCCATAGATGGTTATTTTAAGCAAGGGGAAATGTGAAGCAGGGAGCTATGATGGCACCGTTAAAGACGAGAAGTTATGAAATAGCATGGTGAAATGTAACAGTTTGCTTACACTCCTGCACAGGAAATAGGTTTCTGAATGGAGATGTGTTATTTTAAATGCAATATTGCAGCCCTAACATTCTAGCAGGATTTTATATTTCTCATTAAAACTTTTTTTGAGTTTTCCTCTGTTGTCTTTGAGGGTTTTTTTGGACAGCTTGTTCTGCAGGACCGTACCAGCAATGCTGTCATCTCCAGGGGGGAATAGCTCGGTTTCAAGCCAGTACAATAGGTTTAGAAAATCCTCTTTTTGTACATCTTTCACTTTGTGATGCCGCTCCTGTGGCTTTCGCCTGACTGATCCTGCAGCATGTTCATCTGATTGGATTTGCTCTGTTTGGTATCATAAGGAGTAACCTGCAGGCATCCTTTCTGTTTCTCTGGGGTTTTGAAGTGCCACTGCACATTGCTAATTTGATAAATTAATTTCTTCTTCAGTGTTCTCTTAAAATTTGTTGAGTTTCTTTTAATTCATTTCCTCCCCATCCTAGGTGCTAAACCGAAAACATGTAGAACTTGGTTTTGATTTTAATCAACAGCAGTGGTGCAGCATTAAAATATGTGCTTCAGCTAGTGCTGAAATGAAACTCAAAATGTCTGGCTGGCTAATAGGTTTGCTTAGTACCATTTGGTTTTATAGAAAATCTTTGTGTTCTTCCTTACATTTCTAATGTGCTTTTTTTTAGTTTGAAATCGTGTTCATTGGATGCAGTTTCATAAGTATCGAGATGCACGCAATAGACTTTTTTTTTTCCGCACCCTGTATAAAAGGAGCATCTTTATCCATGTATGTTCTTCACCAAATTACTTTCTTTTTGAAGTCCCTGCTTTCATCCCCGAGCCATTTTGAATCTATTCGCTGTATTTGTGACTGTATGAAGTGGTGATACTTGTTAAACTCCAGTTCTGGCCCATGTTTTTAGCTCTACTTAAGGAGATTGAAGAGATTCTTTGTACTTTTTACATCATGAATATAATGTAATATGAAAATATGAAATATTTAAAATATTTGAGAATAAATCTGTTCCCTTCATGCTCCGTGCCATGTAAGATCATCACCAACCTTTGATCATGGACCTTCGGCAAGTGAAACGTAAAAACTCTCAGGGAGGATTAGAAACTTGCTGGTTGGTTTCCCAACAGCGGTCAGGGTTGTTTGTCAGGCGAGGAAAACCTCTCAGCAGCTCTTGAGTTATCTGTAGCGGGAGGAGATACCTAAAAACTTTAAATGGTTTTTGTGGCTAAATGTTGCAATTGTATTGATGAAAAATAGGCCATCAGCTGAGGAGATGAGAATGAAATAGTAGAAGTATGAATGTCCAGTGTAGGGCCGTATTTATCTTATCATAATGTAACAGTAGACGGTTTTCTGCTCAATAGTGTAAGAAAATTTGGGTAAAGTGAAGCAAAGAAGGAGGAGCTAGGGGAAGCAGAGGGGTGACAAAGTGCTCAGCAGAGCATCTCTGGCAGTAGGAGCGGGGCTCGTTGGCGCTGGAGGGATGGCCTTGGCCCAAAGCCTTCTCCAGCCCAGCTCTACCAGCAGGAGCGGTGCCTGCCCGCAGCATCACCTCGTTCATTTAGCAAATGACTTTTAAAAAACAAAACCAAACAAAAAACATCCAAAACAAAACAAAAAAACCCAACCGGTCACAGAAATTGTGAAGGTGTTCATATGCTGCTTTTCCTAAGAGCCCATTTCTCATTTGGTTTGTTGTCTCAATTTTATACCTTGCAGCGTGTTAGTGTCCCATTTTTAGTAAAACTTGCCGGTTTTGTGAATTAAGGGCCCAGTCTGAATTATTTATGCTTCAGGAGGCTTTAGTTTGACTACTGACCACTGGTTTGGCGGCCCCACAAGCAAAGGGCTGTGCTTAGGGGTGCCAGGGGGGTCATTAGTTCTACGTTAAAGCGACGGCCATTATTAATAGCAGTAAATCCCCCATCTCTTCTTCTCGTCCATCTCATCTCCTGCCTGTCATTCATTGAACATCCAACCATTTACAGGTCTCTGACGCCCGCTGTGTAAGCACAGGCAAAATCCCTGTTGGTGTCAGTGCTTTTACCCTGGGGTCTAATAGATGCTAAAACGATTGGGTGGGGAGTAGCTGGGTGCAAGTCCCTTGTGGGCTGGGTAGCCCTGAAGTCGTCGGAGCACGACTGTAATTTATGTTTCTGTAATTTATGTGGCTTGAAGCCCATGTTTTGTAATATGCTGTGCTCTGACACGCTGCCCCATCGTTTCTGGGTGTTAATGTGGTGGTTTCTGGGACTCTGGCTGTGTGCAGCGAGCTCGGGAGGACTGGCTGGAAAAAGGGTATCTACTTGCTGGTAGATAATTAAACACGATTTTTATGAGAGATTTGATCTCCCCTGTCTCTCTATGCCTTTTCAAACAACCAAACTGGTCCTTCTCCTTCTTGGCTCTTTGTTGAGAAGCTGCGGGGTGATGCTGGCGTGGCATCTCCTAGATTTCAAAGTTTTCTCTGGGTGCGCCAGCTCTGTGTTTGATTTAGCTCTTTGCAATGGGAGTGACAGCAGGGGAGGACCTGTGAGATTACATTTACACAGTCTCTTCTCTCACTGAGGGGCAAAGCCAACAAGGTTTTCTCCTGCCCTTGGGACCTTGCTGGCTATTCATTTTCCTGGCTGTGAAGCACCTTCCAGCCTCAGCTGTTGGTATGCGTGTAGCACCGCGTCTCGAAGATGTATTATTGTGTTCGTGCAGAAACGCAAGGCTGTATTTAGAGATTATAGTTCCCCCTCACCTTAAAGAATGGCTCTGCTGGGTCTGAAAAATGCTGGATCTCAAAAAGCAGATCCTATAGTGGAGTAATATTTAACGGTGAGTGTTTCTGTGGTCTGGCATCCCCCAGGGGATTTCACCCCCCGATGCCACGCTCGTGGTGGCCGTGGTAGAGGAGTGGGTAGCTGGGGAGGTAAGGCTGTAGCTCTGGCTGTGTAAGCAGTAGTCCTCCCTTCTGTGCACCTTTCAGCAAGTTCAGGAGTATGTTTTTTCCTCCTGTGATCAGGTCAAAACCCGGGGAGCCTTTGGGCGGCAGGATTTGTGTGCTGCTGTAGTGTTAGACAGCTCTTTGCATCTGTATGTGGCAATGTTGCGCCCCATATCCATCAAGATCGCCGAGTTGCTGAGCCAAGTTGCCCGTTTCAGAATGATTTCTCTTTTGAGATCATCCTTCTTCATGATATAGCTGTAAAAATAAATCTGTCGTTAGCATTACGTTGCAGATCCAGGAGAAATTTTCCATTCGATCAGGCTGCGCAACAGGAGAGAAATGTGAGTTTTATTCCAATTTGTTGTTTGTTTTTAGCAGAGCTTCAGCCAGCAGTGACCCGTATGGCACAGCGTGTGATGCTGTTTGCAGGAGCCAGGGTTCCTCACGGCTGCTGCCTTCTCATAAGGATGCAGCCATTTGGGCTGCATCTGCCCTGAGAAGCACCCGCCAGGGCAGGGATGCTTGGTCCGCTCTGCTGCCACGGGGCAGCTCCCGTCCCCAGTGCTCGGGGTTAGCATCTGTGGCGTGGGCTGGCCGGGACCAGCCTACCTGAAGAAGCCCTACTGCCCTCTTCAAGAGCACCTTGTGAGCTAGGCACTAAAAATATGCTCTTTGTTTTTGCAGTGAATATTCTCTATCTTTTTTTTTTTTTACGGTGAGAAAATATTGATAGGAACCTGGAATTTATCGCCCTGGACCAACAGGTTGCATGTGTGTGTATTTCCCACATTTTAGTGCTTCCTCAGCACTGCCCTTCACCTCTTAATCCCCTTATCCCTGCACCAAGTATCTCAGACTTCATTTCATCCTGTATCTGCAGTGTTGCAGTGAAGGATGCTTTTGTTGTCTCTTGGTTGGACTTTTTTTTTTTTTTACTTATTTCTGCTCTGTCTTTTTTTAATAGGGTGATTAGCAGTGAATAAAGCAACTAATACAAAGCTGGAAAGTAACGTACTTGCTGAGGCTTTCTACTTATGACTCGTTTGCCTTTTCGGCCTCTGCTGCAGCCGGAGCAGGGGCTTCTCCCAGCCGTCTGCAGTGACGTGCGACTTGTCTGTTCAACAGATCACAATTTAAGTTGGAGCCAACAACCAAAAAAAAAAAAAGCAGCTCGTGAGTAATTCTGGCCGTTCCTCCCAGTATGCCGCCTTTCGCTGCACTCTGCGTAGATGATTCAAATAATGCAAAATTCACTTGTGGAAAATGTCAAAAAATATCTTGGCTAAATGGTTCCTGGTGACTAATGGGGCTGGTGTTGCTCGCGGTGGCTCCCCTCCGCTGACGGCTGGCTCCGATGAGCCACGGCAGCAGGGACCTGACTGTGGGGGACACAGAAGGGTCCGTGGTGACATGTTAAATTGTTCAGAGGGGACAGCTTCCCGCACGGCAGAGCGATGCTGTGGTGGAGAGGGGGAATAAAAACAACTGCAAGTAAATAGGAGTACTCCTGAGAGATGGGAAGTGGCCTGCTTTCTTCTTGGCATCTTCGGTCGCTTGATAAATACCAAGCCCAGCAAGCTGCACGCGCTGAGCCACCACCGCCCTGAGTCGTCCTTCCCTCGGTACATTAAGTTACGGCAAGCTGTTTGCTTGGACGAGGCACGGTTTTCCTCTGGCTTTCAACTTGCATATCACTTTATCGTTAAAAAGAAAAGCGAGCTGAGGATCAGAAGCAGCTGTCAAGCTCACCAAAGCAGAGTGGGGTACTGAGTCAGAGGCTCCCCGTGTTTTTGAAAGCTTTGCTGTACCTGCTACTTGCTTTCAGCTCCCTCCCCTGGATGTCCCCGGGTAGAGGACTAAGATCATTTACAGCCTGTGGTGGTGGATGGAGCTATTTTGCTCACGCAGATACTGCTCAAGGTTTTCCTACCAGTCGAGCGTGTGAAATCTCACACGTGGTTGAGCGTCCCCCTGCATCCCACTCACCGCACACAAAATATCCCAGAGAGCAGCAGTTGCACAGGGCTTTATAGCCCTCACTTGTACGTCTGGTTTGCAGCGTGCGCTTGGTGGTGAAACGCTGCGCTGCCTTCAGGGAGCGCTTAGGAGGAAACTTCAGGCACTTTCAGTGCCTCGACGGGGATTGAGTTCATTGCAGCCAAATTAATTCCTATTTACTATCTTTCTCCAAGCAGCAGAGAGCAGGGTGGTTATAATGGGGGGTGTCAGGCGCTCCCCGCTAGCACCCACCCTGCAACCCCTACGGTGCTGTCTCGGGGGCCGTGTCTCTGGTGCGGCAGAAGGGTGCCCAGTGGGAGAGCCCCGGCGCAGGAGGAGATGCTGTGATGTGGCTTTTCCCACCCTGGCTGGTAAAACATATGAGGCCTGTCTGGTCCTTAAAGACAGTGGAGTTTGGCAGAGGTGGCCACATCTCGGCAGCGTTTGTTTTGACGGGAATTTTAGCCAATCGCTGTTGCTATTTATAGAGCTGGGTGGGCTCCCATCGCCAGAAACCAGCTTGCTTCTTCCTAACCCTGTCTCTTGTCTGTCTCTTGGCCACAGTCACATTTTGGTGCTAAAAAGGGATTTACATAGTGTGGCAGACTGAAAAGTATCAGAGACTTCTGGAAACAGTCCTGTGAATGCAGTAAGGTGTTTGTGGGACAGCAGTTTGTGCCTGCAGAGGTGTTCCTCACCACCTTAATCCAAGCTCATACAGCTTTGCTCCTGGACCTCACCCTCCTGTCGTACCCAGCTCCTCATCTCAGAGACGTAATATGGAGCCGTGCTCCCGGGCAGCCCTTATCTGACGGGGTGTGGTGCTAACTGGACTATGAAAACGGGTTATTTTAACTCTGATTGGAAATGCTGTTTTATCTAGGCTGTAAACCTTTTGATCAAGGACAGCTGAAGGGTGGGATGTTTCAGCTCTGGCTTCGGTTCATGTTGTAAACAGGCTGTGCTGTTGGCTTGGCTTTGTGTTCCAGGTGAAATCAAAGCTGAGTTGTTGGAAGGGCTCAACAGGGAAATCCAGAGAGTGAGATGTGGTCTTAATGGGATGGGAGCAGACTATGCAGCAGGTCTGTGGGATTAAAGGTTTATCAGAATGAGTTAAGACACGGACGTAACATGGTGGAAAACCAGCTGGAAGTCAGTTTTGAAGACTGAAGGGCTGGTGTGCCCCTCCCCTTCCTCCCTTGCCCCCTGCCCTGCCCACCGTGATGCCCATCTCCGCCATCTTAATAGAGCTCCAACTGCTTGTGCAGCAGCCCTGCTGCCAGATCACGGCTCATGAAAATCCCCCAAGACGGGAAGAAGACTTAACATTGACTTCTTGCTCCCTCCCTGCCTGCTTTATCACCCTCTTGCTGTGCCCAAGCCATGGGGTTAGACTGGCCGGACCCTTGAGTTGGAGACCTCCGTGGAAGAGACCTGAGCGGTGGGTAGGTCAGATGTGTCTGTCAGTCTTACGGAGAGGAAGTTTTGGTGCCCACCTACCTCCAGCCGCCCTCTCCCCCTTCTAACGAGCTTGACACAGTATTCCTGTTAGACGGAAACAGAAGCGCAAACACTTGGGCTCATATGTTCAGCAAAGCCCAGATTATTCTGAATCATCCAGTATCCTTATCAGAGCGCTACAGACGGCACTTGCATCAGTCACAGCACGGGCTAGCGGAGTCGGTGGCAGTGCTCTGCCCGTTTTAATTGCCACAAGCAAGCAGCTATTTGAAGCCCTGTCCCCGAAGAGCAAATGAGCTTGTCACTGCACGTAACTCAGCTTTGCAAGAAACACGGGCTCAGCAAGCGTTCCCTATTAAAAGCCTGCTAAGGATGCAAAGGTATAGGGCCGCATGTATAGTGCAGCAAACAGCTGGGCATGCTGGAGTGGCGGCACTGCTAGGCTTGGCTCTAGGAATGGGAACTCCCCTTGGGATTATAGTTTTGGGGTTTTCTTTTCCCCCTGTCTCTTAATTGCAGAGAACCCTGATGCCTAAAGACGTAGGCAGGGGTCGGGGGGGAAGCTGGAAAGGCTGTGTCCCTGCAACGCCTTGGGTGTGGGGTTTCTCCAAAACCAGCTTCGTCATGCGTCTGGGCCACACAGTGGTTCTGCTCAGCTCCTCCTGGGCTCTCAGATGTACCATGTCGTCTTTCTTCCCTGCGAGACATCCCGTGTTTCTCCTGATCTCCTGGAAGGCACTGCTTGCCGCTCTTTCCCCCTGTGAACAGAGTATGATGCCCAGTAGATAAAATACCAGGTCTAGTGGAAAGGTCGGGCTAAATACTAGTAGTCTGTGCTAAAATTCCCCTGGCGACCTGAGGAAGAGTTGAATTACCTGAATTTCTGGATTCCTCAGTAATAATGAGCATACTTATTGTGGGGAGAGGCTTGTCCTTGAGCATGCCTGCCTCTGTTTTGCCCATGATGGGCAGCACGTACTCGACATATTGCAAAACCTTTCAAGCTTCGAGAAAAGCAAATACCCTTTGTGTTTGGTGGAGCACAGCGCGCTAATGCAAGACCAGCGGTGCTGGGGCAGAGGAGGGCAACCCCCAACAGGTGAAGCCCAGTTAAACTGAGCCCTTCTTGTACCCAGATGGTCTGGTTTCCTCTAGTCCTGACCAACCTGCCCAAGGGACCTTTGGCATACTGGGGCATTAATCCTGATTTGATTTTTTTGTTTTTTTTTTTTTTTTTTTTGGAGTCTCAAGTCACTTCTGAGATGCTGGGCCAGGCCAGCTAATGCCCTGAAATTTGTTTTTACAAACTCTACCTTATGTTCTGACCTGCCATATTAATTTTCCAGATGATATGATTGTGGCTTTCAAATTGGAGAGCGCTTTGAGAAATATTACCGAACACGCATGCTGCTGCTGCCATCTGTCTTTGAGCTGCTTCTGGGATCCCATTACTTGCTCTCAGCAGACGATCATTATTGCTTTATTGAATCAGGAAGAAAAAAATCCAGCGACTTCTGAATATGTTGTTTTCCATAACTAATTCCAGGTGCTAAATTCTCATTGACACCTGGGGGACATGTTGAAATAATGCGTTATGCAGATCCTGGGCATAAAGTTTTTACAGGTCTGCCCAGAAAGTCCCACGATCTGATAGGTTTGAAAGACATGTCATTTGGAGGGCTCCAAACAGCTCCAGCACCACTGCATTCAGTGATCTGAAACCCATGCCACCCCAACCAAGAGCCAACATTAGGCGCTACGTTACTTTTTACAAAAAGTGAAGGCTTCATTGCCCATCCTGATGGCTTTGGCCAGCTCGAGCTGTCGCCTCCAGTCCCCTTTCTTCTCCAGTCAACCCCTTTTCCCATGTCTTCCAGCTGCAGGCCGTTGCCCCATGCCACCCAGCCTGCATCCCACCGGGACGCAAAGCTCTCAGCACGGTGAGACCCTCTCCCTGGGCGAGTGGGGCACTGCGCACCGACGAGCAGCGTCCCCCAAGGTGAAGTTGGTCATGCACGTGTGCCATTTTGCATCCTAACGCCTGCTGCATGCCGAGGTTCAGACCTGCTTCTCCTCCTTTCCTTCTCTGCAGAGTGCCAGGAGCCAGCCTGGCCAGGCAGGGGGTTAACACCAACAGACAAGGCTGTGGGCAGATAAAAGCTTACGGGAAGGTGGTGTTTATTTGGATGTAAAATGTTTTCCCTGCCCCGGTGCACAGGTCTTGCTGCTTCCCCCTTGCCGGCCAATCCATCCCTTATCTGCCCAATTTAAGGCAGTTTGGGTCTGATTGCTCGCAGTTGGCACGGCTCCCACTGTTCAGCTAGAGGTTTTGATGCACAACACTCGAAAATCAGGAGTGAGACCTCTCCAGCTGAACGCCTGAAAATGGAGGGAGCAGCGATCGCTCCTGCTATCCCGCCTGCGAAAACCGCCCTGTAGATCAGAGTCAGTCCTGTGGCTGGTAATTACACTTGAGTCGTCCGGATTTGAGGCCGTAGCACTGTGACAAGATTTACCGTTACTTGTTGGCCTTGGAGCAAATCAAGGGGGGGTGAAATCAGTTTGACCTGTGTGCTTTGCTCCTCTGTAGTTTCCTTTCTGTCTGGACGGACACGGAGCAGTGCTGTTCCTGGAGCACTGCAGCTTGCGTCGCTTATCACCCAGCCCAACGTGCTCCTGGCTGCGGCGGCAGCACCGGTGGAGGGCAGCCGGCATGGAGGTGCTGGGCGTGTTGGGCACCTACAGATGATGTATTGAGCTATGGGGCTTGACTAAGGAAAGCTTTTATAGAAACCGGGCACCTTTTCAGAAATGTCCTGCCAGGGGCATAGGATGGCTGCCTGGAGATAGCGGTCTGTCACAGCTGTGACCCTTTAATGAAAAATTTACAAGTAAGAGAAGCTCCCCCCACCCCTCCCCCGTGCCTTTGGCCTGACAAGTTAATTAGAGATTTCATTAAACACTCGTCTGCTCCTGCAGACCGAGTTGTCAGCTGTGATGGTGTGGACGGATGCCCTCGTCCAGGAGCTCTTAAATCCTTTTTTCAAATGAGCAACCTGATTTATTTCTCTGGTATTTATTGCTTGGGGTTGCATGCACCACTGTGTCCAGTACATCTCCATCTCTCTTTCCATCTTCCCTTTGCAGCCACCGGTGCTAGAAATGCTGCTGTAGCTCAGCAGTGGGAGCGCTGTCTCGGCAATGGGGATGTTCCCTGGGCACCGTGGGGTGCGATAGCCAGCCATGCAGGCAATAAGGGGCTAATAGCAACCTTAAAATAGCAGCTAACGGTGGCGTATGTGCACAGAAAGGGTGTTCGCAAAAGAGTTCTTGCATGGTGGGTTTGGGGTTTTTTGTTGTTTGGGGTTTTTTTGTGTCGACACAAAGCTGCTGCTGCTGTTTGGAGATCTTTAAAAAAAAAAAAAAGAGCTAAGAAGCCCAAAAAGGTGGAGGAAAGATTTGCTGTGGGGTATTTTTTTAAACTGAGTGATTTCTATTTGAAATTTTTTCTCTTCTCTAACGGTTTCTAGTGTTGTAACCAAGGTCTCAGCCCCTCATTGAGCAGAATGAAACTAGCGTTCATTGTAAGCTTGCCCAGGGTTTTAAGTTGGGCTTGAGGGGTCCCAGGCAGGTGCTCTGTGCTGATCCTTTGAGCCCCCCATCAGGGGGGCATGAGAGAGCTCCCCTAATTGGGTAACTTCATATTTTGGCGTGGGTGATGATAGAAGAGGCAGCCTTTCAAATAGCAGGATTCTTTCTGATGAGGAGTTTATTCACCTTTCTGGGGTGTATTATTTTAGATCTCCATGGTAATAACGACTTTAGATCAGCAAGCAAAAAATCACGATTTGAATGACCAATTTTAATCTTGCTTCGCAACTAGGTTTTGGGGTTTTTTTTGAAGACAGGGTGATTTCTGTTGTAGACTGGTTTGCAATTAAGCATCCCCTTCTTAGAGGGTATATAATGGCTATAAAACCCCAGTTAACAGTGATGTGGCTTTACAGGTATCTATTCAAATTCTAATTGTTTGCAGATTTTTGTGTTGGATTACTTACGAGCTGGGTCCAGGTGCATTTGGATGGGATTAGGAATTCCAACATGGAAAGCCTATCCTAATTTATTAAAATAGGTAGCTGGTGGCTGGACAAGCTGTTTCTGGTGTTTATGGCCATACCTGTAAGCCCGTTTCAGGTGCCAGGGCCACCCAAGTGGGTCTCTCCAGAAAAAGGCAAGACGGGAGGTGGGCCTGGGGGCAGGTGTTCTGTAGGCTGCTTTGATGGGACCGTGCAAGGCTGAGCTCATTTCACAGCACGCGGTCCTCCAAAGCTGTCCGAGCAGCTCCAAAAAATACACAGAAGCTGTACCTGGAAACACAGAAACCCGTTAATTGGGTCTGAAGGCCACGGAGGTGCCCTGGAGCCCCGGGGAGATCAAGACCAAGAGTTCTGCAGCTTGAAGGGGGTGGCCAGTCACCTCTAGGAGACATGTTGCATGTTGTGGCCTCAGTGCCGGGATGTTCTTCCCCCAGGGGATGCCTTCAGCAGAGAAGCTGTTGGCCGACTGTTTTTACGGAACAGAATAGCTGCTGTTTGCTGTTTGTGGTTTACAGGACGGCAAGTAATGGACTTGGACCGCAAGGAAGATTTTAGGTTAATATTTTGGGAATGTTTTCTAGCAATGAGGATGGTTAAGCCAAAGCCCCTTTATTCCCCCTTTTGCTGCCCACCCAGTGAATCCACAACTGATGGGAAGTTTTAAAGACCAAATTAGGCAAGCATCTGTCAGCAGCGATGCAGGTTTGTTTGATCCTGCCGGGGGGCAGAGGATAGAGCCAAAACCTTTCACAGGCCCTTAGAGCCCTCTCTTCTTGCTGTTGGTGAACACCAGGGTGAAATCCCGAAGCCTTTAGTGTGTGGGTTTGTTGGAACGAAGCAGCAATGTAAATAAAATTCAGACACAGGAGCATCTATTGGAAAAAGCGGGGATTGGGGCAGAGAAGGGCAGTGCTGGGTGCCCAGGCTGGAGGAAACCCACCAGTGCCTCTCGTCTGCTTCTCGGAGAGTCATAAAGATGCTCAAGGTTTATGATTAGGGCCCCGAGCCCCGTGGGAAAGCATTCTGTGTTCGTCCGGAGCCTGGAGGCTGTACCTGCCCCCTTACCAGTCGATGCGTGGTTGGTACAACAGTTCCCAGGGCCGTGCTCAGCGCTGCGGTTCGTTACCCCTCTGCCACGGGAAGGAGGCTGCCTGCGATGGCTTCGTCATGGGTTTAGGATTAACCCTCCTCCTGGACACCTTCCAGGTCCCTCGCTCGGGTCTCTCCTATCCGAGCGTGGTAAGTCCTGGCTGGAGGGGACCTTTCTGTCCCCTGCCTCCTCCGCGAGCTCCGGAGTGCCGTCCCTCGTGATAGCCCTGTCAGGCCTCCATCCACCAGCGCGCTGCATCCTGCTGTGCTTCGCTGCAGCTCTTGAGCTCCATCAGGATCATCGGATGAAAGTCCTGGAGGAACTAGTACAGCCAGCTCCTGAGGAGGGCTGTGCGGGACACCCAGCAATGTGCAGACCGTGGACAGGACGGGGTATGTGCTGTGCCTGTCTCCTCCCAGGTGCACGTCCGAACTTTGTGCCTATTTATTTGCATCCTCTGAGCCACACAATAACCCAAATGAAGGTGCGGTCTGTCCGAGTGATTTCAGGCAAGATCAGACCTGCCCTGGGCAGCCTGCACTATTGCTGCTTTGGCCAGCGTTTGGTAACGAGCCGGGGTGTCTTGGGATCGTGGCATCTGCTTGCTTTTCCTTTGCTGCAGCCATAGATTTGTGTTTCATAAATTGTGTGGCTAGCTGAATTATAAATTATTCATGGCAGGGAACTTATCGTGTTTATCTGGAATAATTGAGCAATTAAATCTGTTTAGGTATGTAAAAAGATTGTGCAATGGCTTGTCTATCTTCAGGCCTTAAATTCTGCAAGAACATTTATTACATATTCAATCCAGAATAATAAAAAAAAAGAAAGGCAGAAAATACATTCTGCTTTGATGCATTGGTCCACTCCAGTATATTCATTGACGCAAGTTGTTCATTCCAGTGGCTTCACTCGTAAATACATATTGGCCCAGGATAAATGAGACCTCATTTGGCTCCTTCAGTCTGGAGAAAATGTGAGGCCGTAACACCTTGTCTGACTCTGTCTCTGAAAATACTTCGGGCTATTTGTGCCAGCACCCAGTTTGTCTTTATTGTTTAAAAACTTCTGGCCCAGATGCTTGCTACTGGTTCAGAGGATCACGATCCTCTCCGCCCTGTACCATACTGAGATGTTGATGCTGCCAAGGTAATGCAAAGTTTGGGGTGTAAAAGGACCTTCAAATATTCAAGCGTACTTAGTTTAGTCCCTGACCTACAGCCATTATCTCCTACTGCTGTAATTGTCCAGGAAGATTCCCAAAGGAGCCGGAAACTTATGGGCAAGGCTGCAACAGGCACTGCTCATAACTGAATAAATGTGGAGCCATGCAGTGAATGGATGATGATTTTATTCTGCGTTACCAATAGGAAACTGCGCTGCTTTTAAATTAATCTGTTATAAGTCTATTTATGGAGAGCAGCCTGTGCTCTTTATAGCGTTATTGCTATTAATTGCATCGCTGCTGTACGTGGTAGCCCCTCTGCACTCAGAGAAACCCCATGGCATCATGTATTTCTCTGCTTTGGGCAGGAGGTACCGGTGAAAGGAAAGTTTTCGAGCTCCTCCACTCCCTCCCAGGCTGCTATTTTAGTTCTGAAGACAATAAGGGAGCAGGACCGGAGGCTCCTGTTACTCTGGACATCCGTCCTTTGGCTGGCGGCAAGGGTACGGGAGCGGCAGCAGAACGAGGCAAAGCAAGCCATTAGGCTTTCCTTGACCGAGAGGGCTGGTGTGGAAGTCCCGCATTACAGAGCGGGAGGGGGACCTGGGGCTGCACTTAGAGCACATCGGCGTGCAAAGCTCAAGAGGTTAAAACTTGGGGTGAGCTCTTTGTGATCCTCCCTGGCCCAGCCCAGGGGACAGCATCCTCTGAGCACATACAGACGTCCAAACCTTTCATGCGCTCCTGCGGACAGGGAACAAAGGCTGTCTAAACAGGAGCTAGTGAGGCAGCAAATTGCACAAGAAACCTTCCCTAATGAACTGGAAGGACTTGTCCCTTCGCCTTGGGCAGTGGCACTGCCGGCGTGCTTAGCTAGGCAGCCCCTTGCTTTGGCGGCGGGGCGGGGAGGACCCATGCTCCGAGGGGAGCAGAGGAGCAGCGCCTGTGTCTGGCGCTGGAAAGGTTTCCTCCTGTCCATCTGCTTCTCTCTGCCAGCAAGGGCGAGTAGTGAAGAAAGGGATGCTTGCGCTTACCGAGGAGCTAGCAGCTCGATCGGTGCCTTAGCTGTGGGGGCTGCTACCGGGGGAACACCGTCCTACGGGCGATGGCAGATCGAGGTTAGTTGCAAAGCTGTTCGGTGCGCCCTTATTTTCTTTGAATATTTGCTTCATCTCTGCATCGGTGGCTGCGTGGTGTGGGTAAAGATCGTCCAAACAGCGAGGCGCAGGGGCTGGAGTTTGCCTTTAAAACCCGGAGGGTCTGCAGAGCCTTGTGTGGGTTAAAGCCTCCTGATGCCCTTTGGGGAGAGGAGAAGCCTTGCTCTAGCACCCTTCAGCTAGTTCGGGGGTTGCTAACTAGAGAAAAGAAAACTGGTTTAGAAGTGACTAATAGGATGAAATGGCATTGCCTTATTCCGCAGCTCGATTCTCTGGACAGACGCGGTTTCCCATCTGTTATTTGCAGTGAAGGAGATGGGTTTGGGGGTTGGGTCCTCTCGCTCGCCAGCAAGCGAGCAAGTTGATTATTTTCTGGCAAGTGTTAGCAGGATGATTACTGACGGCTTCGGTGGCTTCCCCTTCTGGGCAGGAAGGCTAAGGACTAGATTTTGTTTGTATGGAGATGTTTGAAGATAAAGATGAGCATAAGGTGGCCTTTTTCAGAAGCGCCTCGGTGACCAATTCTCCTGTCAATTAAGTGCCGAAACTCTCCTAATTGCATAGTTCCTCTAGAGCCCTGGGTTCTCCTCAAACTGTGCTTTAGATTTGGACCAGGAAGCTTCAGCCCACGCTGCCTGCCTGTTTGCATCCGCCTCCTCTCTGCCTGGATGCACCCGTGAATTTTGGCGACGTCTTGACATGCGGCGTGGCCACGGACACACGACAGCTCCTGCACCCTGAGCCGCTCGTGGTCCTCCAGAGGTGCCTTAGGAGCCTTCATCTCCTGATGTTATCTGTTCCGTTCCCCCCCCACCCCGATCAGACCCTGGCTGGTACACCACATTGCAGCCTCCCACAGGATGCTTTGCAGGCTTCTCGTTTCATCTGCACGCAGGCTGTGCGCTGATCCAAACAACAGGGGCTGCTTTTCCTACCCTCAACGTGTGAGCTTCGTGGCAAGCTGTCCCTGCGTTGCTGCAGGAGAAATCGGCGGTAGTTCTGCTTTAAAAAACAAACCCCGAGCTTCAGAATAAGACATGTATTTGTATTTGTCGTACGCTCCACCAGCCAGTCTGAGATGGTGTGGGAAGCCTTCTCCACGCGGTACCTTTAGCTTTTTCCACACATCAGCAGCTCTTCCAGGATTTGCTGAGCTTTCCCTGCTCTCCTGCAGCCATTCCTGCCTCCTGGCTTCCCAGCAGTATCCCAGCTCCCTGCCGCAGCTTGCTGTTCCCTCTGTTCTCTAGCCGAGGGTTGCCTTCTACTACTGCCTCTTCTCTCGGATCGGGATGTTGCTTTAATTGCAGGGTACGCAGCTTTGGCAGATTTCAGCCCGACAGTGTGAAACGCAAGATGTACTCCCCAGAGAGCCCCTCTAGAGTGGATCCGGGAGGGATGGAGGGGAAGGAACGTTTCGCTGACTGGTTGATTTCGTGAGACGACGGTTCTTCATCTGCAGGCAGAGCTGATGAATTGAAGGCACGTGAGGACACTCAGGCAGGTCACTGGCAGCTCTGGGGAGAGGCCAGGCTGTTGCAGTGTTCCTCCAGGATAAGCCAGTAGCACCCATTAGTGAAACCCTTCTTCATCCAGTCAGCAGTCCTTGGCGTTGAGCCTCCCTGTTAGGCTGATTAACACAGTACCTTCGTTACCCAATTCCAGCTTTGGTTATTTTTATACTCCTCTAGGTTTGGCTGTAGTGGTGCCTGCGAAAGGCGGAGGAGGGAGCTGTGACCGTGGCCTTGGGGTGCATCTGCTGGGGGCTGGCTTCGTGAGAGGTGGCTCTGGGGCAGGTGCCTGCCTGGGGCTCTCGGAGTCAGAGCTCCTGCGAAGGCTTCCCCTTCTGCTCTTCCCAAACATGGGTCTTCAGGATTTCCAGTTTTGTAGAATATTAAATACGCGGTTTAGGCAACTCAGAGAAAACCCACGCTCCTTTTCTCCTCTGGTTTCCCATGGACTTGGCTTCTTGTTTTTCAGTTGGTTGTGCACCCTGTTGTCTCATGCCAGAGGAGGAGGATGGGTTGTATCTTCTGCTGAGCAAAGCTCCTTTGCGCCGTCCTGTTCCAAGTGGTCAGCTTTGGGTGGGACTGACCACACTTGACTTGAGATGACTTGGGAGCTGTTCTTCCCAGCCTAAAATAATCATTTAAAACAAGTCAGATGGACCGTGCTCCTGAAATGCCCAATGGCCTCCTCTAATACAGAGTCGTATAGCTAGCGAGGTCAGATGGCTTTGGCTGCGGCGCGGTGTTGTAAATGGGTGGAGCTAGTGAGGAACCATTCAGTCTCAAGTCCTCAAAGTCTTAAATATGGTTATCTAATGCTGTCCTGTTCTTTTTGGTTTTTTTATTTTTATGTAGTAGGATAGCATCCTGGGTGACCTCCAAACGATCCAAAATAACCAACTGTCAGCAAAGATGGAATTATTCGTCATTATAATCCTAAATTTTGGCTTGAAGAGATCTTGGACATTCAGTTAAGAAGTCTTTCTGCTTACAGCTCATTTTAAAGCTTCTCCTGTCTACTGCAAAGGCTGAACTCTGTACTTGAGATACTTTTAGAGCTGTATTGTCTTACCTCAGGAGAACAAAACAACTTGCACATTACCAGCGCTCCCTTGCATCTCCTGGTAACAAATCTAGGGGACGGGCTGTTTCCGCATAGTTTCCTAAAATAGGTGGTGTTAGAATAACTTTAGAAGCCTTACAAACTCAAGCTGTCTCTATTGTTTCAGATAATTTTTAACTGGGTGCTTTTCTTGGTGTTTTTCGAGAGGGATCGGTAAGCTGCAGCACACGGGGATGCCTTTTGGTCCCCCATACCTGTGCAAAACCCTGCTCTCCTGTACTGCACCCCTCTGCAGAGGGTCAGGATCTGGCCCATCACGCATGTGCCCGTCTATAATTCTTGTTGGTGTTTAAATCTGCCCTGGGCATAGCCAGCATGTGCCATGTATATTCCTGCTACAGTTTTTTTAAGGAAATGCTGATTGGAAAATTTTCATTCCTAATAGGATTTGCAAATGGCTGGTGCTTGCAGCATCGATGCAGGACGGCGTTGGGAGGGGGAGGCACATCTGGCAGCAGTGACCTCGCAAGTGCTGCAGGTTGCAGATCTGTCCGTGCGTTAGGGAATAGCAGGATTTGGGAAGGGGGTTAGAGGAACAGTCTGGGATGTTGCAGGGGTCTGCGATGGGAAGGGTAAGGCTGGTGGTCGTGGGTGCATTGGGCGCTGTGTGCTGGGCTGGGGCAGGGCAGGTGTTGGATGCAGACATACCAAATGTCAGTAAGGACAGGATGGTTCAAACTTTCAAAGCTTTTGAGATCAGTACGGGTAGAAAATACCCTATAGATGAAAGGCCTGCAGGCTTTACCTCCCTGAGTCTTCTGCTGAGCCCAACAGCATGTGTATAATTTGCTTTAATGGTTAGAAACATCTGCTGTTAAAAGTGATGCTTAATATATTTGGCTTCCATTTCCAGTCATTAGTTCTTTTTATGCCTTTTTCTGCCTAATTAAGAACCTTTTAGTACCTGATATTGTTTCCCCTGAATGTGCTGCTATATTGTAATCAAGTCACTTCTTAATCTTCTCTTTGATAAACGAAAAAGATCAACCTCTTTAATTCTCTCATTTCAGACATTTTCTGCATCCCTAAAATCACTCTTACAGATCCGGTCTATATCTCCTGCAGTGTTTTACTAATCTCCTTAAAACGTTGGTGCGGAACCAGTGAGGGCTCTGGAAAGAGTCCCTCGGTGCTGGAAGAGGAGGCTGAGCCACCTCCTCATCCCTACCTCCGGCTCCGGGCTTCCCACGCGGAGCGAGCGCAGGTTTGCCAGGCAGCAGACTCTCGTTTTCATCAATACTTATCATTTTACCAAAATCTGCCGTGTGTGAGTGGTGTTAGCCATAGGCAGATGAAGACATTCCTGGAGAGTTACCTAAGCAGTGGTGAATCCTTGTTGTCTCCCAGATCAGGCAGGTAACTAGTCCAAAATCCATTTAGCATATTCACTCTTTGTATTTTATAGCACCTTTTTTTGTTGGCGTGTCATGCATTACTAGGTCAAAACACCTTTTGGACATCAAAGATATTCCTTCTGTGCATTACTAATATCAAATGTGCAGAGGATAAAATCAGGTTTGCTTGCTGTGACCTATTTTTCCTAAAACCACGTTGACTGGTGTATATGCGTACCCTTCAGTTCTCTGCTGTGTGAATCCAGAGCTTTCTGTCTTGGACAGATGTCTGGCTAGCTGTCCCCTGCAGGCCATACCTTTGCCTTCCTGGATATTCCAGCAGAAGACTCTTCCAGTCCTCTAAAATTTCCTCTTAAAAATGAACATCAGCACGCAGCAGTTTTCTTAGCTCTCTTAGATCTCTTGGATGCAAGATTATTCAGATCTGCCAAATTTAAATATCTTCTGGTGCTGGTAGATGTTGTTGAATGTTCTTCTCGATTGCTAATAAGTTGGAAATGCTTCATCCTCGTAATGAGTGTTATCCTGCTTCTTCCCAAATGTTCGATGACAGTAATTACAGCCCGTCTGCCATATCTGTCTCATTAACAGCTTTACCATCTCCACCCGGTGATGGAGCCCTGTCCTTTCTAGGGTGGCCTTTGTCCCTAATGCCCTTGATCGATCCTTCCTACTGCTCCCCAAGGGACTTCTTCCTGAAGCTCCGTTGTTCTCATGTGGTTTAAGCGCTTCACAGCTTCTCGGTTGACATTGGTGTGCTGAGCTCTGATATTTGCTGATTTTATATTTCTAATGGTGCCCTCCGCTTTGCACAGCAGCCACCTTCACTTTTAGCTGGCCTCGTTTGCTCTTCATGGAGGCATGAGTTTAGTTTCAGAGCTACCATCTGCATCCCCATTTTCTCTGTATTTTTCAGTAGTTCCCCCAGTAGTCAGGTTTTCTGGGGTGAAGGAGGTTAGCGTGCTCTGAGCAGCCGGTCTCAGACTATTCAAGAGAGTGCAGTTTTACCTCCCCTTATTTTCGGGTATAATGGTGACTTCAGCATTCCCACAAGGTGAGCTGGAGCTAGAGTTTTCAGTAACGCTGGGTTTTTCTCTTCTCACCAATAGACGTTTCATTCTGCTAGTTGCCCAGGCTGTTAGCAGTGGTGAAGAAGTAGTAGGATAAATTATTCTTTTCATTTTCTTGCCGCTTGTTTCTCTACTGTTTTCTGAGCATCTTCACCCTGCATGATGAGTCAGCCCGCAAGAAGAGGAGCGTTTAGAGGATGGCGATACAAGCCAACCAAAGAGTCCACCGTTTCATCTATTTCTGTTGTTCAGTTCTCCACCAAATCAAAACTTTCAGGGGTTGGATTAGTAAAGATTTACGCCCAGGCTTTTCCGTCCTCCTTTCTCCTTCGAAGGATGTTTGGCGAGATGACTTGGCCCTTCCTCTTTGCTATCTTCCCTCCAGGATCCTTTAAGTCGTCTTTCATCTGTGTAAACCACACGTGTCATCAGTTGCATCTGTAGAGGCCAGTCAGGCAATTTGTGATAATCCCAACTAAATTTACATTTCAAATGCTTTCTCTGGGAGCGCACCTCCTCGCTGTATTCCCTGTAGTTTTCTCCTGATCCTCAGGACAGACATTCCTCAGCAGTTGCTCACCAAGTCACCGAGAGCAAGTTGATGGTTCCTATCTCATCTGAAAGCCCCCCGGCTTTTTTCTGTCTCGGTCGCATAAGCCAGGTTTATTGTGGAAAGCAAGAAAGCTCCAATGCTCATGTTGTTCCCTAGCCCTGGGCTCAGGAAGATCCTGGTGGGCTTGTCCATGAGCCGTATGGAGCTCGGGGAGCAGTTCTCCTGCACAAGCCTTGGCCAGGGGCAAAGCAGGCATCACGCGTGGTGCGGGGAGGGGCTGAACCAGCAAAGCTGGAGCTGTGAGCTGTTCGGTATTCACCAGCAGCGCTTGCTTCTCGTTAAAGCTGGCAGACAGTTGAGAGCAATCAATTGAATTCCCTCAATATTTTGTTTGATTGTTTGGAAGTTTATGCAGGAGAGTGGCGAAGTGTTTTTCCTGTTCCAGAAAATAAGCTAAATCTTGTGCCAGGCTACAATAAATACAGACTCTACAAAACGAGGAATATGGAGCGTGTCCTTGGCCGCGTACCTTACGGTCATGGTCCCTTTACATCTAGATGCAAACAGCCCCGACGGCAGGTCTGGAAAGATCTCCTCTTCCCCCAATTTCCACCTCGCCGGAAGGCCTTGAAGCGCGGGTAAGGAGATTATGCAGAGAGGGAAGATTTGCATTTCTCGGATACTGGGAACTTTGCAGGGAGAGGGAACCTGAATAGAAAGGATTTGTTCTCCCTTAATTGGAGCCGACGGGGATGGTGGGCAAAGCTGATGGGATTTTGGGAGATGCTCTCCTGAAATAGAATAGTGGGAAGAAATTCCAGGGAGTGTGAAAGCAAAAATAACGTGAGGAATTCTGTATGTCAGAAGAGAGACAGCAAGACCATAATAAATTATAAAAACTAAAGCAGTATTTTCAGGAACTAAATACGTGGCTCCTTTGGGAGGGCTTGGAGAAACAACGATGTAACGCAAAGTTGCTGGGGAAGAATTGAGGCTGCTTTTCACTCAGCCGCGAGTGAAATACTCGAGCAGAGGCTGGTGGCGATAGTGGCATGGGAAGCAGAGCAAGCACGGGGAAGGCTGAGAAGAGCACAGAGCTGATGTGCAACCAGGCTTGTAAGGTGATGGGAAGAGCTTTGCTAGAGACTAAGAGGCAGTGCAGAACTCTCTGCAACCCGGCGAGCCAGGCAGGTGCTGGGCAGAGTGGAAGGGGCATAGTGGGCAGGTGGAGGTTTGTTTGTGCACCCCTCTTTAGTTTTAATCCCTCTTTCCTAGCTGATCAGAATTTCCTCTGGTTTAAAAAGTTCGTTATTTGAAGGCTGGGCTTTATGAGAGTCTTCCTGGGGGAGAGGGCACCTGTAAGGAGGGGTTCAGGGCACATCTGCCTCCCCCCTCAGGGACTTGCCCTCCTGTCCCATCACAGGACCTGCTGAAACACCCGACTGCATCTCTGCAGGCAGCTCCTGTGAGCAGGAAAAGGTTAAAACATGCCTGTGGTTGGAGCATAGGGGGAACAACCCAGTGGCCAGGTTACAAATCGGTTGTGCAGCACCCATGCCTCCGGCTGCAGGGCCAAAAGGCCGTGCAGACCTGGAGGTGTGGGGCTGGGTGAGGCGATGGGGCAGTTAATGTCTCTGCCGCAGGGATTAAGCCAAGCCTTAGAGGTGATCCATAACACTGGGATGAGGAGACGGCTCCTGAAATGGAAGGCAGGACAGTCCGCATCTCACTCGGTACATGCTGGCCCGTGGGACATGCAGTCCCAGGAGAGCTCAGGGGCTGGGAGCTGTCGGCTGCTGTGCGTGCAGCGGCCCGTGCCAGGCTCTGGATCCACTTGTCCTGGGTGCTGCTCCAGTTTTTGGGAATGCTCTGGTCCTTTTTGCTACCTTAGTTGCTTGTCTCAGAGAAATCTTTTGCAGGTCGACCCAGTTGTCCTGTTAACTGCTGTATGTGAAAATCTGCACAGCCTCTGAGCATCCTGGGGATTCCTCGTATGGGAAGGCTCGCAGCTTTTATATGGCCTCTTTAATTAACTTAATTCAGACATTAGCGTGTCACCGGGAACGTCTCTCGAGGGGGGAAGTCTTTCATTTATCACCACTTACCCAGGGAGCATTATATTTTTCATTTGCATCCAAAAGTTCATCGTGGCAAGAGTGAAAATTAACTGTTTATTCCCCCGTCGGCACTTTGCCTGCCCAGTAGCGCAGATGCGTTGTGCAAGGAGAACCCGCTCCCTGCTGTCCCTTATGGCCTGCAGTGCCAAAGTTTTGGGTGGGATGTCACAACCACCGCACCGATTCCAGAAAAGCCATCTCTGCTGGCCCCGGGGAAGCATCTGGCATGTTGCAGCGGCTTTCCCTCTGGGAGGTACGCAGTGGCAGCAGGCAGCATGCCGGCGCTGGGGAGCATTGCAGTTGTGCCCGTGCATTATAGCAGCATCCCTCTGTAGAGCTGCGCTGGACCTCCTGCCAGCCCTCTGCTCCTGTCTGAGGGGCCCCTGGCTGTTCTCCATGCTAGCAGGAGTAAAAAACAAATGGGCTTTAGGGAGGTGGTGGGGCCGGGAGCCCTCAGAAAGGTCCCTCTCCACTGGGAGAGGCACGAAAAGTGCTGCCTGCAGGCAGAGCCTCGTGGCTAGCGGGAGCTTTACAGCAGAAGCCTTGGAAGCAAACCAGCGCTAATTAAAGCTTGCTTTCGCGCTGGCGTGTTGTGCCGTGGGTACCTGTGACAGATGGGGTCTGTTCGCCCTGACTGCGAGATCCTTTTTGTGAAGAATGTGGTACCAAAATGTTTTTCAGGGATTGATGGCTTGTTCCTATAGCTATGTAGGGTTTGTTTAGGGGAACCTAAGGGTGTGCTGTAGCCTGCCCGCTGCTCACTGCCCATGTCCTCTCCTTGTCTCGCAGGTGAAGGAATGGTTGTGCTTGAACTGCCAGATGCAGCGGGCGCTGGGTATGGACATGACCACCGCTCCTCGCTCCAAGAGCCAGCAGCAGCTGCACTCCCCTTCGCCGTCCCCCTCCCACTCCCCGGCCAAGCACCCGCCACCCCCAGGTGCGGATAAGCCCCCGCCGGCCACCCGCGCCCTGCCGCCTGAGCCACCTAAACCTCACCCTGTGACGCCGCAGAGGGAACCGCACGGCCAAGGCCAGCCAAAACCTCAGGAGGCGGCCAGGTCCTCCCCGCAGCATCAGCAAGCCAAGCCTTCCTCGTCTGAGCAGAGAAAGACGACAGGAGACGTGGGGGTGAAGCCTGCTGTCCCGGCCCCTGGGGCTGGAGCACAAGAGCAGCCCCAGGAGGGGCTCACAGGGAAGCTCTTCGGCTTCGGGGCATCCCTCCTGACCCAGGCGAGCACGCTTATGTCCGTCCAGCCAGAGGCCCCCCCTCCAAGCCAGCCGTCTCCTGGCAAAGTGCCTCCAAAAATCGTCTTCAGCGATGCCAGCAAAGAAGCTGGTCCCAAAGCCCCGGGGGCACAGGACCGGGCTGGTGCCGCACCGGCCGTGAAGCCAGCCAAGCCGGAGCAGGGTGTCAAGCCAAAGGAAGTGCCGAAAGCAAGGGTCTCGTGCCCTCTCTGCAAGGCGGAGATCAACGTGGGCTCTGGCGAGCCCCCCAACTACAACACCTGCACAACCTGCCGGCAGCAGGTCTGCAACATGTGTGGCTTCAACCCCACGCCTCACCTGGTGGAGGTAAGGGGGCTGGCGGGGGTGGGCGCCTTCCAGTCCGAGGGTTGGTGCTCTCTCCTCGCTTAAGATGGAGAAAAGATCGTGCATTTTCCTTCAAAGGTTTAAAAAGGCCTTTAAGAAGCTGCTGAAGCCAAGTCCCTCCTGGGGGAAGCCCCAGGGCTGGAGGCCACGGCCCTCCACCTCTTGACAAAGGCAAGGATTTTGTATGTGTACACTGATTTCATGCTGGTTCCACACAAGGAGCAGAGCAAGGGGTGGCTGTTGTTCGGGGCAACCCCAGCAGTGCCCGCTGCTCCCCAGAGGTCTCCAAGGTTGGGGAAATAGAAACAGGTCATGCAGGTGCCAGAGTCACCAACTGGTGCTGTGGCCAGATGCCTTGGCCAGGCTTGGGATGAGGCTGGTGAAGGCCGTTCTGCAGCTCCTGCGCGCTCAGACGGTGAGCATGCAAGGAAGAGGGTGGGGGGGTGGGGGGGAAGGGGCAGGACCTCAGCAAGAGGATTTGAAATCAGCAGAGGGCATGCAACGGCCTGTTGAAGTGTGCTGCCCTCTCCAGAGGGCAAGGGCCCTGCTCTGTTGTGTCCGGGTGCAGGGCAGGGGAATGGGCTGAGCGCAGGATGGATGTGGAGACGTCCACAGTGCTGTTAGGATGTGAACTGGCTGGCTGTCTCGCAGCCTGCTGAGACGGAGTGCGAGGAGAGGAGAAGGGAGGTTGAGGTGGTCCAAGGTCCACCCAGTCTCACCAGCTGTAGTCGAGGAAGTCTCTGAATCGTTGTGATGCCCGCCCAGGTCATCTTCCCAAGCACCAAAAAGGCACCTTAGCCAGCTGTAGCCACCAATGCCTGGAGAGGAGAGTGGTGTAACTGGGGCTCAGCTGGAGCATCCTCCTACCCCTTCCACCTTGGGAGGCAGATCTTTCAGACCCTTGGAGAAGATCTCTGTTAAAGTCTAGACCCTCACCCCCTCCTCTACAGGTGATTCAAGACACTTGCAAGAGGAGGCCCAGGCCTTTCTTCTGGAAGTGCTGCGTCTTGCAGCCAGTAAGACACAAAACTGGCGTCATCAGCACATGGAAAAGTTAATGGGAACTTTAAATGACCAGAAGTAGGATTGCTAATCTTGGCTCCGTTCCATGGCAGATAATTACATTTTATGTCCCTAGCTCCTCCCTGCAGTTTCAATTACGCCCAGTAATTTTCTCCTCTTCCTCAAGCTGCTGCTGTTCACGGTCCTATTCGCGGTGGAGGAGAGCCGCTCTCCCAGCGCTGTGCGCAGCATGCGCGTGGAGGCGTAAACCCGTCCGATGGCCGCCTCCTTGTACACGATGCCATTTTCAGTGGAAACGCTCTGCTTGTTGCTCCTGCCACTGCTTTCTTCCTACCCTGAGGGCTTGGGAGAGAAAAGATGGTGGCCAGGCATTTAGTCCCTTGGGTAGGGCTGAAGCCCCATGTTGGCATGCCCTTGGGCAACGATGTGTTTCGAGGCTTCGGAAAGCTCATGGGTTGGTGAAATGGCTTTAAGGTGCTCCCCCTGGCAGCTGCCTGTGAATTAATTAATTAGAGAATTAATTTGGGATTGGGTTGTACCCGATAACATCGTGCTCGCTGCAGGTACAACGGAAAGGTGACCTCTCCCCAGTGCTTGTCTCCAGGGTCACTAGCTGACACCTGGGATTAAATTTCAGATTTTGAAGGCTGGACTCTGTCTTGGCTCTCTCAGCTCTTGAGTAAATGCCTTCAGACACCTTTGGCAAACTCGCCCTTGCACGTATGTCCGTCTTAGGGTTTCTTGCTGCTGCTCGTCACTGCGATATCCACGTGCCTTCACACAGAGTGAAGACAAAAACCGGGTCCCACCTGAGCTTTGTGATGCCTTGGGGTTTTTTTTCCCTTTACACAGAATCATTATCTGACTCAGAATGGATGGGTTGGTGTATGGGTTTGGGTTTTTTTTTGAACAGAGTTGAGGAAGAAATGCCACACTTGAGCTGTGAATGTTCTTAACAAAAACTTTCTGAGAAAAGGAGAACGTTGCAAGATCTGTTAATGCAGTTGGGCTTTAGGTTTGCTTGATTTTCTGAGAAAATTTCTCTGTGGTCTGATGCTCTTTTTGCCTGCAGCTCACATGAGCTTGTCCCAAGCCCCAAGACTCGCACAAATACCAGAACTTGCTCTTTGAAGCAGTGAGGCTTGATTCATTAATTGCTTTATGAATTAGGACCTTGACTGTAAGCTGCCCTTGGAAGTTTGTGTGAAAACTAATGAGGAGATCTGAGCCCAGGACTGGTACGTGCAGAGGAGCGTGAGCTGCGGGTGAGACAGGCTCCCTCTGTATGTACTGCTGGAGCCTGGGCAAACTCTTCACCCCCGGGCTTCAAACGGCGTGAGTCACAGCGGGGAGAAGGCATGGGCCACGGTGGCCTGGTTTTTGAGGAAGGATGGAGTTTTGCAGCAAAACGGTGCTAAAAGAATGCGTTTTCTGCAAATAAAGTTGTACCGTCACTGTAAGCAGTCGAGGTTTTGTCATGGTGTTGCCGGTGGGCTGCATGTGATTATAGTTTCATAGCAAAACTGTGTAACCTTCTTGGGAGGGGAAACAAACCCTAAATAATGTTTGCATCCTCATACAGGACAAGTATTTTTGCTAATTAGGTCATCTTCGCTGCCAGGGAGACGCTAATGAACTTGCGCTGGGGGAGACTGCTCTCCCCGTATTGGTGTGGACTGTCTCAGCTTGGTGGGAAGCATCACTCAAACGGATACTGGTACTTGCTGGGGGGCTGGATGACCCCAATAGTACAATGGGAGCTGGAGGGCACACTGGCAGCACCGCTTCTCTGGGGGCCCTGGCTCCTTGGTGGCATCGTGCATAATGCTGAGGGTGGAGAGCATCCTAACACCCACTAACCCCAGCGCTTTAGCACGTGCTGACTTCCGAAATCATCGCAGCTCTTTAGGAATAGTCCCCGCAAGTGGCTGAGGTGGATCTTGGAAGGAACACGTGGCCAGAGCAGATCTTTGGAAAGGGGACAGCGGGGTATGGAGGAGCTGCATGCTTAGGGAGACCCCGTGAGATGTACTAGCCTGCTGGTGGAGGTGAGACCGTGTTAGGCTGTTGCACGCGGCTGGAAGCAGAGACCTCCTGCTGCATGTCTGTGCGTGTTTCTGCTGGGTGGGTGGGTGACCAGCGGGACATGGCGGGTCCCAACTGGCTGGACGCACAGTCAACATCAGGAGGGGCAACGGGTCAAACCTCTGGGCCGCTCTCAGCAGCGGCGGGTGCAGGAGGTGTTGCTGCCTGACAATCGCTGTTATGAAATGGGGAGAAGAAAACTGAGAGCAAAATGCAGAAAGCAGGGAAGGCTTTTGTCCCTATCTGCAGCCCCCTAAAACTTCTGATTTCCCTGGAAAGATGCGTTGTTATTATTTACCTGTGGTATTTTCATCCCCATCCCACTCCTGATCTAAAGATGGAGCCGGAGGCTCCGGGTGCCTGTCGTCCCCTCCCACCCTCTGCAGCCACCTGGGGAGGTATCCAAGGAGCTGCCTCCTCCCCAGCGCTTCATTCAGCCGAGCACACTCAAACCTAGCAAGAGAGAAGTGCTTTTTTTCTGTGGACTCACCGGCTGAGTTGCGTAGGTGCTGAGCCACCAAAGAAAAGGGTGACTTGCTCTTCCCTCATTGTCTTTGCGCTGCCGTGGGCTGAGTGCTTGTGTAGTCCGGTGCAGGTGAAGGTTGCTCCAAGAGCAATCCCGCCTGTGAGCGGCTGGGTAGTGCCCCCGAGCCCAGAGCTCCCCCGAGATCCACCAGCAAGGCCGGCTTTCCTTTGGCCCTGGGTCTTGGTGGGCATGGTCGGAAGGTGATGCTGAGGACAGGAAGGCTAGGGCACTTGAAGAGTTCGGGTACAAACACGGCGTTTTGGCAGCGCATCCCAGGAGAAGCGTGTGGGCTGTGGATGACCGGCAGACAGAGGAAGCCCAGAAGTGTGCCTGACCTCCGCTTCTTTTGCTTGCTCGCCATGATACATGTTACCGAGCTTTAAATAAGTTGTTTGTGTGAATTACCAGAAGTACAGGTGCCTGGAGCTTCCTCCCACCTCATCACACCTCCTCCAGGAGCTGGCTCCTGGGAACAGCACCATGAGCTGTTCCCACCAAGTCAGAGCTGGCACGTTGGGGCTCTCCCAAATTCCCTACAGCCTCAGCCTGGTGACATGCAGGCAGGAAAGAGATTTCTGTTGCAGGAAGACCGAGTGCTGGGGTGTTTCACTGGGGATTTAAGAAATCACGCCTGTTTATGGCAGAGTCTGCTAAGGGAGCGAGTGATCTGGCAGGAGCTGGCTTGCAGCATGATTGCCCTGCGCTTGCACGATTCTCTCCCAGTAACCCTGATTGACCCCAATTGACTCCAGGGGTTTTGTATTAAGGAATGAATGAACTATGCATGTTGTGTTACTAAATAAGCATGGCAGGATGCCCCTTTGCCTAATTAACTAGCCTGAAACAGGAGCGGTGACAAGTTTCATTGAAGAACGCTGCTGATCCCTGGGCGTCAGGCCGTGACCTCCAACGGGTGCCTTACCCTCAGGAGGGTCCTCTTACCAATTTGTGGTACTCAGCACAGCACATCCGGATCCCAAAATTGCATTTGTTTTCTTGCTTTCCCCAGGCATTATAAAAAGCATCCTTTTTTATAGCACTTGTGTTGTCCTGGGCATGCTGCTGCATCTCCCTATCTGGCCTCACCACTCTGCTGTTAGGTTCCTTATTATATGCATAGAGAATATATTATACATACGTCGCATGCATTATCCTGGATGTGATATCACAAGTCAAAAAGATGCAGGAGCAGCATTTGCTTGAGTCCTTCGTGGGGCATGTTCCCCTTCTGTGGCTCCCCTTGTACCTGCAGCCAGGTACAAACAAGTCCCTTCAGGTGGATTTCTTGCAAAGAGCTTGTGAATCACCATATCAAATACTTTCCGGAAAGGCCTGGGCCTTTCTTTCCATCACGCTCCAAGACCTACGCGGGGCAAAATTGGGCTCCGAGCAGAATGGTTCCCTAGGGTATGATGCCGCACCGCTTGGGTTCGAGATGCTGAGGATGGGGCCGAGCCTGCCCTACTTGCAGAAGCAACCGCGGCAGCTCCTGCGCTTGGCCGCAGGGAGGAACGCCTGCGAAAAAGGGAGTTCAGTTAGACGGAAAAAAACTCCACAAGATCAGCCTTTGTGCAGAACGAGGTGTCGCTGCCGGCAGCCGGAGGATGGGTTAGAGAAAGGGGGCTGAGGAAAGGTTTTGTGCAGAAATTATTTTGGTGTTGGCACGAAGATTTCATAGAAGAGGAAAAGAGCGAGCGGGGAGGAGCGTCGGGCTCCTGCCTCGCCTGCCCTCGCTGCAGGTGGCAGCTGGCAGCCACAAGCCCATGTTGGATCCCCAGTATGCCATGCCTCCCTGCCCCCTTCCCGAGGGTCCGTGCTGTCGCTGGGAATGTAATTAGCCGGTAGCTCCCGGCCAAAGAGGATTAGACAGGTTAAGAGAGTGCCTCCAGCTCAGCGCTGTCCCAGGGCGGAAAAATCCCAGCCCCGGTCTGGCGTCTGGGGCCATGCACGGCTCCTGGGCGGCCCTGCCGCCTCCTTCCAGGGGGAAAAGCAGGATATAGGTGCCTTAAGAGAAACCTGCCTCCCGCCCTCGTGAGCGCAGGCAGTGCCCGTGTTGGGGATCCGGCAGCTCGCTGCCCCGGAGATCCCCGTGTCCTTCCTCTGTGTGATGCTCTACGTATGAAACCCTTCCCAAAGAGCTGTCTGCCCGTGCGTGGTGACAGAGCGGGTGGGTGACAAGCGGGGACAGGCGCTTAAAGTTTGCAGCCAACATTTTTCCGTAGTAATCCGGGTCCTGCTATTCCTACCGGGCTCAGAGGGCCAAAGGGTACCGACGGACACGCTCTGCGGCCCCTGATGTAGCAGGGAGCAGCTGTTGTCAGTCACCCCTTTGAGGCTGTTTTCCCTGAAATCGGACGTCCTGTGATGACAGCTTGGCAGGGTCCCCAGGGCTCAGCTGGATGCTGAGATGGCCAGGTCACCTCTCTGGGGACAGGAGGAGGAGCGAGGTGCCACGCTGAAGGGTGGGCCGGGGGTAAGACCCCAGAGTTCCCTGCAGGAGGAAGAGGTAGCCAGAGAGGCGGGCCACGGAGTGCAGCGCTTGCTGGGTTTCTCCTGAATTTTTGTGTAGAAATCACAATTTTTAAAAAATACCCCAGCCCCAGGGGTATAAATATTCAGGTCAGTCACATAAACTTAAGTCAAACCAGGAACGCTGCGTATGACAGCGTGAGATGAAGTTGGCTTCGCCGGTGTGAGCCCTCAGATCCCTTTACGGATTGGTAATTAACAGTTCGCTGTGACTCGGGAGTTTTCTGTGCTGCTTAACCCACTGTAATTAAGCCGGCTCCTGCTGCTGGGCTGGGCAGTGCCGGGCTCCCCGCCGGGTCCTCCTGCAAGCACGGGGGGCTGAAGTGGGGCTGGGGGTCAGTGGTGACGTGTAACCTGGCAGTCTAGTCCGAGTTAGGAGTGGAGTCCCATCAGATGGGTGATGCACAGCGTCCACGGGTGTCCCACTCGTGCAATCCCTGTTTCTGTGGCTGTCGCAGCCCCTCTGGACCCCACTGCTGCTTTTTCTGCAGAACCCCGTTAGATTTTACCTCTTTGTCTGCTGCAGACTCTTGTCTTCTGCTGGTCTTTTTTGTGGAGGTTCTAGAAGTACTCCAAATGCTGGGCTTCGCCTTGCTGAGCCTGCTCTCAGCTTCTGGCCGCTTAGAAAATTATCTAAAGAACAGCTGTTCCTTTCTTTAATCAGAAAAAAACCCCCAGAGCTCCAGATTCCTTTCCTCCTTTAGATGCAATTATTTTATTAACGGACAAATGTCAGCCCTGTGTGAACCCTGCTGATTAATGCTTCGGAGGAAGCCGCTGCCCGCACCTGCAGATTGTTTTCAATGGTTCATAAAACCAAACTATATATTCAGAGGAGTGACAGTGGCTGAGCGAGGTAAGGGATATCTGCCTTCCTTGCTTCTAAATGAAGATGTATTTGAAGTGAATGATGCTTCCCCAATGCCAGGCTGGTTTTCTAGACCATATTTGCTGTGCCCCAGGACTTGGAGCTGCTGCCTGTTGTATTGCTGTGCCTCCTGGGCCAGCAAGCTGCCTGGGCCAGCAGTGCCAAGGTGTCCTCCTGAGCTGCCTTGCCGGGAAGGCGAGCGAGTATGTCAAGAGCAAAGCCCGAGGGCTCACCGTGGAGCAGGCAGTGCAAAGATTCGGGCTTTCACCAGGGAGCCCTTTGGCTTTTGGGGCATCGGTATTGCTGCTGTGGGCCAGTCTGTGGTGCTGGAGGTCAGGTGGGTACCAGGGCAGACGCGATACCCGAGTCTCCACCGTAGATGTCCCTCTCAACAGCCCGTAAGAGTGCAGGCAGCGGCCGTGACAGCTCTTGGAGTCACCGCCTCGCTGCGGGGTGGGTGGCTGCCCACACCGCTGCCTCGGTCCTACAGCCCCCGTGTGCCAGCCGCTGCCCAGGCATGGCAGCCTGCTCCCCACGACCCCCTGGGGTGAGCGAGACCCACGGGCCAATATTCTCCAAGAGAGTGCTGCAGGCAAACCTGCAAGACCCGACGTCTTGCCGTGAATTGTAGCAGCGTCGCTCACTGCCATCAGTGGCCGACCACCCCCCGTTGCTCCTGCAGCAGGTAGCGATGGTGTGGGTGGGCACAAGGGGGTGCCTGCAAGCCCTGGGGGAGCGAGGGAGCGCTCGGACTCCGCGGAGCCGGGCCAGAGACTGCGGCCAACAGAAGGGTGGCTCTGCCGGTTCCTGCCGCGGTTCAGGCTGGGAATGCGAAGGGCAACTGGTATTGCCCATTAGGCAGCAGCATGGATTTAGTTCTGCTTTGGTTGACGGTGAAACTTCATCTGTGCAGTATTGATTGTGGTGTTTCCTAGAAAGTGCCAAGGAATAGTTTAGGGAAACGCTTTTTGCCCATATAACATGGATAGGTCTTCATGCTGTCTCCTGTCCCCTGCTAAGCTTTGATTGCTTTTCCCAGCAGACACTTATTTTGGTAGGTGTTGCGAATCTGCTTCTAAGAGGTGATGGTATTCTGTCTGTGAAAGTTTTGTGGCACAGCCTCATCCTTCAGAAGCCCACTCAAGCCGTCCTCGAGTAGGCAGAGGGGACTGTGACCTCGCAGCAGGGATGTGGAGACAGACATACAGGGGCTATCACTGAAAGAGGATTTGATATTCTCACGAGTCAGGTGCCATGAATATTAAAATTCACCGACCTGGGAAGTGCCTGAGTAACTTTCTGTCTCCCGAATGAGGTTTCGCAGTTCAGAGCTGCTCTGGGAAAGACTGAGAGAAGATGAATAACTGCCCTATGCGCCTTGTTAGGGACTTTCTTGACCCTGAGAAGCTTTGAAAAGAGTTACTGTTCTACAGATGAAAGGTTGAAGGCAGCAAAAATAGGCAAAGTAGAAGCACAGAGAGGAAGCAGGACAAGCTAAAGCTGCCGTAGTGTTTTATGGATATCAGAAAGGTTTTTATAAAAAAGTGCTGGAGAGAAAAAAAAAACCACTTCATTCACAAAATGCAGGCGTACCTGGTTCTAGCACAGAATTTTCTGCCTTTGCTCTTCAAGTCAGACCCGGCCGCTGTGCTGGTGGGGCAGCCCTGGCGCCCCGTGCCTCGAGAAGCTCCGTGCTTCTGCTGATTTGGGCACTGTCACTGACATCCACTGCGGGACCAACCCAAGAGATGTCCTCATAACCCGTCAGATGAGCCCCGCTCGCAGGGAATTGATGCAGACCTCAGCGGACACCTTGTTCGGGCACACAGCTGGCACGGGGGCAAAGCGAGAGGTTTCCGTGGCATCCTCCTACAGGCGTGCCAGACGCAACGAAGAGCGGGAGACGCTGAAGGAAAGGAGGGGAGGAGGAGTGTGCTGTTACAGGGCAGGCGTGGGGGCTCTCAGCGGGATGGGGACAGCCTGGACCCTTATTTTTGCTCCTGCTGTGTCTTGTATTGAATGATCAGTGGATAAAGAAGCTCAGGAGCAGTCCCCAGCACAGGGACCGGCACCCAACATCAGTAGGTTATCACCGTCTCTGCCCTGGGAGAGGTGGTGGTGGGATCGGGGTGGTCTGGGCTGAGGATGCTCGGCGGCCTCCAAACATGCTACATAGGATTAGACTACTGCTTTAGGGGCGGCGTCGCTTGGATCGTGTCTGCGACGTTCAGCTTGGTGGGACGACTCGTTGAGGGGCCGGTAGGACGTGGTAGCACTGACCCTTGAATCCGGGCTGCTCGGTGGGGTGCGTGGGCTCCTGTGTCATGAGACCTTTCCCTTGCCCATGGCAGGGGCTGCTGGTGGAGATGGAGAACATCTGCCTGTGGTGGACATTGTTCTTGGGAAGACAAGAAGTCTGTGAAGGGGGTTGGGTTGGAGGGGACCTTTGGAGCAGCGTGCTCTGAGCAGCGCTGTGGGGACTGACAGCGGAGGTGTGTGGTCCCCGGGCAGGTACCAGCAGCAGACGGTGAGGCTGGTGCGACCACGTAAATCAGAGTCTCGGTCTGAAGGTGTAGTGGGCAGAGAGAGAAATAGCTCTTTTTGTTGGAGGTGGCGAGAGAATTTGGCTGTTCAGCTCCTGTTTCCACCCCCTGGGAGCAGGCACAGATTATCCTGATGTGCTCGCAGGCCGTTATACAACCTGGAGCTTTCTTCTTCCCTTTTTTTTTTTTTTTTTTTTAATAACATGCCACATAAGTACTTTATTTGGGAACATGTTGGGACACTTAATTGAGCGTTTAATTGGCTTTGTAACACTGGCTTCCTGAGCGGGTTGGGGGGAGGCAGCTTTAGGGCCACGCTGCAGTGGAGATGGTTTTCCAGCTGTGATGGGAGCACCTCAGACTGACTTTGTTGGTGTTGATCCATCTTCCAAAGCACCATCGTTTCTCCTAGTGGACCCAGCGGTGTCTTGCAGTCGTATCCCACAGTCTTTAGCATCTGTAAAGGTCCATGGAACAAAATTTGAGTGAGGAGAGGAGAGGGGCTGCCGACGGTGAAGTGTGTGGACATGCTGGGGAAGAAGCCAACGGTGATGCTGATGATGGGATTACCGGCTGGGTGTGCACGTGTTGGGGATGGGCATTGCTAGCTCAGGCCAGGCTCTTGTGTTGATTCCCTCCTTCCCACGTCAAAACTGTTGTTGGTAAAGCTGAAGGGCAGGGTAAGCCTGCGTGGGCAGCACGTTGATGCCGTGCTGCTGAAGCAAGCCCAAGCCTGCGTCAGCCACATGCTTCTTAGTGAAGGTTGCCTCTTTCTCCAAGGGCCAACAGGACCTGGAAAGAAAGTTTTGTGGTATCTACAAGTCAACCACTGCAGGGTTTCACCCTGGTTTGATAATGTTTCACACACCACGAAGTTCAGCATTCAGTCCTTGCTGTGTGCTGGGATGCCCTATTTTTCCCGGCTACACGTGTGTTGGGGCGAGCCACACGAGGTGAGGACTGTAACATCCCATCTCCCGAGAAGTACATCGAGTGTTGGAGAAAATGCCGCTGGGCAAGGGAAGAAAATCCGTGCAAAGAAATGGCATTATTAGCGTGATTACAAGTGAACGCTCGGGAGTCAGCCAGCTGGGTGGCCATTTTCTTTCTGTGTTAAATGGCCGTGGGGCTTCGCTGAAGGGACGCAGCCCGATCCCGTCAGGGTGGTGGTACTGCCCGGGAGGTGCGGGACGAAGAGCTGAGCCGTGGCCGTCACCATCCCTCTCCTTGAGTCTCCCTGCGTCGCAGCGTAAACTCTGGTCTCCAGTGAAACGAGACCTTTCTCTCCGGTTGAAAGGGAAGCCTTGTATAATTAATATCGTCGGGGTTTGGGGGTTCCGCACTGCCACAGCGCCCAGGACTCAGCAGAGCTCTGGTGCAATGTGCCCTGCAGACGGTGATCCTCTTGCCGGGCGGCAGCAAGGAGCAAGCAGTGCGAGTCAGGGCACTTCAGCCTTTTATTTAAAAAAATAAAACCTTGCCGCATGTTAAAAGCCAAAGAGCTGGACGGACCGAGGGGTGCACCAAGCGGCTGGCGGCTTCCTCCTCCTCCTGGCCTGGTTGCTGGGCTGATGAGCTGGGGAAGCTGGATGGTACCAGCCTGCGGCAAAAATAAATGCAAAGGTGAAAGAGAAAATGAAAGCAAGCTCTTTCTTTGAAGCACACCGAGGCTCTGAGCCCGTGCAGGTCTCTGGAGATTTTGAGCGATGTTTCATTCTCACATTATCCAGGCTGTTTTTCGGTCTTGGTGGTGGACCTACTAGCATGGCCTGTGGCCGCCTTGCAGCCAGCCACCTTTTGAATGATTTTTCAGACATAGGGGTCAGGAACTGACTGGAAACAGATGATTAAACACCTTTTTGGTTGACATTTGCCACTTAACTTGAGAGGGAAATGTTTCACAGGGACAGCTTGATTTCTGGAGGTATGAGATCCTCGCAGAAGCCAGGTGCCCATGTGGCACCCCAGGGCAGGTGCTGGCTGGCAAAATCCCAGACGCTAGAAACTGTTTTATTTTTATTATTTATTTATACTTATTTTCTGCTCTCCCAAAGGAAACTCTTGGGATGGCTCCTGGGGACCCCCATCCTGGCGTTGCGGAGGAGTTGGGTGCCAAACCTTTACAGGCACTTTGAGCCCCCCAGGGGGTTCATCTGCCTCTTCATCTGCTTAAAAGCCTTTGCACGCCTGCTGTCAAGGCGTCCGGGTTCCTCAGTCTTGTGGACCCTGGCTTCCTCTGCGTCCATTTTATTCACAGAGCAGAAGAGGGAAAGACATGTCCCTGCATTTTCCACTCCCCGTTCGTTTCCCAGCTTTCAGTGAACCTGTTCAGTGCAGAACATCATCTCTGCCCCTGCCATTTAAACGGAAACAGCTTCGTTTTCCTACATCTCGCTCTCTCTTTTTTGCTATAGAATGTGCCCAGCAGCAGCTGCTCTGTTGGGCAGCCTGAAAGCCATGCTGCAGCTTCCTTGGGCAGGATACAGGGTTTCTTATAAAGCCTGATGCTTCCATAGTCTCATTTTTCACGTAAGGCTGTAAACCAGCTGCTTTCCAATAATCGGAAGCGTAGGAGGAATTAGCTAGGAGGTGCAGTTATTAACGTAAGTGATTGTAATTATAAGCCGAGGCATTAACGTAGATGCTCACGCTTGATCCTGCAATGATTGCACTCTTTTCCGTCTTTGATTTTTATCCCGTTGCTGCTCCCGTGAGCGGGTGGAAAGGCTTGTCCAGCGCTTGGGCTGCTGCGTGTTGAAGTGCTTGCTGACTGGCAAGCCAATGCCCGTGTTTGTGGCCGGAGGAGTCCCCATCTCCCCTCCGGCCTCTGCCTTTCCTACCCCTTATTTCTGGCCACCACGAGGTCTGACCCCCAAAATGTTGGTGACAACTCTGCCGCGGTGTTGGGGCAAAAGGGTTTCACGCACGGCACGTCGGCTGCTCCCCGGCTCCGTCATCCGTCCTGCACGCGCGTGGCCGTGCCTGAGCTCGGGGAGCCCTGCCCGGAGCTGGGCTGAGTGCGGGGCCACGTTGCTGGTGCCTGCGATGGCCTCGCGGGCACGGCTGCTCCCGGGGCAAGGGACACGTCCCACCTCCCCCAGGGCCAAAATGTGGCTCTGCGGGGACAGGCGGCCGCTTTTCCTCCCCACCTGCTTGTCCTGCCCCTGCTCTGGCCTTAACCATAAATAAATGACGTTAACCCAGAGTGTGCTGGAGAAGGATCTGATCACATAGGCAATATTTAGAAGCCCCAGGGGATAAAACGTTCCATCAAATGTGCAATCGTTCCCTGAGAAAGTGGGGAATTTTTAGGAAACGTCCCTTAGGAAGCTCACAAAGCTGAGGAGGGGGCCCGGGGCTGGGCTGGGGAGGGCTCCTGTGCCTCCGGAGGCTTGCCTGCTTTCTAAGGATATTGATTGCTCTAATACAAACTGTGTTTCTCTCTAAAAAATTTTCCTGTTGTGCAAATGCTGGCACCAAAGAGCAGAAAATAACCACCCTGGGGACAGCTTCTGCCATCCTGTTTGGCTCCCCTTAGGCTTGCTCGCTATATAATGTGCTAGCATAGGTGCGTTTGGGTAACGTCCTCCTTTGGTGTTTGGTGCATCACGGACTGTTTGTTGGTGAAACAGCAGACTCAAGGTTTTGTCGCATCCAAATTATCTCTAGAGTTATTTAATAATTTGCTAGAATAATTTTTCTGGAGTTCCTTGATTTTACCCCATTATTCTTTTCTCCCTAATTCAGCTAGATCTGGCTGTAGCTGGGAAATGTCTCCACCTCCCAGCACGGGCTGGGAGGGAATGCCAGCACCTTTCCCTGTCCCGTGCCCCCCTGCACCTCTGCCCAGGGCCAATCGCCTCCAGCATCGGGGGGGCGATGACGGGGGATGCTGCCTTCAAGTGGCATCGGTGTGACTCCTCTGCCATCCAATTAATTTTAATTTAAAATCCCCCCAATTTTGAAAGCGATCCCAGCCAGGCGTAAGGAACAGGATGAGAAATGGAACACAAAATGGAAGTTTAAAGAGGGAGCGTAACCACGGCTTTGCCCTCCCCTCAGGAGACTGCTTCACTCCTGTAAGCGGGAGCCGATGGGCCTGCACTCTCAGAAAAGGACATCCAAAATTATGTATTATTTTGTACTTTGCCAAGAGTTTATAAATATATTGCTTGAAATGGCACCTGGAGAAGTGAGATCTTCGAGAAAGTATGCAAAATGAGCAATTATAAGTAAGCAGCCCGTTAAAGGGAACACTATCACCTTCTCTCTGCGTCAAAAAGTCCTCCTTTTGGGTAGGTAAAAGGTGGTTTGCAAACTAAGTGGTAGTTGTTTCATATTCCTGATGTGATCTGAGGTCGCCTGCTCTTTCTGGTGCAGTCACAGCCAAACGCGGGCACTCTTGCCCTGCCAGCGCCTGCCCGCAGCAGGGAGCCGAAATCCCTGGCCAGGGCGCTGCTGGGGCCCCAAGAGCTGAACGTCCCCTGCCTGCACTTCGGGTACCCAGAGAAACAGCAGCTTGCAAAGCTCAGCCTCGGGAGCCTCCTGCAGCGGTGGAAGGGAAGATGACACTTATTGTTAAAAATTGCCCAAGTTCTTTGGGTGGTGGAAAGAAATTTGCTGGGGGCGGGCGGAGGTGAAGCCCAGCGCTTGACTCGCCACCCAGAAGAAACGCTTTTCCCTTCTGAGCCTGTTCCTAGAGCCGGTTTTGAAAGCTGTTTAGGAGCTCTTGGAAATGATTCCCCAACAAAGCAAATCGTTTCAGCTAATTAAGAACCTGATGCGAAAGCCCCAGGTAATACTTTGCAACTTAAACAACTTTCCGGGGCGTTTGGAAGAGAAACAATTTTAAAGGCGCTGCTGGAGTTATATTTTCTGTGTTGGAGGGCAAAGCGGAGGCAGAGACCCAGGAGGACGTGGCTGTGGTTATTGTGAGCTCCCCTGCCCTGCGGTGCTTTACCCTGCTGGTCACGGTGAACGTAAAACCGGGCAAAGGGGACAGCAGGGAGGCTCGGGCTTCATGGCTCTCGTCAGGTCCCACGCGGATGGCGTCTGCCTTGCAAAGCCTTCGGCACCGTCACCCCGAGCATCCCGGTAGCCGCACTGGTGGGGTACAGCCTCTGGGGAGGCCTGTGCTGCCGCCCAGCATTGGGCGCAGGGCTGCGCAGGGCAAGTGGGAGATAAACCATCTTCGCAACGTGCCCTGGAGCCCGAGCGCAGGACTACCGCTGCTAGACCGGTCCCTGCGTGCTGCTGTCGTGGTCCCCAGCTCTGCAGGGGCTCAGAAGAGGAGGAAAACCCAGGGTGCTCTCCAGAGCATCCCCTGCATTCTGGGCAGGGAAGATCCTGGGTGGCAGCCCTGATAGATGTTCAGGCCCAGCCTTGCAGAAACCCATGGCAGCGTCGGGGAAGGGAACGGTCCCAGCTCCCCCCAGCCCCACGGGCAGGAGGCAGTGGAGCCGAGGCACCTTCTCGTCAGGGCTGAAAGCCTCTGCGAGGGCTCTGCCTCCCCTTGCTGAGGATTATTTCAGTTCTGTTTGTGCCTCACCGAGGCTGTGCTGAGCCAACGCCAGCTGTCCCTGCCAAGCTGTATTTGGGAACCAGGGCAGGCTTCTCCTCGTCTCTGTTCTCCATGGCTGTAGGTCCCCCACCAGTGAACCCCTGAGCTGCCTCAAAGCTCATCCTGGCTACGACCGTCAAAATGCACCAAACCTCTCCTCGGCAGAGCACGGGGCTTTATTTCTAAAGCCTTCTCTTCGCTTCTGCTTTGCCTCCTTATCTTCCCACCGCCATCTGTTCTGTCTGCTAAAATAAGGCAGCGTGCTGCGGATGAGGTGCGCTGTGCTCAGGGAGCCCCACGCCGCCCTGCCCAGGTTGCCCCGGCGCCGGCTCGGCGTGACGGCTCGGCAGGCGGGGACCTTCCGCTGGGCATCTTCTGCCGTGGCCTTGGGGCAGCTGCTGCCACTGAGGGCAGGGTTGGTCCCCTCCGATTTCAGGTGTCTCTCTCCACGCTGATGGAGAGAGTGGTACCCACCGAGGGTGACTCCTTGCAGGGGTCTCGGTTTCTCATCCTGGAGATGCTCATCTCGCACCTGGGGCAGATGGTGACTTGCTGAGACTGGCTGCTCGAATTTTAGACAGTTAAGTGAAATGAGCCCTACGTTAAGAGACCTTAAGCCTGTGGAGAACAGCCCGAGTCCTTCATGCCTCTCTCATCCCTTGATGCCCCCTCCCATGCTCTCCTTGTGGAGGAGTCGCCATAGGGGAATGGACACAGGATCACCTTCACCACCCTCTTCCTTGGCATGGTGAGAAGTCTTGAAGGTAGCTTTTCTGAGAGCCCCTTTGCACCTGACGAAGCGAATGCCTAGGACAGGGCGGGACGGGAGTCGCTCGGTGCCCCGCAGCAGAAGTGGCGCGGCAGAGCGAGGTCCTGCATTGGCTTTTACGTCTCTCACAACAGAAAACCAAGAAGAAAGGTGAGGTTGGGAAGTGGGGAGAAGATGTTTTGCACAGTTAGCCTGGAGACCTCGTTGCCCTGGGTTACTTGAAGCAAGGAGTACGGCAAACTGCTGGAACCTGTGGGGAAGATTTGGGGAAAATGAAGACACCTTTGGAGTGATAAGAGGGCTTTTTTAATTTAGAGGTCTGCTATGGGATCTTCAGATGGTGTCTCTGAATGCTTTGTGTTCTCCCATGCAACAGCTAGAAGCTTTTGGCCGTTATTTGTGCCCTGACTGGGAGATAACCAGCAGGCAGACTCTGATCTCTGACACGAGTTCTTGGGGTTTTTTGTTTGTTTTTTGTTAGGATATTTTTAATTGTTTGGAGCACAAAGAGCGCCTGGCTCCCAAGCCCATTCTCAAGCAGGAAAGCAGTGATTTCAGCGGGCTTTGGTTGACTCGGAGAAGAAATATTCTCAACCCCCGCCCCTAGTTTGGCAAAGAAATGAGGTATTGGGTTGGGAATAACCCCTGGAAACGTGAACGTGGGTGTCAGGATAGGACCTGCACTGTGGGTTTGCCTGTGGCTCTGCAGGCATTGGCTCCGTCCTAGCCGCGGCTGCATCCAGGCTCGGGAGCTGGGCTGGGTGAGGCTGAGTGCCATCCCGGCGCTCCCGGGATCTGCCGGCTCAGACGAGGGGGCTGCGGCGGCAGATCCTGCTAGCTGCCGGGAACGAACACCCGCGCTGCACCAAAAGGGCTCGCTGTCTGCAAAGGAGCTGTGAATTCCCAACTTTACATGATTTCCTGATTTGCGCGGAGCTGTTCAGTATGACCAACAGTTGTTTGGTTGCCAAGAGCAAACAGGACATGAGGAAAAGAAGAGCAAACCAGAGCCAGGCAGCAGTTTTTTTTAACAAATCTGGGGTTTTCTTCAGGCTGGAAGTCAGATGAGTGTTGCCAGCCTTCAGAGGAGCAGGTTTCTGCAGTGGCCCTGAACCGCACTTAAAGTGGAGCTTCTTAAATTACTTAAAGGGTTTATGTGAGGTCGTTCCTCCTGTGGCTTCAGGGAGCCAAGAGGTCCCACATGCATCTGTCTGTCTTTGCAAAAAAGAGCAGCTGGGGAAGGGAATGCCTTCACAGATGCATTTTAAACTGAGCAAAGATTCACATGATTTTTAAATTTTTTTTTTAAAGCAACCATTTTATGTGGAATTGACCATTTCATTTTGGTTTGGCTTCTTAGCTTCATTCTTGCTGCACTGACTCTTGAGATTGAAAATCTCAGCTCTTCCACCCTGGCACCTGTAGCCAGTTCCTACCTCCTGGCCGCAGAGAGACCTGGCACCGCTGGTGGGAACGTCCATCCAGGTCGGGGTCACCATCAAATCACCATGTGGCACTTGGGCGGCTATCAGCTATTTTTAAAACAAGTTAAAGTTAAGTTAAAGTAAGGGGTTATCTGAAAATAAGCTTAAGTTTTAAAATAAGTCTTGAAGATGATGAAAATTATATTGACCTGTCAAGACATGTATCCCCTCTGTGGGGTTCCCCAAGCGTGCCCTTACAGTCCATTTGGGCATTTTGGTGGCGTCAGGAATCGCACGGGATGAGGACAGCCAGTGAGGAAAGGGAGGGGGATGCTCTCCCGATGAGGAGGGGGGGAGGCGGACCCGAGTGGGTGGGAGACGCTGGCCGTGCTGCTCCAGCTTTGCTGTGGGCAGCAGGTGAGGGGATGGAAGAGGGTGTGCAAGGCATGAGTGTGGAAAGATGCTGATGTGTATAATTTGGGGAGTAAAATGGCTCATTCGTCTCTGTTCTAACAACCCGTGTTTCTAGAACGATTCCCAGCCTTTTACTGTAATAGTTTATTGACCTGCACAGAAGCATGAAAGATTATGAGAGTTAATTTTTCAAGCTTATCACTTGATTTATTCCATACAGGTAGTTCATTTAATTAAAATATTTCTGCTGCTGGAATCAGGACTCACAATCTTGAAGCCTGGAACAGAGTACATGGGCTTTTTCGAAGCCGCAGTCATTTAATGGGGTCAAACAGCATTGCCCACAGAAACCAAAGCTTCCAGTTCTCTAGGAATACACGTATTTCTGGGCAAAAATCCTGGAGGCGGTCATAGAAATAGAAGCAGAACAGGATGGAGAAAGAAAGGAAGGCAAAGGGCTGAAATCTGGGGGGTCACGGGTTACCCCGAGATGTCCGCCTGTGTCTGGGCAGCACTGGCTGCCCTCCACCCAAAGGTGAAGCCCTTGGCCTTTGATGCCCTATTTTCCAAGTGCTGAACAGCCGGGAAAGCCCAGAGGTGACCTCCCGCTCTCTGGCAGGGCCTGGGAGAGCTGAGGACGACTGTTAGCAGATGTCTCCTCCGGTGGTGCATCTACCCATGCGCAAGGACCATGGGAAGGTGGATTTGGTAGGTCTCCGCAGCAGAGCCCTGAGTACCCTCAGCCACCTCCACAAGGGGTTTTCGGTCTCTGCCGAAACCGTAGGGTTTTGTGTCCTCGGAAAATACGATTGTTTTTAAAGTTTTAAAAGCGTTATATGACTGCGCAGGTACCGCAGGACATCAGTTTATGATGTCCTCAGCTTCCAAGCCGTACAACTGATGGCTCCCCAGCATGCTTTGAAAATGATCCACTGTGATCATGAAATAGGTTCAAACCCCATTTGCTGCTGCTAGACTGGTTTGGGGGTGAGGGGACTGAGGACTGAACAGCTCGTAATGGGAAGGAAGCTGAAGCTCCTGAAGACGCAGATTTTCTTCTGGTTTGGAAGTGAGTGGCTGCTGCCTGATAGACACTTGGGGCTCTTTGTAATTTAAAAGAGAGCAATCAGACAGCTTGAATCTGCTTTTATCAGATGCAGAAAATTACTAGTTGGATGGCTGGGTATTTTAGTCAACACTAGTGCCGATGAAAAACCAGGGTTTTGATTAAATAAGACTTCTCTGATAAACTTAGCTTTTCCTGGATTTTTTCTGTTCTCTTGGAAAAACAAATAGAATATTACATTTATTTTCTGCAGAGTTTGGCCAGGTTTCTCTTTGCGAGCATTATTTTGCTGCAGACTTGAAATCTGCAAAGAGGTTCAAACGGTTCCTGAAGAGACACCGTTACTTCATCAAACGTACGTGTGAAATAGCAGCGTGGCCACGAGAAACACCTTGCACCTACACCATGCCAGTGCACCAAAGGGAGTTAGGATCCGTGCTTACCAGGGTATGGGCTCCACTGGACCCGACGTATGTCTCCTGGGCGTTATTGCAGGATTATTATCATGCAGCCGGTGTTCGGAGATCCTCCTGCTGCTGCTAACCTTGGCGGAGAAATACATCCCGATAATGGGGACTGTTAAAGATAAGGCTGGCTGACAGGCTGATAAATCTCGTTAAGCAGTACTACATCACGGAGTAAATTACAATGCATGGCCGGATCGATTCAAACAAAAATGAACAATATATTACTTCTTTATCGGATAGGGAAAACTAGACTCCTGCCTCTGTGCTGGTGGGTTTTAGTGCTGGAAGCGGAGCTGAGTCGTGCTGTTAGTGGCGGGGCTTGCTGAGAAGATGCGGTTTCTCAGCGGGTGCATCCCTGGCAGCGCCGGAGCAGGAACCCGGCGGGGTCCTCGGGGAGGGTGCACTGGGAGCAACTGGTCTGTGTGTGGGCGAGAGAGGACAGGGAGCTGGGAGACAGTGGAGGGTAAGAGCCACATCTCTCTCTTCTACGTGGTTAAATGATGGTCATCACAGTCTGGTCTGCAACAACTGTAAATGATCCAGACAGCTTTATAAACGTCACGTTGGAGCAAAATGGGAAAATCGGAGCTTGTCTTCCTTGGGACAGCCGTCGCTGATCTTTGAAAACCAGACCAAACCCTCTGCTGCTTTAATACCATTGGCTGGATTTTGTTGTGAACAGAAAATCTTCTTAATTCTTCATCCATTTGGATCCAGTCTCTCGGAACTGAGCTGGTAGTTAATTTAGCTCTTTCGCCGAGATAAACCAGAGATAAATAGTAAGGTTCAGTGAAAGGAAAACAAAAAGCCCTTTCAGCGCCTGAGACTTGCTCTCTTGTTCCTCTTATTTTTCTTACTCTCTGTCATTTTCCTTTTTCTTAAATACGCAGCGCCGTGCTCATGCGTTTCCTCCCGGGAAGGCACCTGCAGGTGCCCAGCCTGGACGCGTTGTTTCTCCCACTTCTTTGAAAAGATGCTCCTTCTTGAGTCTGTCCCAGGCCTGAGGCAGCTTTATTTCCACCTGCTCACTGCAGAAGGGGACATGGAGTAATGGTCAAGGCAGCAGAAGATGCATAGTGGTAGCCAATGGCCAGGAAGAAAAGAGAGTGCATCCAGATTGGAAATAACAACGGAGATAAATGAGTCTCAAAGCTGCTGCCCAGCAGTGTCAGCCATGTGAAATCAAGGCTGTATCTTATCTGAACCGAAGCGCTGAGGGGTGACCTGGAGCAGAAGGTGGGGGGTGAACTTGTTGGGTCGGAGTGAGGACGGGTATTTCTGGTGGTCACGTCTTCTCTTCTTCAAATAGTAGTGCAGAGGATGTCCCAAGTCCCACCTAGGGGTGGTTGGCCTCCGTGTCACACCTCCTCACCATCTCGAGGCAAACCTGCTTGTGATGGCAGCTGGTTTATTGCTGGGTGTCTGTGCTATTGCAGAAGCATGGCAGTGACACCGATGCTCTGATGCTCAACAGACCACCCGTTCTGAGGGCAGTGGATGCTCACCCGCAGCCCTGGGAATTGGTCCCGTGGCTTTTAGATAAGCCAGAAGCATCAAAGTGCTCCCTTCAATATCCTACTGATTTTTTAAAATGTTTTTTTTTTTAATCTAATGGACTGGAAGGAAATATGTTGAGTGGGGAGGGATGTCTATATATATTCTGCAAAAGCACCAGTTTCCAAATTTTGGACAGCTGTGTACCCTTTTTTAGCAGCCCCTTCACACAGCCCACACAGCACCCAGGCTCTCACAATCGGGCTCGTTTGGAAATATGCTTCCTTGATTGCAAAATAGTTTCAGTCCTCTGACTTAGAAACATTCGTGCTGTTCGAAAAGATTTTTTTTTTTTTTTTAAGCTCCAAAAATACAGAAGGTGCTTCCTGCCGCAGCAGCTGCCCTGATTTTGGAGGTGGTGGAACACGGGCAGGGGGCAGAGACGGGGTTGGGAGCCTGGCTCATGGCTCCGGCTGCACACAAGGACGCAGGTGCCGAGATGCTCCGAAGCTGGGCTCTGCCGCGAGCTGCTGGCCTTGGCCGCTTCAGCTGGATGCCAGAGCCGGGGGGTTTTATTCTGGGGTCCTAGCTGGACTATCCAAACAGGTTGTCCAGTTGGCGCCTTGGCATTCAAGTCAGTCAAGGTGAGCTTCTTTCCCATCTCCGTGGAATAAAATTATTGGGACCCGACAGTGAAATAACAATATCGAAAAGTAGTCTAAGCTCTAACACCGCAATTCCTAATAATGTGGAAGAGCTGGTGGCCTTTTCCTCCAGCCTTTCTCAAGCCAGATGTGGGAAGGACACTGGCAGGGATCCCCAGGAGAGCTCAGGAGACAGCAGAGCAGCGTATGCCTGTGTTGAGGAATGGCTACATGATCAAGGACACAGGCCCTTGGATCAGCTGCTTGAGCAGTCTCGTGCGTAAGAAAGTTATCTGTGTATTCTGCTATGTTCTGCAAAAACAAAG